>JARFXV010000159.1:117500-422500 GCA_031761425.1 Cosmopolites sordidus | reverse complement strand
ACATTGAAACGAACTGAAGGGTCAGGAAGATCACTGACTGTAAGTACGGTACAATTGGAACAGAATGTGCTGGACATGATAGCGGAAGAGCCTGGTAGTTCTACGCGAAAAATTGCAAATACTTTGAATGTGAGTTACTGGACAGTTTGGAAAATTCTTAAGGGCAATTTGTTGTATCCATACCACATTCAACGCGTTCAGGCACTACTACCTGTTGATTTTCCTCCACGTATTGCATTATGTCAATGGATATTGCAAACTTTATTTCGCAACCCTCTATTGCTGACACAAATTCCTTTCACCGATGAAGCCACTTTCGCAAGAAACGCAATAATGAATTTTCATAATAACCATATGTGGGCCGATGAAAATCTGCATGAGGTATGCGAAGATAGTTTTCAACATCAGTTCTCGTTGAATGTTTGGGTTGGAATTGTAGGTGACTATCTAATTGGACCGGCATTTGTATCACAAAGACTTACTGGCGAGGTGTATCGCAACTTTTTGGAAGCAACGCTGCCTGAGTTTCTGGAAGAGTGGCATTGGCAGCAAGGCCTGGAATATAGTTTATGCACAATGGTGCACCACCACATTTCAGTTTGGTTGCTCGTGATTTTTTAACAGCAACATACGGATATCGCTGGATTGGTCGAAGTGGGCCACACGCATTGCCTGCTTAAAACCCGGACTTAAAACCCCTGGATTATTTCTTCTGGGGATATCTGAACTCATTAGTTTACTCTACTCCATTGAAGAATTTGGATAGTTTGCGAAATCGGATAATGCTGGGACCCTGGTGTGTTTGAAAGAGTTCGGCAGTCAATGACGAGAAGATTGAATGCTTGTATCAAGGCTGGAGCAAGTCATTTCGAACATTTATTGTAGATTGAGCAACTTTACATGTACTTTTTGATAATAAAATGTTGTTAATGTCGTAAATTTTGTTCACCCTGTATCTTCAAAACAAAGGGGTTTTTCAAAAATCATGATACAACAAAATATTCTTAGAATAAGTCAAGGAATAACCCCTTTAATTTTTGCCGCATGTTTACCTAACACCCTGTATAAGAAATTAGAACCATTGAAAAGGAGTAGTTTAACAATAGCTGATATTAACAGCCGACACCTGAAAATATTTGATAAATATTAGAATTAAGTATATTTTAATTTACGAGCTCCATATATGGAACCTCGTTGGAAAATCTAAAATTACAAGTTTTTCTTTTTTTTTTCTCGATGTATAAAGAAGCAGCGGGTGAAAGAAAGTAGTCACTAAAGATAAACAATTTATAAATTGCCATGGTGGAAGTGATTATACTTTAAAACCAAGATCAAAAAAGTGATAGATGTAAATGTGAAATTATATTAAAATTACTAATGAAAAAAAAAAATGGCGAGCTTTTCAGTTAAAAACTCGTGTGTTGGAAAATGTATACTATACAAACTTTTTTCTTGATCATATATATATATATATATATATATATATATATATATATATATATATATATATATATATATATATATATATATATATCAAAAAAAGTGATTTGTTTAAAACTGAAAGTGAATAAGAATGTAAAACTGGAAGTGAATAAAATTTATTTTGCGACCTCTATATTTTATAACTCGTTGGAAAATATTAAATATACCACAGTTTTTTTAGACTGTTATGTTAATATATAAAAAAAGCATCATATGTTAGAATGTAAGATCAGTGCGTTCATTTTTGTGCATGATATTAGTTTTATTAATTATATTTCTTACTATAATCAACATAAATTAGTTCAATTAGATTTATCGTATTTTAAATAGGACCATTTCGAATAAAATCATGAGGGAATATTGTCAAACCCTTTTAGGGGTCTTATTGTTAATAGATAAAAACGAAAAGCCATTGAAAATGAACGATTTATAAATAACTATCACTGAATTCGATATCAGATTGACTGCATCTAGAGGATCTAGTGTAGAGGGAGACGCAGCCACCAAAGGCCGAATCGGAAGTTCCGGCGTCCGTTATAAAATCAGCCACGATGAGAGTGTCCTTACCTTGCATTAGGACGTTCGTGTTCGCCGTTATAGCCTTGCCGGTGCCTGCTTCCTTCTCTTTTTCTTGCAGTTTATCGCGCAGTATCTTTATTTTTTCTTCTTTCTGTTAGAAAATAAAAATGGCTTAAAGGGAGAACCTGAAACAATTATTCTAAAGGGCTGTTGATGGAGGTACATAACATTTTAGATTACCCCTTCCCCTATTCTGTGACTATTCTTACCTGTGTTATAAGTCGTTGAAGTTCTTCATTATCTGTCAACAATTTCTGGTATTTTTCTTCGTCTTCTTTTGATGGTCGCTCGTCAGGATTGTATTTGCTTTCGGCTTTATCACTCGACTTACTAGCTACAGCAATTACCTTAAATAGATAAAAACCTAAATTAAAAAAAATTACCATGGGTTTTGTTCCGCTGAATACTCTAGATATACGAACTCGTTGGAAAATAATGAACTAACAACGATAAAAAAGATAACCAGCATAATGATCGCGATAATTGTGTTAGAATGGAGAAATAACTTGAAAGTCGTTATACTTTAGAGTTCTTGGTATTCATTCAATTAAATTAGTGTTTATTTTGTTTTTATTGTGTATTTAATGTTTTATTATTTTAATATCGTTAAAATGGCTTTATTTTTTAACTCTATCAGTAGGAGTTCGTTGGAAAAAATCGAATAAGAGCTTTTTGTCTAGGGTGTTCAAGATGTGAATTTTAAATAAAACATGGTTTTCTGCAGCAAAGTATTGAAATATTTATTGATTTGTAATATAGACATTTGGAAATTATGGAACAAGACATTCAGTAAATGGCCGGCACGGCTTTGGTGGAACACGCGCACTCTTCAAACGAAATTTTCAATTACGATTTTACATACATGTAGCGGTATTTCGTTGATACAGAGCTTCATTTCGGCCTTCGGTGTTTGGGTGGTCGTGGGTTTGTTGGCGCAAACCTGATTCTTCAGAAAACCCCACAAAAAGTCCATGGGTGTTAAATCGCAAGATCGTGGGCGCCAATTGTGGTCACCAAAAGGGGAGATGACACGAGCAAGAAAAGAGTCGTACAAGACCTTCAATGTTTCACCGACGATATGACAAATGGCACCGTCCTGTTCAAGAGCAATATCTTCCAATTGAGGAACAAAGAACTGGGTTATCATGTAACGATAACGTTTGCCATTTACTGTCAATGCATTACCTGCCTCGTTTTCAAAGAAAAATGGTTCCTCCAAACCACAAAACACATCAAACAGTGACGCGATCACGATCTGCGGTGATATTTTGTTCCACAGTTAATAACACTACCGAAAACTATCGCTATTTTGATAGTAATGTTTTACAATAAGGACGCATTGCTGTATCCTGTAGAACTGTCTCAATTCATCAACCTGTCACAATTCTTATCTTCATTCAATTCTTCATGCAATTCATATCTTGTGCTCTTATTGTATTTCCTTCATATAGGCTAGGGAACTATATGGAATGACTTCTAGGGTCTGAACCGCTGTACACGAAGTGGTTTCTTCAATCAAACGAACAAGGAAATACCACACGGTGCCATATCTGGTGAATACGGTGCTTGTTGAAAGAAAGTTGTTTGATTTTTGGAAAAAAATTATGAATAGTTGTTACGAGAAGGCCATAGAGCTTTATCGTGGTACACAAACCATAAATTGTTTAGCCGCGCTAATATCTACCGGTTCTCTAATACCTAATCGAGGATTTCTGAGTGCAAGATCCTTGATTTTGGTAATGTTTTCTTTATATATAAATATAGTTCATCTTCCACTGCTTCTCTACCATAGCTAAAATCCTTGTAGCAATTGTAAACATTATTTTTGGTAAAACTTAATACTTTCTTAATATGTATCAGTACAAAAATTTAGGTTTTTTTCTTAGTAAGTAGGAAGATGAGTGCTCCATAAATCCACAACCAATTATCGTACCGTATCGTAAAACAAGTATAAGAACAAAAAACCAGCTGAATTATATATCAATGTTTCTATTGAAACCTTCCGTGTGAAACACTAAACTCAAAGAGATTTACCACTAAACATCGAAATCACTTTTTTAAAGTTCTCGACTCACGTTTCGCTAACCATGTTAGCATCATCAAGAGATGATTTAATCTAATTTTAAAACAAAAAAAAAACTAAAACTATATAAACTATAATTATATAAACTATATTATAAAAACTAAAACTATATAAACTATAACTAACTATAAACTAAACTATGTTCTATTTATATGAGAACCCTAATTACTAACCTACTACCTACGAAGCGTACTACCTACCTAATGACGCGTGTAAAAAAAATAATAAAAAAAGAATACAAGAAAAGACAAAAATAAATTCGATAGTATTTTTGTCGCGGATTTTAAAATAAAAAAATCTATAAAATTTTATAATAAATTTAATTTCCCAAAATTATTGTTTGTTGGTTTAAATTGTGAGAAATCTAATGTGTTTTGTTTTTTTTTGCAAAATGATTAGTTATAAACTTATATCATTCAATTTCACCATTAGAGCTTTACAAAAAAGTATTGTAATATAATTAGTTGTTCTAAATGTCCATTGTCCTCGATTCTACGTGAAAAAAAAATATATTTTTAAATTATACAGTTAAAGAATAATTTATTTAAAAATTAAAAAAAAAACAATTATTCCAAAGTTTCAAGTTTTCACTTTTGTCGGCAGTCCCCTATTTTTTCCCGATTTTTTCTTTCTTTTGTTCCCTTTTTTCCCCATTTCTTTTTTTTTCTTTTTTCTTGTATCCTTTTTTTTACACGCTTCTTTATAGCCCATTCAGGGAAACAGTGGTGACATGTCATCATAGAATAGCATAAAAATACGGTGAACCAGTAGATCACATTCTATGAATTCGTTGTCAAAATAACATTTGGGTTTTAGCTATTTTCTTGTTTAGTTTGTATTTTTGTAAGTTCTGTTGTAAAAAAAATTGCGATTATAATTGCAAAAAAATGCCAAAACCGTTAAGCAGTCAGTGTAACCAACTTGTTTCGTCACTTATCAGTTATCTTGAACAGAAACGAGATAATGGGGCTCCTCTTTTGCCATTAAATGCTGTGAGAGAGGTATGTATTAATAACTTAGTAGGGCTCATAGTTAATTGGAGTATTTTTTAGCGAGTTTCAGCTGTACCAAATATTAGTATTGATACAGTTAGTGTAATTTCGAAAAAGTTGAAGAATATCGAAATCTTAAACAGCAACTTCTTTAGGAACAAGCCTAAAAAAGAATATGTGGCAGATCATATGGCTGAAGAGTATGACCACAAGTGTTATCTCTTCACCCTTATCATTGCATATTTAATCCGATAGAATTGATGTGGGAGTGGCCAACAATTATTACAATCGTCATATAGGTCAAGATGGACGAACGCTTGATAACTGTTTAGTTATGTGGAAAGACGCTTTATCAACAGTTACACTACAGATCTGGATGAACAGCATCAGGCATACAGAAGAAGAGATTGAAAGATGGTCGAATCGCGATAGAGTATTTGATAAACTAGAAGTTAATCCCCTAATAATTTACTTGAACAGCGATTCAGATGCTGAAAGTTGTTTTAGTGACACTGAACAATTAAACTTTGTGTGAACTACACGAAAAGCCCTTATGTTGACAAGCAAAAGTTCCGAAACAAATTTTTGATTAAAACTTAAATAAAAAAACTTTTCGTGTTATTTTTTCATTTGTAGTTTTATCGATCATACAAAAGCCAAAGTCTGGCTTTTGTATGATCGATGGTCCACTATTTCCCTGAATAAGTTATAGGTTCACACTTGGTGTTCACATTGTATGAAGCGAGGCGGGTGTCACTGCTGATTATTATTCACGTGCATTTGAATCATCTTAAGAGTTTTATTTTGTTTGAACGGAATTTTATCGAGAGAAAGTAGTGGTGAAAGCCATCGAAGTAATATTTTGATCACCCGTCTTCAGATTTAATTTTTTGAGAAGTTTATATTAGTGATTGTGATTGTGTATTTAATTTTTATCGAACAGTATTTGACCCACTGTCACGCCGGTAACCAGGCCTGATGAAGCCGGATGCTACCAGTGGTATTTACATTATATAATAAACTGCTATAGTATATTTGAGTGACGAAGTTATGGCTTCGAGCCAGACTAATCTTCGCCACTCCTAATACGCTGGCTAATTGCCCGCAGTGTGGAGCAGAGGCCAAGTTACTTTAGAAGAAGAAGAAGAGTTATAGGTTAGCAATTAGGGTTTTCATATAAATACATAGGAACATAGGAACATCTAGTAGTTTAAGAAAGTGATTTGGTGTTTAGATGTAAATCTCTTTGAGTTTAGTGAATAATATATGTTTACATTGATGAGTACAACTTACCTTAGGCAAAAATATAAGGGCCATACAAAGGAAGCAGCAAAATGTAATTGCGATCGAAACAAAGGCAAAACTGGCGTCCTGCTGACTGGTAATGACCAGGGATACAGGAACGGTGATTAGACACATAATCACCACGTTGTAAATGGTGAGCGCCACGTATTGTGAGTCGTTTATTTGCTTCACCTTTAGGGATCTGGTTTCGTAAGCGAGGAATAAGCCGAAGGACTGAAGCAAAGGAAAAAAAAACGAGTTAGAGATGTTAATTTGGCTATCGAAAATTAGAATACCAACGAATATTACATAAGTGTTCTTGAATTAAATTTTTTTACCCAACCCAAAAAAAGTTATGGGGTTTTGAACAAAATAGCTATTTTATCAAATATCCCTAACTTTTTCAAAAATTAACCAAACGGGACGCTTTTTTTTTATTTTCTTTGTTCTGGAATGTACTTTTCAGAAAAAAAAATACAAAAAAATCTAATGTCAAGTTTTATGAAATTTTTCATTTTTTTTTTTTAGAAAACCCGTCTATTTTTCGCTATTTTTATTTGTTTATTTATTCTCTTTAAAAAAAAAAAGATATTAGATTAGATATAAGATTATTCACGTATGGGCCCTGGTGGACCACGCGAAGTACAATTAGAGGCGTTTGTTGTTGTTAGCCTTCCTTTTCACCCATACTAATTTCATTATTTCGCTATGAGCTTTTTTCCTTTCGTCAGACCAAGTTGTTCCAGTCTTCCTACATTTTTCTCTCTGGCCAACCTTCCAAACGTTAACCTTGTGTCTGAAACAACCTCTATCCTGAATTTCACTTTGTGTAATATTTGCTGATCTTAGGTCCTCTTTAATTGCCGCAAACCATTTAATTATTTCTACTTTAGCTCTACTCCTATTTTCATAAAATTCGACTATTTGTCTAGTTAGCCTACTCGGATTCATGCGTTTGATGTGTCCGTAAAACTTAAGTCTTCTTTTTCTCATATCGCTATGTCTATCTGTGTATTGTTTGATTTCTTGGTTTTCTCGAAGTCGGTATGTTGTGCTATTTATTTGTTTGGGGCCTAGGATTTTTCTTATGATTTTTCTTTCCTTCTTTTCAATGTCCTCGATGTCCCTCTTTCTATTCAAAATGAGCGTTTCTGCAGCATATAGACATTCTGGCTTAATAACCGTGTTGTAATGTCTCAGTTTTGTGTTTTTAGATAGGCATTTTTTGTTGTAAATATTTTGTGTAAGTCTCAATGCCGTTTCCATTTTTTGACATCTACCCTTATTGGCCGCTTTTTCCAACCCATTTTCCATGATTATTTCACCCAAATATTTGAATTGAGAGACTCGTCTGATGTTACCTTATTTTGTTTTTAGAAATGGTGTTCTTAGTCTGTTGCAGGTCATGTATTGTGTCTTTTCAAAGGATATTTGGAGTCCTACCTTTTCTGCTGTTTCTTTTAGGATTTCAATCTGTTTTTGAGCCGTTAATACATCTTGAGCTAAAATTGCTAGATCATCAGCAAATGCCAAACAATCAATTTTGATGTTGGTTCTCTCCAGTTTAATGGGCTGGTCAATATTCAGTGCCGACTTTTTTTCACGCCACTCCTGTATTACTTTTTCTAGAACACAGTTAAATAAGAGTGGCGAGAGTCCATCCCCTTGTCTCACGCCAGTTTTAATTTCGAAGGGTTCTGAGATGTCACCCATGAATTTAACTTTTGACCTCGTGTTAGTTAACGTTGCTTTAATAATTGCCAGCGTTTTCAGATCTAGTCCTTGTTCTTTCAAGATTCGGAATAAAGATTCGCGGTCAATAGAATCATATGCTGTTTTGAAATCCACAAATGTACAGACGAGATTTTTATTGTACAGTTTTTGATGTCTTAGAATCAACTTTAGATTCAGGATCTGTTCAGGGCAGGATCTGCCCGGTCGAAAACCTATATATATATATATATATATATATATATATATATATATATATATATATATATATATATATATATATATATATATATACATATATATATATATATATATGTATGTATATATATATATATATATATATATATATATATATATATATATATATATATATATATATATATATATCATCATCATCAGCCTGTATCGATCCACTGCAGGATGAAGGCCTCTTCAGCATGCTTCCCACTTTCACGGTCCTGGGCTTTCCTCTGCCACTCGGGTCCAATATACTTAACTATGTCATCAATCCATCGTGCTTTCGGTCTTCTTTGCGGACGTTTGCGATCAAGCGGTATCCACTCCAGGATTGCCTTGGTCCACCTGTCGTCCCATCGCCTCGCTATTTGGCCTGCCCATCTCCATTTCAATTGCTTTACTCTTCCAATGATGTCACAGACTTTTGTTTGTTCCCTGATCCATGCGCTGGACTTTCTGTCTCGTCTTGTAATGCCAAGCAAACATCTTTCATTACCCTCTGTGCCATCCGAAGTTTTTGAATTGATTGCGATGTGAGTGTCCAGGTTTCACTATGTCATAACGGGTGGAACGCACTGATCGAAGACTTTTCTTTTCAGGCAAAGTGGGAGTCTACTCTTAAACACTATGTTGAGCCAACCAAATGCCTGCCAGCCACATTTAACACGCCGTTTCACCTCCCGGGCGGTATTCCCCTCCATTGAAATCCTCTGCCCAAGATATATAAAGTTGTCCACAATCTCCAAATCCCTTCCTAAAACTGAAATTCTTCCGTCTTGAGCGAAGTTATTGAACATAACCTGACTCTTTTTCAGGTTTATTTTCAAGCCAAATGCCATATATGCTTGACTATTTGTCCGGGAGTACATCCGATCGTTTGTGTCCCGTTTGTTGGGAACGTGCAGATGTTTCGCTAAGGTCACACTTGGCTTGTCTGAAGTCAACTCTCTTTGTGTTGCTATTCCAAGCTCGCATTCTGGTTTTCCCGTGAGAACAAAATGATTTTCCAGCAGACCGTCCTGAAAACGACGCACACAAACGCGAAAACCTTTGCAGTTAATTGTGAACGTGTAAGGACCGATTCCTTCGATTCTTTTAATTCCCTCCGGGCAATAAGGCGTGGCGCGAACTCCCCAGAAAATCCGAGGGCCATTCGATTTTGTTAATTAGATCATTATCAAAGATAAACAGTCGGAAAGTACGGGATTTTTTTAGCCCCCGAAGAACGGGTCAAACGAAAGTTAATCGCGGGACGAGATAAATGAACATGGACAGGAATAAAAGTTTAACTGATAATGGAAAACGTTTGATGGAGGTCTCCACTCTCAGTTCGGAGCACTAAAAGAGGATTTTATTGTCGTTAGGTCTTAAATAATCCGTAGAGTTTGGGTTGTTTAATTGAGTTGATGTCAATACAGGGGGGCTTTAAATGTTTCCTTTTTACGAGAGACTTTTTTATTTTAGGATGCGTACATATTAAAAAAAACCTCAAAAGGTTTAGCTACTAGTCAACAATTGAGTGATGCAGAAAAAGATGTAGAGGAGGAAAGAATGAGTGTAAATGCTGCAGCCAAGCAATTTAATATAAACAGGAAGACTTTAAAGAGATATGTTTGTATTAATTGTGATAGAGACAAAGATGATTAATAATTTGGGATTATTTATCATCTAGCATTATTCTTGATCTCACAATTAGTTACAACTTTAATTTAATATTTATTTCTGTTATAATTGTTCTTAAATATATAATTTTAAATATAAAAAATGTAATTATAATCCAAAGATTGGAATTTTGTTTGATTTTAATTTTATTTTTCCAGAAATATAATAACAATATGAGTATGTAATAATCACAATAAATAAATATTTGATTGTTAATTACAATTATTTTGTATTCAGGTTATTCTATACAGTCATCAAGTCCATTTTAGCCATCTAGCTCAACTAGCCCCACTAGTGCACGTTGGAGGTCTGTCGCATTTCCGACAATAACTTTTAAACTTGTACTCGGATCTTTTTTTACACCGCTCGACGTTTTAGAGAAGAGTAAATTACGAACTGAACAGAGTAAGAATCAATTAAATCCGATGCATATTCTTAAATTTATTGGAGATCAAGCGAAAAGTTGTTCAACTAGCCCCGCTCTACCCGACCGGTCAAATCGAACATCGCAAATATCGTACAAGAATACAAAAAACTAGTCGTACCCTGTATCAGCAGTAAACAAATACTTTGTGTGTTTACAATTACAACATTGGTCGAGAATATCAAAAAGTCAGATTTGTTTTAAAAGGTTGTAACTGTTAATCATATCTTTATTTTGCAAATGTATATAAATGATTTTTGGCAAAATTACTAATTTTTACGACTTCTACGACCTGTTAAAATAAATGACTCAGATTTGAAAACATCCTGTATATTTTTACTTACAAACGTTGAAAAAGTAACTGATGGAATGTCTCTACGGACTTCCCCGACAAACCAATATTATTATATCTGTTTTATTTTCTGTCTCGGGTATTTCTAGGTTTATTTCACGACTCACTTTCTTTATCTTAGTCAAGTAATCCAAAGAATACTAATTATTCCGGACTTAATGACAATAAAAGTTATTTTACTCCTCTAGACTGAGAATGGGAGACCTGCAGGCGTCTTTAACTGACAGATAAACTTTTATTCTCACCCATATCTGTTTATCTCGGCTGGCGATTAACTTCTGTTCGGTTTTGTTCTTCAGGGAAAAAAACTTCGGATTTTCCGACTGTTCACCTTCGATAATGGTCTAATTAACTCTATCTAATCCCCGTCAGATTTTCGGAGGAGTTCGCAGCTCGACTTATTGTCTGAGACGAGATAAAATAATTGAAGAATACAGAAAGCGTTTGGGAACCTGAAGGAAGTCAATTTTTAGACTTTCACGAAGGTTTTGGCTTTTAGCTGTCCAGCTTTAAAAACGCTTTGAAAGAAAGTCACTTTCCATTGTGGGTAAATAAAATTATGAGATTGGGGTAGTAGCGTTCGAGCTAGAGCTTTTCCCTTTGGAGGGGAGACAGATCAACATGTCGTAGATCTTCAATATAAGTTTTAACTTCTTAGAGCCGCTTGGGGGTCCATAGTTATTCTTTTTGTGAACCGGATTGTTCCTAGCGCGTTCTGGAAACGGATGACTTGAATCTGGTGACTCTTGATGACTGGAAACTTTTGTTTCAGACCTGGGAATTTTTGCAAAACTTCAACAGGTCTTTAGGAACGATGTCACGGCAAGGGTCCAGGTTTTTAGGTGGTTTAAGGTCTTCTCACAAGGTCGAGCTTGGAACTGAATTTGACTTATGCAGCCGCTTGGATTCTGGGCTCTCAGTTACCATTTTTTCCAGAAAGCATTACGAATCAGCAGTATTTTCTGAAAAAAGTATAACTCTTATCACTCTTCGCTTAAAATACTGTAACTGTTATCACTCCACCCGTAAAACCCTACTTCATTTTGCTTCTTTAAAACATTTAGTAAAGATACATTTCTCTTCGGTCGTTTCTACAAATTGTAGAGAGCGAGGCAAGTATTACAATGTCGTTTTCGCGTCATTTTTTTTGCTATATTTTGTGGCAGTTTGGTTTTGGCTGTTGTGAAGAAGCAGCAAGAATGAGAAGATTGAAGATTAACAAAGATAATGCATTTTTCGAAAAAAGATAAACAATGGATGTAAAAAGCTTACGAACGAAAATAAACGAACCTGGGGATTTTTGCAAAACTTCAATAGGCCTTTGGAAACGGTATTATGACAAGGGTCCAAGTGTTCACTTGGTAGAAGGGTGAGTTGTTAGGTAAATTTAGTACAGTATATCGCAAAAAAATCTATGCCGTTTACTGTTACCGAGTATGTGATTGCTACTTTGTACGATTTCTTCTTCGTAATTTCCATTTTCAAGAAAAATCAAATGAAAAGGCATTGGCAGCTTGGAAGTGTAGTGAAAGGATTTTTGACCAACAAGAAAGATGAAAACTATAAAAAAACCTCATAGATGAACTCTTAAAAATGTATTTTTTACACTCCCATTTGGAGTTTTTGTTGCTGTATGACATCTTATATAATATATTTTTTATTGACATAATCCTCAGAAATATCTTTGAACATATTTAACACGTTTTACGTGTTTATATTAAATAAATATTAGATCATAAAAATATGTCGTTTCTTTTTTTTCTCAACACCGAGCCCCTTTAACAAAAAAACTGTACGTGCTACAGTAACTACCTTATCCTTTTCAGATTTAATACTATAAAATACTTCATTTTTTGTAGTGTGATACTTGCCCTACGCGTTATAAAATATTCACCTCACCAGTTCGGCCTCACATTAAATAAATTAGATAAAAAGAAACATTAATATAATTATATATATATATATATATATATATATATATATATATATATATATATATATATATATATATATATATATATATATATATATATATATCCCCTTTGTGGATCAGACCTTGACGTGGTAAAGGGGTTTGAGTAGGGCAATGAAGCTTTGAGCTATGCCGTCTGGAGTCGTCTATGCTCCTGGGAGGGTCACCCCTGGCGGACAGGTCAAGGCAGAGGCCTCAGACTAACATGATCCAAAATCTGCCAACCCGCATTGGACCAGCGTGGCAGATTACAGTCCATACCTTCAACATGGTATTTCAGTATGTTGAAATATGACAGTACAACCTCAAACACGGCCCTCACTCCCCGGAGGCCAAGGGGCAACTACCTACAGCAGCGGGAAGGCCTGCCCGAAGGCAGAGGGTGCTAAGAATCACCGGGTTAGATCAGGCTGCCATTGGACTTTTGACATTGCAACGTTAAATATACGGACTATAAAAACAGAAGCCCGATTGCAAGAACTGTTAATCGAACTTGACAACATACACTGGGATATTATTGGACTCTGAAACACGAAGAAAGGGTGAAGAGTTAATCAACTGGAATCAACTGGACACGTACTCTACACTCGAGGTACGGAAAATGGGCGATGTGGCGGAATTGGATTCCTCATCAATCGAAAGCTGAAGGACAGTGTGGTAAAATTTGAAAGTACATCCGACCGACTAGCCCAATGCGTTATTCAGCTGAATAAAAAGTTTAGGCTTCAAATCGTCTAAGCTTATGCACCAACAATAGGCCAGAGGGATGAGGAAATTGAGGAATTTTATGATGATGTGGCCCAGCTTTTATACAAGGAGAAATGTAGGTACAAAATCCTGATGGGTGATTTTAATGCCAGAATTGGAACAACAAGAACAGACGAAAATGCAACTGGCCCATATGGAACTGGCGAGCGAGACAATAGAGGTGACAGATTGGTTGTTTTTGCTGAAGGACAAGAACTATATATTATGAATTCATTCTATAAGAAAAATATCAGTAGAAAATGGACATGGAAAAGTCCATCTGGGCTCACAAGCGAAATTGACTACAGCATGACAAACAATATTTACCAATTGTACTGTCCTTAACAATTTTAATGTTGGAAGTGACCACTGAATGGTACGAGCAAGGGTTCGGATTAACTGTCGAAAACAGCGCGAAAGAATGGTAAGATCAAAGAAGGGCAAGGTGGATTCTGGAAAACTGCTGGAGAGAGGAAGCGATTTTGAAATTACTTTGTCAAACCGGTTTGCTGCGTTACAAGATCCAGAGGAGGTGGAAATATCAGTTCAATATGAAGAAATCGCCAACAGTGTTCTTCAAACGGCTGCTTCAATAGCACCAGAAGAAAAATGTCTCAAACAAACAAAAATCTCTAGTGAGACCATTGATTTAATGAAGAAACGGCGAGCAATGAGAAATGCAGGTAGTCCTTTTGGCAGGGTCGAGTACACTGAGCTCTGAAAAACTATAAGAAACGTATCAGAGAGGACACACGCCTATTCAATATGCAGCTAGTGCAAAAAACCCTGGAAGAAAACAAAGGAATTAACAAAGCTAAACAGAAGCTGAGAAACGAAACCAACGAAAAAGTTTTTGCTTGTATTTTTTAGTAACTTTAGTTTGTCAGATGGATCCAGTTCAATGTAACTAATCTGAAAATGCGATACCGCTTTCAAAAAACATCCACTCTGTTAATTATCCGAGTTTGCAACGGGCAAAATTTAATTTAACGCCATTTCGCTTTTGGACAATATTAACGCACTCATTCCATTGTCTGGCTGCGTTAAGGTACGCGTAATTCGGTTAAAACCGAAATGGCCGATTGGATTGAGTAGAAAAAATAAATCCCGGCTTATTAATTCTGCTTTTGTTTGAAGTTAAAGAGCGACATGCACATGGTGGCGTAAAGTTGGCTGGTTTGTGAAAAAATGACATATCTGTATAGTAATATTGCCGTGACGTCATTTATTTATACATACACACGTACATACCTATATTTTCTTAATAATGATTTATAACTAAATGAAACGATATTGTATCAAAAGAAAAATATTTGTATTGTAATATAGCATAGAATGTAGCTGTGTCGTACATCAAATCGAAATTATTACAATGCTACCGTGTTTTATTTCACTTTTATTTCTATAATAAAAGACCGATGTTACTAGTGCTGCCAGCCCATTATTCCAGTGAAAAGTTTGAGATGCATCTTGGATAACAAAACTAAATTTTTAGGTAAAATAGCATTGTACTGTGATTTCACCATCTGTGATATTATCCTTAAATCTTTTGAAATAAAGTGCTTGCTCTTCTGCAATATGGGCATAGGGATTCGATTCATCCAAAGCGTCACACAAACTATCTACGAAATCATCAGATGGAAATCCATTCCATTCTTCAAACTGCACGTTTGTCACTTGATTGTCATCAAATATCATTTTCAAATGATCACGAATCGCGTTTGAGCCAGGACACCATTTACGACGTACTCTTGTCGATGTTTTTGAAATCGTTAAATGAAATGTCGATGTTGGATTAGGACACATCATATTGCATCATATTGTGGGCAATCTTTATACAATGAAAGTTTCATAGCAGTTCCAGTGGTAAGATTGGTAATGTCTCCTTCATTCAACATCAGCTTGACATTTTAATAATGGTAAACACAAACACACAGTATATGTGTTCCAGAATCGCCGGCGAAAATACATTGTTTAGATCTTAGGGCAAAAAAATATTTGAAATATTTACTTCCGGTTTAACGCTAGAAAAAAAATCAAATTTGGAATCTGATTTGAAAATCGAAAAGAACGGTAAATTTTCTTTACAAAACAATACATTTATTATTTTATTATAATTCATTTCAATATGAAAATAAAATTCCAAAGAAACTCTTCCGTCAATCAGGTGAATTCTATAGAATCCCATATTTTAACAACTAAAAAAATATTTATTTACACGTTCATATGCCCTAGAATTACAAATATGACCAATATGAATAAATTTCAGAACCTCATTTTTTTTCGTTGCCCGCTTCACGTGAAGTGCCATTTGTCAACTGGATGAAGGAACAAACAGATGATTTTCCCCACAACAAACAGATGATTTTCCATCTTTTCAGATTAAGCGCATTTTGAAATTGGTGACTATGTTAATGAACAATTTAAACGCAGATATCTAGAAAACGGTAACTCGAAGAAATAAAAATACTTTTTAAGAAATTTATTGACGAAAATTGAAAATAAAATTATAACTTTATCACCCTGTATCTTGGATATTATTAACTTTTGGATAAATAAGTGAAATATTAATATCTAAAATTGCCACTATATTTAAATTTGTATGTACCAGGTGTCCCATTAAGGATGGATCGCGGCCGTATCTTGAAAACTATTTATCACACAGCTTTAGGGAAAAAAAATTGTACTAAAAATGATCATGGAAAATTCACCAAAAATATTTTTAAGCTTCTAAAACGACCGTAAGAGGGCGTGACGAGCTAAACATTTTTAAAAATCTTTTTTTTTGTGTATTTTCAAGTGTTAACGGAGTAAGAAAAATTCTCAGTTATAATTAGCAAACTGTCTCCTACAACTTTGTTTTATGACATTTTGTCGTAACTTCGCCAATAAAGAAGTGGGGGGGAGTTTTACCTATTTAGATAAAAAGTCGTCTAATGTCCGTTTATACAAATCCGATTGTCCTCAATTTGGATTCATTTAAAAGGCAATTGCTGGGACAATCAGATAATCTGGGAGATAAATTATTTAGTTTATAAATGAAACCGCGAGGTGGCGTTACATTCAACAATAGTTTTTTTGAAGTTTTGTTCAGTTCTTTCAAATGGAATGGTACAGCTTTTATTACATGGCTAGAAAGGTAATTTAAAGAGGCATCATCCAGTGAAAACCCGAAATCGATATCTCTGACATGTCAAGAGATATTTCGATTTTTCTGAAAAAATCAGTTATTATTTCACTACTACCTGCATTAAGTTAAAAAAATATTAACCTAATGTTTGCTAATTTTGCTTCCTTCACACTTTACCCAGGCTTAGGACTGGTCCAAATTCTTCGTGCCATATTAATAACGGCAGCTTCAATTTCCACTCTTGAAATGCTGATTATTGAATTTTGAATTCTTTCAATCATGTTTTCTCGTGTGGTAAGACGAGTTTGAAAAACAAGGTCTTTTAGTCTTCCCCACAAGTAAAAATCGAGGACTGTCAAATCCGGTGAGCGCGCCGGCCACGAAAATAAACTACCCCGTCCTATCCAACGATTTGGAAACGAAGCATCGAAGAAGTTTCGAACCACCTGCGAGAAGTGGGCAGGGCATCCATCATGCTGGTACCACATTTGTCTTCTTGTTTCCAACGAAACATCTTCCATAAGTTCTGGCAGTCCATTTTGTAAAAAATGTCAATATGTTTCACTATTCAAATGTCCATTAAAAATAAAGGGACCAATAATTTTGTCTCCCAAAACACCACACCATACGTTATAAACATATTTAAGTACTCCCCCCCACTTCTTTATTCGCGAAGTTACGACAAAATTTCATGAAACAAAGTTGTAGGAGACAGTTTGCTAATTATAACTGAGTATTTTTCTTACTCGGTTAACACTTGAAAATACACAAAAGAATTATTTTTAAAAAGGTTTAGCTCATCACGCCCTCTTGCGGTCGTTTTAGAAGCTTAAAAATATTTTTGGTGAATTTCTCATGATCATGTTTAGTACAATTTTTTTTCCCCAAAGCTGTGGGATAAATAGTTTTCAAGATACGGCCGCGATCCATCCTTAATGGGACACCTGGTATAACAATTGTTTCGACACACATGTATTTGAAAAAGGCACTTTGTGTCGAAACAATTGTTATACATACAATTTTAAATATAGTGGAAATTTTAGATATTAATCTTTACTTATTTATTTAAAATGAATTTCTATCAAGTATCGGCTCAATTAAATTTAAGGTAAGTTGGGTTAAATCGCAATATTTTTACCCAAAAAATTAACTAGCGGACACTCTTTACATTATATTCTTCTCCTTTTCATCGTTGATATTGTTTTGACGATGTCGACAATATTTCCTGTGGCTGGGCCGGTTCACGAAAATAATTGCTGCGGATAACCAAGTGACTCTAGGAGTTCAAATGTACCGGAGACGCTTCAGATGTTGGGCGGCCTTCCCAACAAGCCCAGATCAAAGGCTACGCCATGAATCTTATTGCAAAATTAAAAACGAGTACGTCTTACTTACCAGAACTAAGCCTTTATATGCAAAAATTATGGAATACCAGACGCTGATGTTAGCAGTGCCGCAATGTTCCAGTTCCGGTCGAATTTTTGAATCGTCCGATTCTTCCGGTGGGTCTTCCAGTGGAAACATTTCGATTTTTCTGTAGAGTGGATCGATGATCTGCCAGGCCGCCATAATTATTATGTCGATGACCAAAAGTCCGGAGACCATGGAGTAAAGCTTCCAAGGCTGAACTTTCTTCTTGAAATAACAAAAAAGAACAATTAATTTAAAATGTATCTCGTCAATATTTGGTCAATTAATACCGACGCCAAATTATTGTTACAAAAAGAGCGAGCAATAATATGAAGAAATACAAATCGTTATTTTTAGTACTTTTACTTACCATTCTTACCTTGGGATCTGTTTTAGCTTTGGTACTTAGTCTGTGCACTCTCCATACTTTACTGAACATTGCACCAAAAGATAATGTAAATCCGATGGCCATGAGCCAAGCCCTGGCCTGACACATGGCTGGAAACGACTCTGGAGCTATGAAGTGACCATCCAAACCCAGGAAAAACACTGATATGAAACAAACGATGATTCCGAATAACATGATTGTGTTACACACCGGATGCGATGACTGGATCACTCTGAAATGTACAAAAAAATACTAATTAAACATTTCTATTAGCTTAATTTAACGATTATTTTATGGCTTCGAGACCTCCATGCCTTGAGTGGACGTCGATGGTCATTTTCTCTCTTACGCAAAGCAGGAATTGACAGCGAGCTATAACAATCCGCGCCATCTAGCGATCATCTTAGTAGCAGAATCATTATTACTTTTTTTCTAACATGAAAGGCTATAATGAATTTATAAAAGGATTTTGTAAATAAGTGTGAAATGAACGTGATCAGAAAGAAGTTCAAGAAAAGTGATCGCAAGATTAAGCGATCACTGTACTGAGAAACAATAGCTAGGCTTTTGAAGGTAGTTATCTTGAAGATAACTTTGGTTGGTAATGTTCTATCTAACGAAGGATAAAGATAATAAGCAATGGTATCTCGCTTAACATTACCTTGAGATTGACGTGTTTATTCAGGTCACCTTAACAGCCTTTTCCATCGTAAAACGATCCATAATTAAATAGCCAGGTCTATAATTTCTACTTGAAAAGGCACTTAGCTTTAAATTCCGAAGTGTCTGTTTGGAACACCCTTTATATAGTTTTAACTAGCTCAAAATGGAGTTTTTCTCTAATTATAACATCGATTTTGAAATTTCCGAACCCATTAAGGATTATAAATCAAAGCGTAAGTGGATGAGGTCTAGAAATTGACGGGGCATCAACCGAACCTGGTAACAAGATGAATGATTCTCGTCAGATAACTTCAGACAATAAATGATTAAGCAATCATACCGGTCGTATTCAGACATTCAATGGCTGTCGAGGGATTGAATTCATCGGTATGAGGACAAAAACTGACCTGGATAGAGCCCAAAATAATCCATTTGAATTTTCTCTTACTAAGGAGATAATTACAGGGGCAGTTCACGAATTTATGTCGATAAAACATACTTGGGGATAATATTTTTATACTTCAACATAATCATTTAGAAGTTTACTGTTTATAAAAGATCGCTGTGTACTCGATCTGGAGAATAAAGAGGACCGACTTTAATGGGGGCATTGTGAAAAACCTACTAAATTGTCCTCGGAATACTAAACTTGAAGAGATTTACCACTAAACACCAAATCACTTTTTTGAACTTCTCGACGCACGTTTCGCTAACCATGTTGGCATCATCAGGAGGTAATTTAATCTCAGATCAGATTAAATGAGATTAAATACCCACATAAACTTTTTTTTGTAATGATATTTGATTGTACTTATCTACTCGCATTACGAAAACTATATTATTTTTTCCAGATCTAGATTAAACGGCTGGAATCTACTTTCTCCCAGTGTAAACACTTTCTATTTTCGCAATCGCGACGATGAATTGGAACCGTATTTGCTTTGGGGTTCAGTATCTTCTTGAAGATTTATATCCCGGACTCATATTTAGCTTTTTTTCCCGAAAACCTGGGTGGTGTGAGTAACAGACATGGCGAAATATTTCACCCGGATATTTCCCTTATAGAAATACGATATCAACGGAAATAGAGTCATGGAATGGACTGAAAAGGAACCTACCGGCAGCTAAGCACTCGCGAAAATCATAAATATTGTGTATAAGTGAATAATTGAATAAATGTAAGTGTATTTACCTGACGTGTTATTTGTTTATATTAATATATTCTCGTTAGGTGGCCATCTAAATTAGAGAGACGTTTTCGTTTGACAAAAAAAGTTTGAATTTTGTAGACCAGTATTATTTCTCAAATTTAACGGAAACGCACGTTCGTTAACCATTAATCTAAATAATGCACAGCGACAGTTAAGACCCTAAATTTATTACAAAACTATACAATAACAATCCATTATCATTTCGGTTATTGTTATCGAGGTCTTAATTAGCGATTCGGAAGAAATTATCGAATTAACTTTGTTTCATACTCCACCTTACTCAGCGAACGTCCCCTTATATTAATTAGAAAAAGTTTACCGAGTGCCAGCTAACAAAACTGATACCAATCTTAATGGAATTTGAAAATTTTTAATTGAACATTTTACGTTTTCGGCTTCTTGGTCCGTTTCGTTTCTTTCTTTCTTATCGTTAATAAATATTCATGAATTTACTGTTCGCTCTTAATCAAGAGAATTTTTTTTTGATGATAATAAAACAATTAACAATATATATATATATATATATATATATATATATATATATATATATATATATATATATATATATATATATATATATATATCATCATCATCATCATCAGCCCGTATCGATCCACTGCAGGATGAAGGCCTCTTCAGCTTGCTTCCAACCTTCACGGTCCTGGGCTTTCCTCTGCCACTCGGGTCCAATATACTTAACGATCTCATCAGTCCATCGTGCTTTCGGTCTTCTTCGCGGACGTTTGCGATCAAGCGGTATCCACTCCAGGATTGCCTTGGTCCATCTGTCGTCCCATCGCCTCGCCATATGGCCCGCCCATCTCCATTTCAACTGTTTTACTCTTCCAATGATGTCACAGACTTTTGTTTGTTCCCTGATCCATGCGCAGGACTTTCTGTCTCGTCTTGTAATGCCAAGCATACATCTTTCCATTCCCCTCTGTGCCACCCGAAGTTTTTGAATTGATTGCGATGTGAGTGTCCAGGTTTCACTTCCGTATGTCATAACGGGTAGAACGCACTGATCGAATACTTTTCTTTTCAGGCAAAGTGGGAGTCTGCTCTTAAACACTATGTTGAGCCTACCAAATGCCTGCCAGCCACATTTAACACGCCGTTCCACCTCCCGGGCGGTATTCCCCTCCATGGAAATCCTCTGCCCAAGATATACAAAGCTGTCCACAATCTCTAAATCCCTTCCTAAAACTGAAATTCTTCTATCCTGAGCGAAGTTATTGAACATAACCTGACTCTTTTTCAGGTTTATTTTCAAGCCAAATGGTTCGCCAGCCCTTTGCAGTTCTTGTATGCGTCTTTGCAGCTCCTCTGGGTCTTGTGAAATGAGAATAATATCATCTGCAAATCTAAGATGGTTTAAGTTTGCACCATTGATCCTTACCCCATCCTGCTCCCAATCCAGTTTACGGAACACTTCTTCAAGGCCAGCCGAGAAAAGAATAGGCGATATTGCGTCACCCTGCCGTACACCTCGTTCTATATTAATTCCCACTTCAAGATCATCAAGGTGAATTGTGGCTGTAGCTCCATCATATATCGATTCTAATAGGTTTACATAGGCTCTCTCTACACCTTGGCTAAGCAGTGCATTCATTATCGCATGCTTTGAGATGGAATCAAATGCTTTTTCGTAGTCGATAAAAGCCAAGCACAGTGGCATGGTGTATTCGTTGTGCCTTTCTATGACCTGCTGTACAACCTGGATGTGATCCATTGTACTGAATCCACTTCTGAATCCTGCTTGTTCTCTTGGTTGTGCGTCATTCAGTTTTTTTAATATTCTTTTAGAAATTATCTTAGTGAAAACTTTGTACATCACTGATAGGAGGCTTATTGGACGGTAGTTCTTTAAATCTTCCTGTGCTCCTTTTTTATGTAAAAGGATCACTTCTGCATTTTTCCATAAGTCAGGTACTTTTTGTTCTTTGAGGCATTTTGAGTATAATTTTGCCAGTGTTTTATGTAACGTCCGACCACCAGCTTTTAGCATTTCGACAGTTACACTATCCTTTCCTGGAGCCTTGCCGTTCTTCATCAATTCTATAGCATTTGTCACTTCCTCCACTAGGATATCTGGTATTATATATTGTTCTTCCGTGGGTATTGCTGTCCCTGACTGGCTCTGATCTTCATATAACTGGGAATAAAACCTTCTGACAATCTCTAACATTTGGGTACGCGTCCTGCACACTGTGCCATCCTCACGCTTTAAAGCATATATTTGCGTTCTTTTGTTTCTCAGCTTCTGTTTAGCTTTGTTAATTCCTTTGTTTTCTTCCAGGGTTTTTTGCACTAGCTGCATATTGAATCGGCGCGTGTCCTCTCTGATACGTTTTCTTATAGTTTTGCAGAGCTCAGTGTACTCGACCCTGCCAAAAGGACTACCTGCATTTCTCATTGCTCGCCGTTTCTTCATTAAATCAATGGTCTCACTGGAGATTTGTGTTTGTTTGAGACATTTTTCCTCTGGTGCTATTGAAGCAGCCGTTTGAAGTACATTGTTGGCGATTTCTTCATATTGAACTGATATTTCCACCTCCTCTGGATCTTGTAACGCAGCAAACCGGTTTGACAAAGCAATCTCAAAATCGCTTCCTCTCTCCAGCAGTTTTCCAGAATCTACCTTGCCCTTCTTTGATCTTACCATTTTTTCGCGCTCTTTTCGACAGTCAATCCGAACCCTTGCTCGTACAATTCGGTGGTCACTTCCAACATTAAAATTGTTAAGGACAGTACAATTGGTAAATATTGTTTTATCGTTGGTCATGATGTAGTCAATTTCGCTTGTGAGCCCAGATGGACTTTTCCATGTCCATTTTCTGCTGATATTTTTCTTATAGAATGAATTCATAATATATAGTTCTTGTCCTTCAGCAAAATCAACTAATCTGTCACCTCTATTGTCTCGCTCACCAGTTCCATATGGGCCAGTTGCATTTTCGTCTGTTCTTGTTGTTCCAATTCTGGCATTAAAATCACCCATCAGGATTTTGTACCTACATTTCTCCTTGTATAAAAGCTGGGCCACATCATCATAAAATTCCTCAATTTCCTCATCTTTATGGCTTATAGTTGGTGCATAAGCTTGGATGATTTGAAGCCTAAACTTTTTATTCAGCTGAATGACGCATTGGGCTAATCGGTCGGATGTACTTTCAAATTTTACCACACTGTCCTTCAGCTTTCGATTGATGAGGAATCCTATTCCGCCACATCGGCCATTTTCCGTACCTCGAGTGTAGAGTACGTGTCCAGTTGGTTCCAGTTTGATTAACTCTTCACCCTTCCTTCGTGTTTCACAGAGCCCAATAATATCCCAATGTATGTTGTCAAGTTCGATTAACAGTTCTTGCAATCGGGCCTCTGTTTTCATAGTCCGTATATTTAACGTTGCAATGTCAAAAGTCCAATGGCAGCCTGATCTAACCCGGTGATTCTTAGCACCCTCTGCCTTGGGGCAGGTCTTCCCGCTGCCGTAGGTAGTTGCCCCTTGGCCTCCGGGGAATGAGGGCCGTGTTTGAGGTTGTACTGTCATAGTTCAACATACTGAAATACCATGTTGAAGGTATGGACCGTAATCTGCCACGCTGGTCCAATGCGGGTTGGCAGATTTGGGATCATGTTAGTCTGAGGCCTCCGCCTTGACCTGTCCGCCAGGGGTGACCCTCCCAGGAGCATAGACTCCAGACGGCATAACTCAAAGCTTCATTGCCCTACTCAAACCCCTTTACCACGTCAAGGTCTGATCCACAAAGGGGATATATATATATATATATATATATATATATATATATATATCTTCTTTTTCTCATATCGCTATGTATATCTGTGTATTGTTTGATTTCTTGGTTTTCTCGAAGTTGGTATGTTGTGCTATTTATTTGTCTTTTTCTTATGATTTTTCTTTCCTTCTTTTCAATGTCTTCGATGTCTCTCTTTCTATTCAAAATGAGCGTTTCTGCCCCATATAGACATTCTGGCTTAATAACTGTGTTCAGCTCAGCTCAGTTCAACTAATGTCTCAGTTTTATGTTTTTAGATATTCATTTTTTGTTGTAAATATTTTGTGTGTCTCAATGTCGTTTTCATTTTTTGACATCTACCCTTATTGGCCGCTTTTTCCAACCCATTTTCCATGATTATTTCACTCAAATATTTGAATTGAGAGACTCGTCTAATGTTGCCATATTTTGTTTTTAGAAATGGTGTTCTTAGTCTTTTTGTTCGTGTCTTTTTGAAGGAAATTTCGAGTCCTACCTTTTCTGCTGTTTCTTTTAGGATTTCAAACTGTTTTTGTGCAGTTAATATATCTTGAGCCAAAATTAGTAGATCATCAGCAAACGCCAGACAATCAATTTTGATGTTGATTCTACCCAGTTTAATGGGCTGGTCAATATTCAGGGCTGAGTTTTTTTCTCGCCACTTGTGCATTATTTTTTCTAGAACACAATTAAATAATAGTGGCGAGGGTCCATCTCCTTGTCTCACTCCAGTTTTAATTTCGAAGGGCTCTGAGATGTCACCCATGAATTTAACTTTTGACCTTGTGTTAGTTAATATTGCTTTAATAATTGCCAGCGTTTTCAAATCTAGTCCTTGTTCTTTTAAGATTTGGGATAAAGATTCGCGGTCAATAGAATCATATGCTTTTTTGAAATCCACAAATGTACAGACGAGATTTTTATTGTACAAACAAAGAAAAACAAACAAAAAAAAAGAATCTTGTAACAAACTGGGAGAAGAGATATCCCTCTGTAGTTGTTTACATCCGTTCTATCTCCTTTATGTAGTGGATGGATTAGAGCATCCTTCCAATCTTCCGGAATCCGTTAGGTTCGCCAAACTTCTTGTAGAATTTTGGTTATTTCCTTGATTGAACCTGGACCAGCGGATTTCAAAAGTTCATCAGTGATTCTATCTTCACCAGAAGTTTTTCAGGTGTTTTTTTTTGGAAATCTTTTTCTATTTCATTAAATTGATTGTTTTCATATTTTCTTTTAGTTTGTCTTATTAGTTTTCTTGCTTCCAAAAAGATGTTATAATTTATTGCTGTTTTTTGACTGTTCCATATATATATATATATATATATATATATATATATATATATATATATATATATATATATATATATATATATATATATATATATATATATATATATATATATATATATATTTTGGCATTCCATGGCAAATTGACCACTTTTGAATTCGACCCCTTTCGATTTCGCTGAAACTTTTCTGTCCTTTTTTACAACCCAAAAACGCCCCCCTCCCCCAAAACGATTCCCAGAATTTATTTTTTACATTTTCATTTTTCACCCAACCCAAAAAAAGTTATGGGTTTTTGAAAAAAATGCCTTTTTTTTCAAAATAGTCATAACTTTTTAAAAAATTGACCTATTGAGACGTTTTTTTTTAATTTTTATTTTTAAATACCCTTTTTAGAAAAAAATACGAAAAAAAATGAGAAATCAAGCTCTATGAAAATCTTCAGTTTTTTTTTAAACCGTCATTATTCCGAAGTCCAACATTTTTTTTTTTCTCTCAAAAAAATCTGTAATTTTTCTGTAAATATTCGCGTGCAAAGGGAAGTGGTCCGACTTTTCCTTCTATTTTTTTTTATTTAATTGAAAAAAATCTTTCAAATGTCTGTCAAAAAACTGAAAAATATCACAGAACTTGATTTCTGAAATTTTTTCGCATTTTTTCTAAAAAGATGCACTTTAAAAACAAAAATTAAAAAAAAAAACGTCTCAATAGGTCAATTTTAAAAAAAGTTATGACTATTTGAAAAAAAAGAGGCATTTTTTTCAAAAACCCATAATTTTTTAATGTAAAAAATGTTTAAGGTAAAAAAATTGAAAACATTCTGAGAAACGTCTTTGGGTTGGGTTCAAAAGTGATCGATTTGACATGGAATGCTATATATATATATATATATATATATATATATATATATATATATATATATATATATATATATATATATATATATATATATATATATGGATCACGCAAAGCATTCTGACTCATTTTCGAGTGTTCTTTCTGATCCTCTACATCTCCCTCATCCTTTCTCCGCGGATTCTCTTTCTCTCCTCCGTCCACTTTATTCCCGATCTCCTCGAAACTTCACTCTCTGATGCAACGTTCCACGTATGTATTTTGTTTCTGTACGTTCTTCTATCCTCAATCTCTGTCGTACCCATTTGTGCCTTTTCCAGATCAGCTCTGACTTGTGTGATCTATGGTACTGTTGACTTGACTCCTTGTATGTATGTAAGAATTCTGTTGGTGAGTCTTGTTGGTGGGAGTCTACTGATATGGCCAGAGAATGTTAACTTTCTTTTTCGTATGTCCGCCGCTACGTTGGACATTCTCTCTGTGGTCTTTCGAGAATGCAGTCTATATCCTTCCTGTCAGTTTTGGGCCGAGAATTTTCCTCATAATTTTGTGTTCTTCTTTTAGTATGTTTACCATGCTGCTTTTTATATGAAGTGTAAGGTTTCGCTTGCGTATAGTACCTCTGGTTTGATTATTGCGTTGTAGTGTCTTATTTTTACGTGTGTGGATAGGCATTTCTTATTGTAGATATTGTGTGTCTTGCCGTATGGCCTCTTCATCTTTTGTAATCGAGTCTTCTGTGCTATCTTCTCCCATTCTGTGGGTTCGAGGATCTCGCCCAGGTATTTGAAGTGAGTGACCTTATTTATTTTGCCGTATTTGGTGTTCAAATTTTGGACCTCTAATTTTGAGCAGAAGAATTCGGTTTTTTGAAAGGAGATTTGTAGGCCGACTTTCTCTGCACATTTCTTGAGGACTTCGATTTGTTTGGTTGCCGTTTTTTCATTGTCTGCGGGTATGGCTAGGTCGTCGGCATGATATTTCTATGTTGTTTTTGGACCGTCCGAGTCGTATTGGTTTCCAGTGTCCTTGATTTTTCAGTTCTTTTTCCCATTCCCTTATGACTTTGTCCAGGACCAGGTTGAAGAGGGTGGGTATAACCCATCTCCTTGGCGTACTCCAGTTTTAATCAGGAAGGGTTCGGAAATTTCTCCCATAAATTTCACTTTAGAGGTTGTGTCAGTCAGTGTCTGCTTGAGTAGTGTTTTGAGGTCGAGTCCTTGTTCTTCTAGGATGTTGAACAGAGATTTTCGGTCGATGCAGTCATTTGCTTTTTTAATGTCCACGAACGTGCAGATGATTTGGACGTTCCTGTTAGATTTGTATTTCGGTATTATATATATATATATATATATATATATATATATATATATATATATATATATATATATATATATATATATATGTATGTATATTTCGCAAATCTAACCAACAATTTTTCATATCATTACAGAGAAAAAAAAAATCTGCAACATTGGATTCTGACATTTGGATGTATTATTAGTTTTTCAATGTGGCAAAATGAGTAAAACACATTGCACCAAAAAGGCACGTTAACAAAGGATTGCTTAGCTTCGTAAAAGTTTTGCTAATAGCAACTTTACTGAGCCATTTAGTTTGACAACCGGAGATATATCTAACATCTTAAGAATATCTGCAACGGTATTTCAACATACTATAATATAATAAAAATATTTGCGGTTTTGATAGGTGCTTATAAAGTTTTTTGGCTTTATTTCGATGCCATGCAATTGCTGGATAAGAGTAGGATACTTCTAATGGCCTTGAAGGGTTCCTAGTGCCCTACTTCAGCATCGAAAGACCGTTTAAATTCACTTTTGATGTCATATATTCAATTTCCTACCCAGAATCCATACAGTGCATTTTTCTTTTATGTTTTTAGAGAAATTCACAAACCGTAAAGCAGTAAATCAAAAATCTATGAGTTCAGCCTACCTTCTGTGTTTATTCCAGATATTAAAGATGATCAGTCCAGTGGCTATGATGATTCCTAAGCAGGATACAGCACACATACACACGAACAGTGGCAAAGACACTGTACGCAGTGACTTCCTGATAATGGTCCGATCTTGAGGGACTTTCCCACCTGGAAAATATTACAAACAAGTTAATTTTGACAAGTACAATTGCTAAGTTTTGGAAAAAGATGACGAGGCATCAGATGACTGAAGCAAAATAAAATTCAGAACGTTCTTTACGCATACCTTTCATAATATTTTATATAAATTTGATGTCTTTTAGGTCAATAGCACTCTCTGTAATAACTTCTGCAATGACCGTGACGGCATCGAAATGCTATTCTTTTATTCCTAGCTTCAGTTTCGGACTAACTGAACGTCACATGGAGACCAATCAGGTGAATATGGGGCGTGGTCGAGCACAATGATTCCTTTAGCTGAGATATTTGGTATTATCTTGCTTAACTATAAATTTAGGGATGCTGCAGATGTACAAACAATGAATACTTTGAAGAATTTTATAGTTTTGTTTAGTTTGAACATGTTGATTGATGTAAGGAAGACCTGCAGAGATGGCCTCGTTGACTCGCTAATTCGCCCACTCATTCTCTCTAACTGAGAATAAATAGACTATAGTACGTACCAGCAAGAGAAAAATTGACTAGAATATATAGCTGTGGAGACAACAACTTGGAAGGAAGAAAACACAGGGAAAATACTATCGAATGGGGACCTAAGTAGAACTAGAGAGAAGATTTTTGCTATATTCGTTCAGCGAAATATTGATTTGTGAAAGGAGCATAAGCCAAGGTCACTCAATCTCCAAGAACACCCGCGGCTTTTTGAGTCCTAGTTTGACCTTGAATCCTTAAATGGCCTGAATAGAGTTTTCTGGATAGAACAGATATATTGGGATCTAAAGCGGGTTTTTCCTCTTAGGATAAATTAGGATCTTCTGTATTTTATAGCTTCAATAGAAGCAATATTTTGGGGACTTCAATGGCGTGGTTTCGATCAGTTTCGAGATATTTCAGATAAGTGTAATCAGATAAACAACCACACTCCAACTTAAACTTGAGGGAATTTAGTTTGTAGCGAGTAATCACCGAGAAGACATCCGGCCTTACCCGGCCAGCTTATCGGCGCGACTGAAGGTCGATTGCTTTGCCGTGTCTCAGAAACAGCAGAAATTTTGAAACACGGTTGTGATGCAGAGAATTTGAGAAGAAGAAAATATGCCAGAGAAATGGAATAAAGGGCTGATAATACCCCTTTACAAAAAAAGGAGCTAAGGAGGAGCGCAATAACTACTGAGGAATTGCACTGCAAGACGTGACTTACAAAGTGATTTAAATATCGACTAGAGAAATACCAAAACAAACAAGTAGGAGAATACCAAGGGTAGGAAGATCAACAATTGACCAGATATTCATTATGAAACAGATCCAACTGAATACTTATGAACAAAATTTGAGCTTGCATTTGCTGTTTATAGACTATCGGCAAGCATATGACTCCATCAGCAGGAAAAAGGAATTCCAATCAATGAGACGGTTAGGAGTCCAGGAAAAATTGAGAAACTTGGTGGAGATGACTGTCAGGAGAACAGAAAATAAAGTTATAGTCGATGGAGAAATGTCTGAGGTGTTTATTGTAAAGAAAGGACTGAGTCAAGGTGATCCATTATCCATAGTTCTGTTCAAGCTAGTGCAGGAAGTCATTTTGAGAGAAAGTGTCAGCGATGCCAAGAGGTTAATACATGGTACCAGATATCAATGCTTGGCCTACGCTGATGACATTATATTGATGGCGGGATCCAAGGAAGGAATATTAAGTATATTTAAGATGTTGGAGGAAAAGGCAAGATAAAATGACGTAACAATTAACGAGAAAAAGACCAAATAATATGGTAATGAAAGATCTTACCAGAGGACTCTCTCCTAATTTAGTCATTGATTGTACAGAAAATAAGAAATACACAACAGAGAACATACAACGCAAACAAGATACACTAAGCTCCACGGTTATCTATACGTGCGAGACGTGGACAATGACGAAGAAGGAAGAAAGTAAGCTGGAAGTTTGGCAACGTAAAATATTAAGGAGGATTTTTGGAGGAATTAAAGTTCAGAACGAATTTAGAAAAAGAACAAATAGAGAAATAGAAGAACTGTACAAAAATGAAAAGAACTGTACAAACCATGGTTGGGGCACATAGCGAGGATGCCCGACAAGAGATGGGTTAAAGGAATTGTAATGAGAGGCGAAGGAGGAAAGAGAAGAAGAGGGCGACCGAGTAAGGAATGGTTGGATGATTTGAGGAAAGTAGAAGCCAGGAATTGGAAGAATGATGCTTTGGACCAAGGGAGATGGAGAAGAAGAGTGAAAGAACTCGAATCCAAGGGCCTGTAGAGCTGAATATTATAAATATACAACATAATAATAAAGCGATATAAATTAAATGTCTTTAAGCTAGATTTATACATGATGTATTCTCGGGATGAAGAATTTAATAAACATGTCGGGCCGTTCCTGAAAAGAGGACGACTATCCAGTTTTAATTACGGAACCGAGACAGGCTTAATTACACGTCGCGTTGAGCCCAGGACATGCTCCCATGAAAATTAATGGAGAAGGAATATTTGCATTGAAATTTCCACCGCAGAGGTAAACAGCAATTTACAAATATATATAAAGTATGTTTTCTGATTAATTTATCAAAGAGAAATTTTGTATGTATTGAACCTGAATTAATGTCAAAAAGGAAATGATTTAAAGTATTAGTTACAATATTTTCAATCAATCTATAACTTAAATGGGCTGCGTACTAGAGTTATCAGCTCTTTTGAGTTATCTAATCTTTAGTTAATACTTAACATGCGAGTTTCTCAAAAAACCTACCGACACAGGGCGTCAAATCAGGCAAATATGGGGTTTTAACCAAGATATTGGGTATTATGTTGTTTTACCGGGAATTTCGGGATGTTGTAGGACATAGACTATGATTACTTCGAAGAATTTTAATGTTTTACTCAATTTGACCATATATTGGTGAATATATATATATATATATATATATATATATATATATATATATATATATATATATATATATATATATATATATATATATATATATATATATATAGGGGTGCAGAGATGACTGCATGCAGGGATGACTGCGCTGACTCACTAATTCGCCCTCTTGTTTGTTCTGTACGAAGGTTCCTATTTATGTATCCAGAATCGGCAATAGTGGTGTTGCTAATCGTCATTTGACATATACATCGTAAAGTTTGATATTGTTAACCGTATACGTACTCAGAACGTTTTGTCACTTGAATTGGTGTTGTTTAGTGACTTGAAAATTTTATCTCAGTCAAAAATGGAATTTACTCTTGAGAATTTTCGAACCTTGGTATGACTAAGCATAACTAGTCCGTGGTTTGTTGACTATGGCCTACAAGTAGCTGAGAAAGTGGCTCCCAGCAGCTTTTTGAACCTTGAAGGAAAAGAAGGCAGAGAAGTACTACGGAATGGAGATCTACGTACCGCCAGAGAAAATTTTTTTTTTCCATAATGGTTCAGCAGAAGGAGACAATGGAATCCAGAAGGCTTTCTAAATGGTCGCATATTCTCCAAAAAAATCCATCGGCTTTTGAGTCACAGTTTGGCCTTGAATCCTTAAATAATCTCATATATTGAGAGCTAACGAGCTCTGGTCTTAGGAGAAATTTGGGATCTTCTGTGTTTTAGAACTTCAATAGAGGCAATTTTTTAGATGATTTGGTTGGATCTATATATCGATATATCCTGACACACTGTTTAAACATGGATCCTGTATCGATGAGCAAGTAAAACAAGTCGAGATTCCACGGAATCTTTTAAACTGATTAAAACTATTTGCGGTGTGAATAAATTGAATCCAAAGGACAGCTAAGTGGTATGTAGGCGAGATTTCACGATGAGTGATAGAGCAGTGAAGTTATGTATTTAGTAACTAACAAAGGGCATTCAATTGCAAATTAAATGGTTGGGGATTTTCTGGGAACAAAAGTTTTAATTCATATATCTTAGCATAAGAAAAGAATATAAATAAATTAGATTGTGGGTCATTACATTCTCGAAAAATCACCGTTTGCTTTCGCTTTTTTCCAAGGTTATCATTGGTACGTATTTTTTCACATTTTAATATTCTCGTCGCGCGATTCGCTTACCATGTTAGCATCATCAAGAGATGATTGAATCTGCGTAAGATTTTCCAAATATTCTTGGATGTCTTGATTATGTTCTTTCTGTATTAAGTCTTTCAGTTCCTTGGGAACTTCATTTAGTTTTCTTTTGCTTTCAGTCGTTCTGGTTTGCTGCCATTGCTTCTGTAGTTGTCGCTTTTTTGCATTTTTTTTGACTGAGGGGGAAATTAGATGTTTCCCTAGTAGGGGAACTTTTTGTATATTCTTTGTTAAGGGTTACACCGTTATTTCTATGTCCAGTTCAGTTTTTAATGGTTGATCTAGTTAGATTAGATAGTTTAATTTGTAGAATTGATAGTATGTTTGAATCCATCTCAATTTGTTTTATTGTTGTACGGGGAGGATTGTTTTTCTTTGTTCAGTATCACTGAATTAATACTTAGTATTACTATTGAGTGGTCTGTGACAAGTCAGGGCAAGTTTCGGCCTTACATTTCTTAATGACAATTCCTTTTGTAATGCAGAAGTCTATTGCATTTGGAGTTTTGTTTCTGTTTGATGGCCAGTATGTTGGTTGGCCAGTAGCTAGTTGTAAATTATTGGCTTTCATTACTTTAAGTTGTTCTCTACCTTTTGGATTTGTCAATTTTGATCCCCAAGCTGGATGTTTTGCGTTGTAGTCTCCGCCTGCGAAGAACTTATTGTCTAATCTTTTAAACAATTCTTCTATTGGAACCTTTGGTGCGAAACACTAAACCTGAAGAGATTTACCACTAAACACCAAAACGCTTTTTAGAACTGCTCGACGCACGTTTCGCTAACCATGTTAGCATCATCAGGAGATGATTTAATCTGCTTAAGATTAAGATCTTAAAGATCAAAAAAGCAGTTCAAAAAAGCGTTTTGGTGTTTAGTGGTAAATCTCTTCAAGTTTAATGTTTTGAAGTTAAAATTGGAGGATATGGGGATCCGACAGGGTGTGTGAGCACACCTCACTCTGCTAATGAAATAATTCATTTATTGAGAAAAAAAATCTCGATGACTTATCGCAAGAAACGGTGCAACCAAGATCATGTGAGTTGACATTTCTGGAGTATCTTCATTGGGATTACGTGAAAAGCCAGAACAATTCACAATCGATTCGTGAACTAAAGGATGAAAATATTCGGGTCTTTGGTGAGATAGAGCTACAATTATGCCAATATTTCATCCAAAATATATGTAAAGTAGAAAGAAAAAGCTAAGAAATATCTTAGAAGGACGGTTTTGCATACTGCTACATGAAAGGCAAACGTTAAAGCCATAGCTTCCATGTCAAAATTGTGTTTTCGATGTTCGGCTTCAGACCGTTCCCCATAAATATTAAGGGTTTGATGTTATTCACGAGAACAAAGTTTTATTGAACACGGTCGTTCTAATTAAATTCCTGAATTAATGTAGCTTAAATTAGCAAACATTACCCAGCTGGCGGAGCGAAGTGTTAAATAGACTTACCTCTCCATACCTCCCTATCAAACCAGGTCAGGTTATCCGACTGAGTATCGTAATAGCCCAGCACTACGTAGCTACCGTTGATTACCTGTTCGATTTGCGTAAGTGCAATACGATCGCCTTGAGAACTGAATGCCACTATGCCCTGAAACAAGAACGTTTTAGCGTTAAAATCGCATGGACATGCAATTTCCATCAGAGTAACATCGTAATGCTTAGAGAATTCAAATAAACATTCACTGTATTGTTTCAAAACTATATATATATATATATATATATATATATATATATATATATATATATATATATATATATATATATATATATATATATATATATATATCTACGTTGGGGTTCGCCAAACGAATTTTCTAAAAAACACTTTATTTTATTTTTATAATATTTATACTTTGATTACACTTTTAATATTTCTTTCTTTGTTGTGAGTTATGACTGTATTTTATATAATTCTTGTATTTTTTAAATTGTATACGGTTAATATTATTTTATGTCGATGCTGAGTTTGTAATTGAGTCTATAACTGAGGTGGCTTCGCCGGATCTGTCCTTAAATACGGATGGGACTTGCGAAGTCATCAAAAGTGCAGGTGTTTGCTTGGTGGACCGTGGGATAGGCGTTGTTGGTGTAATTTCTGTTAACGTAGCATAGAATGGATATACCGGGTGTTCATCATGTGATGCCAGGCGTGGGAAGCTTTGTCAGTAGTTTGAGACTTGAATCGGTACAGTTTTGAAATCTAATATGTTTTTGTAGTTAAGGATTCTGACTGATTATTAGGTGCGTATAGACCCGGTTGGATCACGCAAACGTGTTTGAAAGGATCACGTATTTGAAAGTTTCCTCGATATTCTATTCCTTATCCAATATTTGTCTTGTAATATTAAATTCATTTAACGAATGTTATTTCCCTAATATACCTCTATAACACTTTCTTATATCTTCCCAACGTTTTAATCCTGTAATTTGATTATATCCAAAAATTTTCCTTCGCAACAGAATCATCCGTTGAATAATTAATTTAATTGAATTCTACCCCATCCACGATCGAAACACTTAAGTTCCTCGATTTGCAATTTAATATTTTAGAAATTTTAATGAAAACAAAATGTAAATTTGTACGCTCCCACTTCGAACAACAAGATGTAATTTCATCTGATACAGCCAATTTTCGCTGAAACTTTTTTACAGATGGAAAAGCTAATCGAAGAATTAATCAAGAAACAAAAAAATAGCATAGACTGGATAAGAAATTTTGCTTATGGATATACATTACTTTTACGCTTTAAGAGAAGAGATCATATATATATATATATATATATATATATATATATATATATATATATATATATATATATATATATATATAGTTCAACCCTACGAAAATAAAAGTAACCCCAACAGAAGAGTTTGATAAACAACCAGCAGAGAACTGGCAAGAATTGAAACAAAAAATTATTGAAACAGCCTTAAAGTTGGTCCTTTTACAAAAACGTAAAAAACATGGTGTGATGATCGTGGTGGGATGAAGTTTATGAGCAAGCAGTATAAGCCGAAGTAAAGCATTCAAAGAGTGGAACAGTCAAAAAACAGCAATAAATTATAACGTCTTTTTGGAAGTAAGAAAAGAAACATCGAAGCTAATTAGATAAATTAAAAGAAAATATGAAAACATTCAACCTAATGAAATAGAAAAAGATTTCCAAAAAAATAACTCCCGAAACTTTTACAATACATTTAAAACAGGCTATAAACCCCTAAGTATTTGCTTCCAAAAGGAAAATGGACAATTAGCTCTAAATAACCAAGACAATTGCAAAGAATTTGCTGTATATTTTGAATAACTACTAGACTGTCCTGAGCCCGTAAACAAATTACCAACACTAAACCCTAAACAAACAAACCCAGATTCATTACCGCCGAATGGAGATGAAATAATTAGGAAAATCAAGCGACTTAAAAATAACAAAGCTTCTGGTGAAGATAGAACTATTGCTGAACTTTTGAAATCCGCTGGTTCAAGTACATTTAAGCAAATAACTAAAATTCTACAAGAAGGTTGGCGAACCAAACGGATTTTGGAAGATTGGAAAGATGCTCTAATCCATCCAATACATAAGAAAGGAGATAGAACGGATGTAAACAACTATAGAGGGATATCTCTTCTCCCAACTTGTTACAAGATTCTATCTCAATGTCTACTAGACAGAGCACAGGAACAGTTCGAGCCTAAAATTGGTGAATATCAAGCAGGTTTTCGACCGGGCATTTATATATATATATATATATATATATATATATATATATATATATATATATATATATATATATATATATATATATATATATATATATATATAAATATATATAAACTATCCAGCCTATTTAGCTGCACAGCTCTTATACTGAAACTTTGTCTCTATCTACAGCCATTATCAAGATATTAACCGATATCGCATTATTGGGACACTTTGTACATATATATATATATATATATATATATATATATATATATATATATATATATATATATATATATATATATATATATATATATATATATATATATTCTTTTGATCACGAAGAAGTCGCTGAAAATCTTAGAAATAGTAAGAAAGCTCCTTTCTTCAAAAAGATCTTTCAAAAAGAATCCCCATGAATCATACGAAAAAAATACTGAATACAGCGATAATATTTCCCCTTCTGTTTTCTTTAACCAGAGTTTTATCCTGGCCTTTTGGGTGCCCTCGGTTATATTAAATGAACGGATCCCGATCAGGAAAATGGAATTGAAGAAGTTGGAGGACCTCTAGTTGACCCATAAATTTCTCATGCCGTTAGTTTCTCAGCCTCGCTGTTAATCTTCTTTCGAATATTTAGGAGATTAATTGAAAATAATTAATTTAAAGGACAGCTAGAATAACAGAAATCAATAGGAGAGCAAAACTCAGAATGCTCTAAAAAAATCCGGTTTACGAAACGAATTACTACGACTATAGAGAGTTCAAACTTCCACTGAAGACGCATCAGATATTGACCTGTCTCCCCTTGGAACACGATCGCTACGCCACCACTCTCATAATTTTATGCAGAGACCTCGTATATAGTAAATATTAAATAATTGCTGTTAATTTTCTAGTCCAATGTTTAAACTAAATCAATTTATTTTCGAGCTGATATAGTTAGTTAAAATTCACGGTCTAAATATAGACCGAAAGCGAGACACCCACACTTAATTGAAGATTATCCGCCTATTTCGCCTTATTGATTACACGGATGGTGATTTGATTGCCGCTGACCCGTTGATAGATGAAATTTGTTGTTTGTTGCGTCTCGCTACATTGAAATCTGCATGCTATCGATTGGGGATTAATGCGAACGGCCGTACGGTGTTTTCAATTTACCTTATTGAATAATTCTTCTATTGGAACCATGGACGTGAAACACTAAACTCGAACAGATTTATCACTAAACACCAACCCAACTAAACACAACTTTTTTAAACGATTGAAAGAATCTTGGACATTTCTAAAGGAACAGAACAAAAACAATGCTCAATTATTACTAGGGTGAGACCAGATTTTGAAGTGAGTCATCAAACCACATAATAAGTTAAGATAAGTCCTGAGTAATCAAATTCGCTGAAAATCACACAAACACCATATTCGCCAGAGATGGCATCGGGTGAATTTTTCCCGTTCCATCGATTGAAGAAGCCACTTCGTGGACGATCTTTTAAGTCTATAGAAGTCATTCAGTTTTGGCAGTTTTGGCAGGCCTTTTTGAAGGAAATAGAAAATACAACTGTTAAAAGCTGTGTAAAGCAAAGACTGGAAAAAACAATGGAAAACTCGAGACAAAATTAATTTGTATGGATATATAGGGTTTTTGAAGTGAAATTTCTTAGGCGGTGATTCGATAATACGTGTCACGTTTAGGCAAATTTCGTTACATGAAAGAGCAGAAAGATATAACGTAGAGATAAGGAGAAAGAGAGATATACATCTGTAACCTCTTATTTTTCTGACCTCCGTTATTTTGTCAAGATAAATTATTAATTATTTTCTTATCGAGTCTTCTTTAGTTCGTCGTCTTCGTAAGTTGAATAATTATTTTTAGTTTTATTTAAAAATATATATTTAGGCAAATTTTGTATTGTTGTATTTCTTTTGAGATGCTCTCTTTCTCTCTCTCTCTCTCTCTCTCTTTCTCTCTCTGCCTCTCACACTAAATCACTCTTATTCTTAATTTTTTGAAAAATTTCATTTCTATCACGTGTACTGTGCTGGACGCGCAAAGTTTTTTTTAGAATGAACAAAACAAGCTTAATGGCGTTAAATCATTCGATCTCGGTTATTTTTTACTATAAACAAGGACATGAATATATTTCCAAGTTAAAAAGGGTATCGTTTTCCAAAGATGTATTTTTCTTTACCAAGAAAAACTAACAGTTGTCACTGAAACATCATCTATTTGTCACTCAGTTGTCTCCAGTTGTTTTCTAACGATGATATAAAACTGGAAGGAGATCAGGTCTTAATCTCGACCCCTCTGGATGGCTGAGAACAATATTTATCTTTACTCAGCCGGTGGGTTATCGAAAAACACGATCGACGAAACCGTAATCCCGGAAAGCTAAAACCATAATTAGAAGAGACATCGAGGGACGAAAACAACCCGATACCGGTGAGGAAATGGCCTGGTGTCACGCGATCTACTTCTGTAAACTAATCTAAAATAGATGCTTGGGCGTTTTATCGTCGCCACTTTAACGAAACACCTCAAAAAGTGAGTGTCGCTAATGGACAGAAATACATCAACGTTTTCTTTGAATCTGTCTGGCGCGAACGATTATTTCTAACCTGTTTCTTGGCGAAAATAAATGACACGACTTTAGGAGCATTATAGATAATTTATCAAGCGAGATACTTCGATTTTCCCGATAGGAAAACTTTGGAAATGCTTAAGGGATAGGTGATATTGTTACGTGACAATTATGGATCTTTCTTGATGCCCATGTCATAGTTAATATCATGAGATTACCTTAAGTTAAATGAGTAATATAATGGGGTCTCTTTTCAACGTCAACATAATCCAATTTTGCTTTTCGACATATATTTTTGTGATTTTTATTTCGGATAGTTCAAATCCTGTAAACCAGTTAGCCTAAACTCAATATTGGCTAAAGTATTTAAGAAAGTATGCCTCACCAGACTCAAATCATGAAGAATGAAGAAATACTGGCATTGATGGACAAACGTGGAAGTACAGCTCGAATGAATACACGATAATCCAGAAGTAAATTAGAAGAAAATTTGTACGAAGCACAAGAAAAGTCAACGAGAAGTTTGCGGAAATTTTAAAGTATCTCTTTTTTGGTTATTTTTGGTTATAAAAATACTAAATTTATTAAATTTTAAAGTCAATCAAAACAAAAGAGCAAAAAAAATCAATAAATTCTAATCTGTTTTTTCGCGCCAGTGGTTGTATGTTGAATAAATGCCTGAAGAAATTATTGATTGAATTTTGGAATGATATTTCCCTAATACCCTGTATATATATATATATATATATATATATATATATATATATATATATATATATATATATATATATATAACATTGTATATAATTCGCATGGTCTATATAAAAATTATTGGAATATTTACCGAAACTCCTAAGAATTGCGTCGAATTTATAGCCGAATATATATCGTCCGCAATCTCCTTGTTGTTGTAATTAAAGTCCTTCAAACTCTTTCCGTACTTGTGCAGGCGATCCATTGTCTTATTAAACGCTGAAACGAAAGAAAAAAAAAAGATGAATTATGTTAGGCTTATCGAGCACACTGAAAAAAAGTTTCCTCCCAGAGAAACTTTTATCTTGTTTGTTTCGCGAAGATTGTTTTCATTTGTCCCGACCCATATTCATTTAGGAAAATTAGATTCCTTTCCTTTTTGAATTAATTTTTGTTGTTTTGCGTTACTTTACGGTTTGTTCGCATAAACAGAATGGCAAGGATAAAAATTCGTTTGTCTGGAAGAGAAAATGGTTTTAAAAAGGAAACAAACATAATGCCTTTGAATATTTTGGTTTTAAAATAAAATTACCTAACTAAGTCTACACAATTTTCTTAATATTATAGTTTATTATTTAGAGAAATAGCTCTCCAGCAAATTTCCACATAAAACACCTACATATATTGGCACCTTCAACATCAACACGCTGATTCAACCAGGAAAACTTCAAAACCTAACTTCAGGACTTGACAGGCAAAAGATACTTGTGCTTGCCCTACAAGAAACACGCATCATGGATGAGGACACGGTAGACTATGGGAACTATCGCATATTCAAAAGCAGGACAGACAAACGAGTCGCCAATGGTGCTCCGCTTCTGGACATGGCCTTTGTGGTACATAAAGGGATAGTTAACTCTATTAAGGAAATCACGCCCATAAACAATAGACTAGTGACAATGCGCATACAGTGCGCCAATAAAAAATACACCATGATCAACGTACATGCCCCCACAAACGGAGACAACAAGAAAAACACCAAGTCTGCAGGGCAATTCTGGGCAACTAGAAAAGGTAATAGCAAAAAATGGTCAAAAATTTACTGGGCGACTTTAACGCACAAATCTGTAGAGAAAAAATCAATCAGAAAATACTAGGCAAATTTCCCGATCATAAATTTACCAGTAAGAACGGCACAAGACTCATCGAACTATGTCAATAGAATAACCTTAAGATCATGTCAACATCCCTAAGAAAATCTCCACGAAAACAGAAGACACGGAGATCGCCTATACAACAGATTGGAGAATTCCAGATAGACTACGTTGCGATCTCATACCCACAACAAAGAGAGATCCAAGATGATCAAGTCCGCAGGGACGCGAACATTGACTCAGGCCACTACCTAACACGAATCAAAGTCAAGTTCATCCCAAGGAGAATTAATCACAAGAAAACACATCTACAGAAATTCGACACAAAAAAGATCAAGGATTCCAACATAATAGAGGAATGGGAAAAGGAACAGGCAGTTACATGGAAGAAATTCCACAAAAAAATTATGAGGAAAATTCTCGGCCCAAAACTGACAGAGGAAGGATACAGACTACATTCATGAAAAACCACAGAGAGAATGTCCAACGTAGCGGCGGACATAAGAAAAAGAAGGTTGAAATTCTATGGACATATCAGTAGACTTCTACCGACAAGACTCACCAACAGAATTCTTACGTACATACAAGGAGTCAAGTCAATAGTACCATGGATCGCACAAGTCAGAGCTGATCTGGGAAAGGCCCAAATGGGTCCGATAGAGATTGAGGATAGAAGAACGTACAGAAGCAAAATACATATGTGGAACGTTGCATCAGAGAGTGAAGTTTCAAGGAGATCGGGAACAAAGTGGACGCAGGAGAGAAAGAGAGTCCACGGGGAAAGAATGAGAGAAGTTTGGAGGCTCTCAGAGAACACTCAAAAATGAATCAGAATGCTTTGCGTGATCCAACCGGGTCTATACGCACCTAATAATATATTTACCCCTTTGCGGATCAGACCTTGACGTGGTAAAGGGGCTTGAGTAGGTCAATGAAGCTTTGAGCTGTGCCATCTTGAGCGTATGCTTCTTGAAGCGTCACTTGGGGCGGACGGGTCAAAGCGGAGACCTCAAACTAACATGATCCAAAATCTGTCAACCCTCACTAGACCAGCACGGCCCAACTCTTCAATATGCCTTTATAACTTCAAACACGACCCTCATTCCCCGAAGTCAAAGGGCAACTATTATCGCTAGTGGGAAGACCTGCTCCAAGGCAGAGAATGCTACGAATTATCGAGTCAAATTAGGCTGCCATTGGGCTTTGAGCATCGCAATACAAGAACTGTTGATCGAACTTGACAACAGAGATTAGGATATCATAGTGCTATAGAAACAGGAAGAAAGGACGAAGAACAAATTAAGCTGAGTACAACTGGTCATGTACTCTACACTCAGGGTACCGAGAATAGACAATATGGTGGAATTAGATTCCTCATCAATCGAAAATTGAAGGACTTAGTCACAAAATTTGAAAGTTTACCTGATCGACTAGCTCAATGTGTCATTAAGGTGAATAAAAATGTTCAAGTTTCAAATCGTCCAAGCTTATAAACCAACTATAAGTAATAGGTATGATGAAATGAGTAATTTTGTGATGATGTGGCCCAGTTTGTACAGAATCCTAATGGGTGATTTTAATGCTAGGATAAGCAAGAACTGGCGAAAAAGGCAACAGGCCCATGTGGAAGTGGTGAGCGGGGCAATAGAGATGACAGATTGGTTGACTTAATTGAAAGACAAGAGCTTTATTTTATGATTTCATTTTATAAAAATGGAAAAGTCCACCTGGGCCCATAAACGACATTGAAATTGACTACATCATGCCAAACGATATTATAATATTTTGCAATTGCACTGTCCTTAACCATTTTACGGTTGAAAGTGAAGAGAACGTGAAAGGTTGGTAAGATCGAAGAAAGGTGGATCTGTATATTACCTCGGTAAAATCGTAAAAAAAACAGGCCGGGCAAGACCGAATGCTTTCCCTGACATCTTCTACATCCCCCACACCTCTCAATCTCTCACCATTGCTATTTAATAAATTGCTTGTACCTCTTACCTAAGGCAACTGACCATACAGCATCATAAGCCAGTGGGGCTTCTTGGTACCCCTCCGGATATCTCTGGTTTTCAATGTCGTAACCTTCTTTTCGTAGCACGTCGTTTAAACGCAGTCGAAAATCCTCCGAAGTCATTCCTGATATAGTTCCCTCGTTTTTATTTTGGTTCCACATCAGAGCCTCCGTGGTTAAATGCCCTGAAAAGCACAAAAATAAATGTCACAATGAAAGTAGAACATTACAGTTTTAGCAAAATTTTATATGTTTATACATAAATTTTATAGTGAGTAATAATAATTATTATCATAAACATTACGTCGAACTTTCCTCTTTCCCTAACCTAACTTAAGGAGACTAATAATGAAGATTTTATATTCACGTCCTGATGACGCTAAGTTGGTTCGCGAAATACGAGTCAATCAAGTTAAGACTTATTTGGTATGAGTAAAATAATAATTATTAATTAAAGAAACTAAGATTTATATCAAATATTTCCTCTATATTCAACCCTTATATTTATTACTATAGTTTCGACACACAGCCTTTTTCAAATACGAACTATATTAAAATAACACAACACAAAACCCACAACAATCACAAAACGGATGAATCCGATTAGGGTAACTAGACAAATAGTCGAATTTTATGAAAATAGGAGTAGAGATAATTAAATGGATTGCAATTAAAGAGGACCTAAGATCAGCAAATATTACACAAAGTGAAATTCAGGATAGAGGCTGTTTCAAACACAAGGTTAACGTTTGGGAGGTTGGCCAGAAAGAGATATGTCGGAAGACTGGAACAACTTCAACTTGGTCTGACAAAAGGAAAAAAGCTTATAGCTAAAGAATGAAATTAGTATGGGCGCAAAGGAAGACTAACAATAACAAATGCCTCTAAATGTACTTCGCGTGGTCCACCAGGGCCCATACGTGAATAATAATAATAATAATAATAATAAAATAACACTAAGAAAAGTAGTTACTAAGTAAGCTGTCCATTGATCTAATAATGCCATAAATGATAATGGTGGGAGAGAGAATCGTCCTGGAGAATTATTTGTTTCGAAAGCAATATTTATATTAGGAGGGTTGATATTTATGTATACTTAATAAAAAATAAAAACAAATATTTATCTCTGAAAATGGTTTTATTGTTTTTCAAAATATTCTCCGCTCTTGGCGTCGAAAATCGTCGACCATATAGTTTATTCTTCAGGAACGGGAACAAAAAGAAAGCATTGGGTGCCAAATCAGGATTGTACGGCGGTCCACCTATCAATTCAATGTTTTGATCGGTCAAATATTGAGTTGTACGGTCGGATGTGTGAAAGCTCGCGTTGGTTTGGTGAAGAATGATCGTGCCTGTCGTTGTTTTTTTTCTTATTTCTTCAAAGACTTCTGGCATACAAATGTTTGTGTACCATTCATAATATTTTTTATTATAGCATTATTTCTTAATAATTTTATTTATATTATTTATTCCCATGTCTGTCTGATAGAAGTAAACGAAAGTAATTTTAGTGCCTCTGCGAAAAACTACTTTTAGTGCCGCTACAGGAACTCTTAGTTCCTCATGACCGATGCGTGTTCATATGCCGAAACGGAGGATGAAGAGCGCGTCTCGATCTCCGACCGAAGAGCGCATGTGGTAAAAAAATTATTGTAAAGTCCTTGTCAAACCTTGAAGGCGTTTTTCTCAAAACTGTGTTTTTAAAGTCGACGAGCAAGATCTCTCGGAAACGGCTATACCGACCAGTCTCAACTTTTTACACGAGCTTTACCGATAAATATTTTCTAAATTTAAAGGCAAAATTTTCATCGAAAATAGATTTTTTATATGAGAAGCCGCCATTTTGTTAGAAATTAATATTTTGCTTAGTCCTTCGATTAAATACCAGATAATGTCTTATATTAACGAAATCTTTCTGTTTTTTCATTTTAGTTAGATCCAATCCAGAGATATCGTGCTCATAGTAAAACGCCTTTTTTTAGAGGATCTCCCGGAGATCGGCTACAGCAGCTTTAAAGATCATCATTTCAAAACAAAAAAGTAGCAAAATAAAGTAAAAAATTACCGCTATATGGATATACATTTTACGCTACTAAATGAAAATGTCATTCCAGAAAAAAATCGTGAAGAATAACTTTTTTTGGGAAGAATAGCTTTTTTCTTTGATGGATACATTCCTCAGATTTTTAATCCGATGTCAACTTTTTTCTGTTACAAATATACAAACCTTCTTCAGTATTATTCAGTAACGACACTGCTAAATCTTCAGTCGGCTGAGGAGGCTTTTGTAACACAGCAGTAAAAATCAATGTCTCTTATGAAAAATTTTCTCAAAAAATTATATTGCCTCATCTTTAAATGTTAATAAAATAATTTCGGCGAGAGCCAAATCGCCGACAAACATAAAATATCAAATTCCGGTTTTAGTTATTAAAGTTTGGATGTTCGTTACGGGACTGTTTCGAGGATTTTTGCTCGTAAAAATAAAATTGGAAAAGCAGGTTTTACGACCGGCATTTCGAATGGGAAAAAACGGAAGAAGCAAATACACGTATCAGAAGGGAAAAAATCTCGTTACTCATTATTATTTGAAGGTTTCTTTCGAAATGAGAGGGAAAAACAAAAATATTACGTTCCTTTATTTAAAAACAATTTCTGATATTGTTTCTTTCGATCAGTGGTATCATTGTTTCACTGTAGGTTAATTAAACTTGAATACATTTAGTACTAAACCCCAAATAACTTTTTTTTTAACTTCTCGACGCGCGTTTCGCTAACCATGTTAGCATCATCAGGAGATGATTTAATCTCATTAATTATATTATTATGATTTAATCTCATTAATTAATCATTAAAACGAAACGTGCGTCGAGAAGTTTAAAAAAAGTGATTTGATGTTTAGTACTAAATCTCTTCAAGTTTAGTGTTTCACACCAAAGGTTCCAATAGAAGGATTGATGTGGGTTAATTCATCAGAACATTATATTATTGCTGCTTATTGCATTATTGTTTGCCTTTTCGCAATGTCCCAAATGACATGATTGTCCTTGACACCCGACAGTAACTGATAAAACTTTTTGTCGACGATTTTTTTCAAATGAATTTGTTATTATTATTATTATTCACGTATGGGCCCTGGTGGACCACGCGAAGTACAATTAGAGGCGTTTGTTGTTGTTAGCCTTCCTTTGCGCCCATACTAATTTCATTCTTTCGCAATGAACTTTTTTCCTTTCGTCAGACCAAGTTGTTTCAGTCTTCCTACATTTTTCTCTCTGGCCAACCTTCCAAACGTTAACCTTATGTCTGAAACAGCCTCTATCCTGAATTTCACTTTGTGTAATATTTGCTGATCTTAGGTCCTCTTTAATTGCCGCAATCCATTTAATTATTTCTACTTTAGCTCTACTCCTATTTTCATAAAATTCGACTATTTGTCTAGTTAGCCTACTCGGATTCATCCGTTTGATGTGTCCGTAAAACTTAAGTCTTCTTTTTCTCATATCGCTATGTATATCTGTGTATTGTTTGATTTCTTGGTTTTCTCGAAGTCGGTATGTTGTGCTATTTATTTGTTTGGGGCCTAGGATTTTTCTTTCCTTCTTTTCAATGTCCTCGATGTCCCTCTTTCTATTCAAAATGAGCGTTTCTGCAGCATATAGACATTCTGGCTTAATAACCGTGTTGTAATGTCTCAGTTTTGTGTTTTTAGATAGGCATTTTTTGTTGTAAATATTTTGTGTAAGTCTCAATGCCGTTTCCATTTTTTGACATCTACCCTTATTGGCCGCTTTTTCCAACCCGTTTTCCATAATTATTTCACCCAAATATTTGAATTGAGAGACTCATCTGATGTTACCATATTTTGTTTTTAGAAATGGTGTTCTTAGTCTGTTGCAGGTCATGTATTGTGTCTTTTCAAAGGAAATTTGGAGTCCTACCTTTTCTGCTGTTTCTTTTAAGATTTCAATCTGTTTCTGTGCCGTTAATACACCTTCAGCTAAAATTGCTAGATCATCAGCAAATGCCAGACAATCAATTTTGATGTTGGTTCCCCCAGTTTAATGGGCTGGTCAATATTCAGTGCCGATTTTTTTTCACGCCACTCCTGTATTACTTTTTCTAGAACAAAGTTAAATAAGAGTGGCGAGAGTCCATCCCCTTGTCTCAAACCAGTTTTAATTTCGAAGGGCTCTGAGATGTCACCCATGAATTTAACTTTTGACCTTGTGTTAGTTAACGTTGCTTTAATAATTGCCAGCGTTTTCAGATCTAGTCCTTGTTCTTTCAAGATTCGGAATAAAGATTCGCGGTCAATAGAATCATATGCTTTTTTGAAATCCACAAATGTACAGACGAGATTTTTATTGTACAGTTTTTGATGTCTTAGAATCAACTTTAGATTCAGGATCTGTTCAGGGCAGGCTCTGCCCGGTCGAAAACCTGCTTGATATTCACCAATGCTCGGTTCTAACTGTCCCTGTGCTCTGTCTAGTAGACATTGAGATAGAATCTTGTAACAAACTGGGAGAAGAGATATTCCTCTATAATTGTTTACATGTTCTATCTCCTTTCTTATGGATTGGATGGATTAGAGCATCTTTCCAGTCTTCCGGAATCCGTTCGGTTCGCCAAACTTCTTGTAGAATTTTGGTTATTTCCTTGTTTGTACCTGGACCAGCGGATTTCAAAAGTTCAGCAGTGATTCCATCTTCAGCAGTGATTCCATCTTCAGCAGTGATTCATTCGGTGGTAATGAATCTGGGTTTGTTTGTTTAGGGTTCAGTGTTGCTAATTTGTTTAAGGGCTCAGGACAGTTTAGTATTTGTTCAAAATATTTGGCAAGTTCTTTACAATTGTCTTGGTTATTTAGAGCTAATTGTCCGTTTTCCTTTTGAAAGCTTATGTTGCCGTTGTTGTTATTTTCTTCTTAAAATGGGTTGACATTATTTTTAGATTAAACTGCGAACATAGTTCAACCAATCTTCTACCATTATGGTTAGTCCATTTATGAGCGGGAAAACTGCCGACTGTTTTCCTGTACTTTTTTTCTTTCCCTAGTTGGGCATTGAAATCACCCAATAGGATGGTTAGAGGGAATTTTAGAGATAGCCTTTTCCAGAATTTCCCAGGACTTATTTACTTTTTCAGGATTAGATTTATTTTCTTCGTTAACTGGGAGGTGTGCATTGATTAATGTATACTTTTTGTCAGCACACTTGAGGGATAGTGTCATAAGTCGATTATTTACTGGCTGGACATTTGTTATAGAACCAAGAATGTTTCTTGAGACAGCTAAAACAACACCGAGATGTGGTGTATTTTTGAGTATTCTTTTGTCCGTTTTACTTTTAAAAAGTCTGTAGTTGCCGAATTCCAAGGTGTTATCATCTGTCAATCTAGTTTCTTGCAAAGCTAAAATTTGGATTTTTTGCTGATTTAATGTTCGCCCCAATTCGTGTAATTTTCCTGGACGCAGGGGAGAATTGATATTTACCGTTCCAAAGAAAGTTTTTATTTTCGGTTTCAGACGTTGGCCAGAGGTCTCCGACTCCCTCTGAAAGATTTTGCGTTTAAGCCCGGACGCCCCAGAATCCGAAAGTCCGGTTGTACCAGCAAAGCTGGCGGAGGATTGTCTACCTCCTGGGGTAATTTTGTAATTACTAGAACACTTCATCTTGTACTTTGAATTAAAGGTTTGAACCATGACGGTTCAGAGGTTGGAGGGGTTAGTTCCAGAATTTAAATATCAGCCGCACCACTGGTGAACAGACGCTGACCACTCAGCAGCTTGATACAAGTCAGACGCTAAGTGGTTTTTTTTTTAATGAATTTGTATTAAATGTTATCTACAAGACAAATTTCTTTTGCAGATGCAATAAGATGTTAAGAACGTCTTACGACGATGAAGCTATGCCAAAAAATATTTACGAGTGGCACAAATATTCTAATAATGACAGAGAAACATTCGGATCTCGAATCTCGAGTTTGCAGACTCAAAATAGATCTTGATCCTGTAAACTGAACGCTGGAAAATGACGAATATGATCTCGTCGAAACTTCATGATAATCCAAGTACAAAAGGATTTTATCGCAAATAGAAACGTATCTAAGGATAGAACCATGAAAACAATTCTTGAGCATATACAGTGATGGGAAATAAAATAAGACTGGTCCGTGATAGCGTATTTTTGCCAAGAAGTGATGAAGATAGACGATCATACAATAAAAACACACCTATTAAACTTAAGCTATTGTATTTCGTACTTATTTAAGAATATAAAAATATATTCAATAGCTCTCGGTTTTGTGTTTGTTTTTTACCCAGTGATTTTATTTTTGTTACCTAAGAACAAATAATTTTGGTATTTTTTTGAGTTTTAGATCGTGGCGAAAAACCCAAAAAAAAAAGAAAAATAGTGTAAAATAGCCATTGTAAAATTAGGTTTATCCATGCTCTAGTGCAAAACACTCTGGACAAATTATTAGAGCATGTTCCAAATATAAATAAATGTGACATTTTTCAAAAATGTGATGAAGATAGACGATCATACAATAAAAACACACCTATAAAACTTAAGTTATTGTATTTCGTACTTATTTAAGAATATAAAAATATATTCAATAGCTCTCGGTTTTGTTTTTGTTTTTTTACCCAGTGATTTTATTTTTGTTACCTAACAACAAATAATTTTGGTATTTTTTTGAGTTTTAGATCGTGGCGAAAAACCCAAAAAAAAAGAAAAATAGTGTAAAATAGCCATTGTAAAATTAGGTTTATCCATGCTCTAGTGCAAAACACTCTGGACAAATTATTAGAGCATGTTCCAAATATAAATAAATGTGACATTTTGCAAAAATATTGGGTGAAGTGAAGTTTTTCTGTCGCACATAGCAGTTCGACCTCTTTGACTTACTGGAGGTTCCCGAGTTTGCTTCGTAATTTCTAGTTCAAGCATCTCTTTAATTCTTAGTTTTATACATCTTGATATATTTGATACACTAGAACGGGCCGCAATGGTCTGGTGGGTTAGTCGCCTGCCTGGCAATCCAAAGATAGCTCGTTCGATTCCACCGTTTGGATTTGTGTTTTTCTTTCATTCTTCTGTCCATCTTACTTCCTATCCTACACACATATCAACACCTAAATGTCTGTGGTTTTTTCTAGGCAAGAGTATAAAATCCGATGAATTACCCCTCAGTCACGCCAGTTAAAGGCTGGGTAAGGCCGGATGCCTTCTGAGAAGTGTTCTATGTTAGTCACTCGTCAGTCAATAGGCTTCTTGATAGACTTATGAGTAGGCACATGACCAAGGTTGAAGAGATTTACCAGTAACACGAAAACGCTTTTTTGAACTGCTCGACGCACGTTTCGCTAACCATGTTAGCAACATCAGGAGATTAAATCAACATTGTTAGCGAAACGTGCGTCGAGCAGTTCAAAAAAGCGTTTTGGTGTTAGTGGTAAATCTCTTCAAATTTAGTATTTCACACCAAAGCTTCCAACAGAAAAATTGAACATGACTAAGAGTTTATAGCTTGAGGGGGGTACTGACCTGGGTTTGTCGGTAGCCGATGACCGTGGTTCGGAACCCACGTTAAGCTGTAGGTCCAGTCGCTAAATAGCCCAGTTGCTGATGGGCCTCTAATCCTAATACTTTTTCTTTTAGCTTTTTCGATACACTAGAGCGAATTCCTATGTAATCCCGTATTAATTCAAAAGACAGTTCCAACAGATTAGATCAAATAGGACGATCTTTTTCTATTATGCTCAACAAACATAAAAGAAGTTACAACATAGTAACGGTCCAGATCGGATTAGAAATTCTCCCGGACTTTGATTTTAAATGTATTCGAGAGGTTTGCTTTCAAATTAATTATTACTTATAGAGCAGAGTGTTTGTTTGTGTTGTTTTCTTTAGCTGAATGAAAATTTTAATAGTTTGCTGCGAGGGGGCTCTTCAAAGAGAAAATCCGCTGTTTAATATCGGAAAATATTTTGGAGATTGTTTATTCAATATTGTTGATGCATTAAAGACATCACTAATAAAACTGTTTAACTTAAAGGATTTCGAATTTTGCTGTTATTTATAAAATATTTGTTTTTAAGTTGGTATTATTGTGCTGGATATTTCAGAAGTTTCATATTAGTCTCGATTTCGCTACCGTTTTTATCCTTGTATATTTGAAAATATTATAAGTTTCCCCATTCGTTCTTTTTACATACAAGCCATTCACTTTCTTTCTTCCTCCTGTCCTGAATATCCTACGTTCCCTTCTCTTCTTCTTTCTTGTTTAGTACCCATATTCCATTTTTAATAAGTCTATTCTTATTTTGGTCGAAATGAGTTTCGATCTTATTAGGTGGCCAAGGGCACACGCTTTTAATCAACCTTAGATCTCTCTTCTACTCTTTACACGTATGTGTTGAGAGTATGCACTCTTAAAACCGTGATCCTTGCACTGTTTATGATTATTTAAGTTTGATAAAAGCACACTGTACGATGAAAAAAACTAATTTTATTTGTGAATACTTTTAAAGCCAGCGAAGCAGAAACGGAGAGCGGGAGAATTAAAGGGCCGTTAAAGCTGAACCGTGACAGTACGAAAAATGAAAATTAAAGAACAATAAGTCAGAGTGCGGTTTCCCTTACGCGGCCTTATTTCCACAACTCCGTTAATTACTGTACCTTCGCATCGGGAAACTATGTATATATGCACCGCAATTAAATTTAAAATACTCCACTCCGGGATGCGATGCTCCAACGTTTTCCATTTACAACCCTTGTCAAGGGATGTGGGGACGATACATTATGAATGTAATATGGACTCTTGAATTTTTGTGGCTTTTAACTTCATATTTTACGAGGTATGGCGACAAAGTTTCCGGACTGAATGCAGATTTTTCTTTGTTTAAACTTTATAAATATAACATTTACGACTTGCGTAGATCAAGTAATGGGACAGCGTTCGATCTGGCAACACTAATGGCTTTCCATTCGAAAGGTTTTCGGGGCGACATCTAATACATCTTCAGTATGAGTTTGAACTCTTCAGAGTTACTTGGTGGTGTGTGGGTCACCTGGTGTCACTTTTAGGCTTTATTAGACGAGGAAAGAAAAAACCAGATCAAGCACACTAATAGCGGGTTTATTTAGTAATTCTTCTTTTTCTTAATTAGTATTTCCTCCTCTCCTCCCCATCCCTCCTCTCCTCATCTCCTATACCCTCCCCTGTCCCCTCCTACCTTCCCCTAACCTCCTCACGTTACTTCTCCTCTCCTTTCCCCAACCTACCTTCAGCAGCAATCCTCATTTCCGCCAAAGTACAATTGACTTTTTCTTTCTCCAAATTCACCTCGAACCAATTGTCTTCGTACCAACCTGAAACAAAAAACAACATCATTATCCTTACGGAAACTCGACAGAAAAACAAATTATGTTACCTATTAACGTTAATTATTTTTAGAAACTGTTCAATTATTAACTGTTTCAAGTATATCCCATTATATTGATTCTGTTCAAACATTCCACGGTTCATGGGAATGTTATTTCACATCGAATAAGCCCATTTAATTAATGAATATATCTCCGTCGGTTATACCATCATTATCTCATTAAAAATATAATTCCACGTTTGAATCGATATTAAACTAAATTAGAGTTAATTCATCGTGTTTATACGAGAAAATATTAACTAATCGACAATAAACATCCGGTTGTCTGAAAAGTAGATGATGACAAACTATCTCAACACGCGTTTCGCTAACCATGTTAGCATCATCAGGATATAATTCAATCTCCTGACGATGCTAACCGGCTAGGTTACTAACCAATTAGCTGATGATCCAATTAGGTTGAATCATCTCCTAATGTGATGATGCTAATATGGTTGGCGAAAACCGTATAATTAAAAAAAAAACTAAAATAATAAACAAACAATTTCTCTCTATGACGCGACGTCTCGACATCGACACGAACTACCAAGTATTCAAGTTGCCAGATTTATTTTTGAATTTTGTCGCTCTTTTGTTTATTGAGAAATAATTGAAAGTAATCTGGATAACTATATCGGCTAGAATGAAAAAAAAGAGTAAGAACACCGTACCATTTGTCCGTCGTTGAATATTAGGGATAAAAATTAGGTATGACAGAAGAAAGAATATATTTACAACTTTTTTGTATAACAAAAATCTGTGTTGAATTGATATAACAAAAACGACATTGTTTAAGGGTTCCTCTAATATTTAAATAGTCAAAGTTTAAGGTCATAGTCAAAGCTCATATGCTCATGGTAAACTTTGAATGAAAGCGACCCCGGATCACAAGAGAACTGGAAGATAAATTCCTGTGTCAATCCATCCATTCTGATTAAATATCAGACCAATGAATCTCCGCATTGCTTTACAATAAATCTACGAAATCGGTTTTGAAATTATAGAACATCCGTCTTATTTCCTGATGTAATCCCGTCTGATTGTTATACCTTTCGCAAAATCTAAAAAATCGCCGCTGAAATAGTATAGCAAGTTTTTCCCAAAGATTTACGCTTCCTCATTGCTTCAAAGACTCGTTTTCCGAGGCAAAAAAATCCCTTGGCTTTCTCTCTCTAGTACATGGTTTTTTTTTCATGATAAGATGTCTTTTCTATTCATACTGAATTCGTAGTAATCGTATATTCGCATCGTGAAAACTTTGTACATTACTGATAGGAGGCTTATTGGACGGTAGTTCTTTAGATCTTCCTGTGCTCCCTTTTTATGTAAAAGGATCACTTCCGCATTTTTCCATAAGTCAGGTACTTTTTGTTCCTTGAGGCATTTTGAATATAATTTTGCCAGTGTTTTATGTAACGTCGGACCACTAGCTTTTAGCATTTCGACAGTTACACTGTTATTTCCTGGAGCCTTGCCGTTTTTCTTCGATTCTATAGCATTTGTTACTTCCTCCACTAGAATATCTAGCATTTGTTCTTCCGTGGGTATTAAAACAACTGAATGAGGCACAACCAAGAGAACAAGCAGGATTCAGAAGTGGATTCAGTACAATGGATCACATCCAGATTGTACAGCAGGCCATAAAAAGGCACAACGAATACACCATGCCACTGTGCTTGAGGTTTATATAAAAAGCATTTGACTCCATCTCAAAGCATGGAATAATGGATGCACTGCTTAGCCAAGGGGTAGATAAAGCATATGTAAACCTATTAGGAACGATATATGATGGAGCTACAGCCACAATAGATCCCACTTCAAGATCATCAAGATGATGATCTTGAAGTGGGAATTAATGTAGAACGAACGAGGTGTACGGCAGGGTCCCGCTATATCGCCTAGGCTTTTCTAGGCTGGCCTTAAAGAAGTATTCCGTAAACTGGATTGGGAACAGGATGCTGTAAAGATCAATGGTGCAAACTTAAACCATCTTAGATTTGCAGATGATATCTGGCTAGCAGGCATTTGGCAGGCTCAACATTGTGTTTAAGAGCAGACTCCCACTTTGCCTGAAAAGAAGAGTCTTCGATCAATGCGTTTTTTCCCCGTTATGATGTACGGAAGTGCTTGGTATTACAAGACGAGACAGAAAGTCCTGCGCATGGATCAGGGAACAAACGAAAGTCGGTCATTGGAGGAGTAAAGCGATTGAAATGGAGATGGGCAGGCCATATAGCGAGGCGATGGGATGACAGATGGACCAAGGCAATCCTGGGCTGGATACTGCTTGATCGCAAACGTCCGCGAAGAATACAGAAAGCACGATGGATTTTTAAGTATATTGGACCAGAGTGGCAGAGGAAAGCCCAGGGCCGTGAAAGTTGGAAACATGCTGAAGAGGCCTTCATCCTGCAGTGGATCGACACGAGCTGATGATGAAATGGCCAATATGCTTTTTATGTACGGGGATGCGAATTGGAATGCGTGTGAAGCTAGAAGTTTATATATAGAAGCTTTCCCCGGAAGAGTATTTCCTTGTACAGAAACATTTAGAAACCTGCCCTCCAAACATGACAAACATGACAAAAAAAAACATGACATGTGGAAAAAGCAGGAGCACCATACCTGTAAAAAATGAAGAACGATTTTAGGAAATGTAGCAGAAACACCAGGAATAAGGGTGAGACGAATTGTTGTTCAAGAAGGCATTCCTAAAAGTACCATATGGGAAATTGTTAGAGAGTAAGTGCTCTATCCATATTATTTACAGAAAGTTCAAGCCTTAAAGTATGATGACCTGCCACAAAGAATACAGTTTTACCAGTGGTTAAGGGATTATTGCATTTAAATAAAAAATTTTACAGAACATTCTCTTTACGGACGAAGCTATGTCACACGTAATGGAATTTGGCATTACGACAAGTTTTCTATCAATATCTGGGCAGGGATACTAGGGAATTTTATGATTGGACCATTTGTGCTTCCCAACTGTTTAAATGGACAACAGTATTTGAACTTCTTGGAAAACCATTTGCTAGACCGAATGGAATATGTACCATATCAGTTCAGATATGTTTTTATGCACGGTTATATCCAGGACCGCAGATTAAAATTTCTGTGGGGATACTGCAAGTCATTGGTCTATGCTATCCCGATTGGTACTTCTAATGTAGTTAAGTTGGCATAATGACATTCACCTCTCAGTTCTTCAATTTGAACCTTCGATGTAAAGCACTAAACTCAAAGAGATGTCCCACTAAACTCTAAATCATCAATAAACCAAGTCATCAAATGTCTGGCAAATCATCAAGGAAAGTTTAACATCAAAGCAACGTTTGCAAATTGTCGAAATTTACTATCAAAATCAGCGTTAGGTACGTCAGGTTTATAGAGTTTTTATGGTGCACATAGATCACTCAACTCTCATGAACCGTTTTGAACGAAATCGGAATGATTTCTCGAAGCTAATCAGCACCATAATTCAGTCGTTACTGTTGGACATAGACTCTCCTCTGGATATTTTCATCTCTATTCAGCAGATTTCTGTTCTATACAGTTCCTATCTAGTTGGTACAAAGCCAGTTGATGTCATCTGCTCATGTAATAGAAGATCATCACGTTCTTGCCTCCACGCTGTTATTCTCTTGATTTATCTCCCATCCCTCGATCTTGCTACATATCCTACCCATCCCCCCAACCCAGGTATTGTCGACAATATTTAAAATATCAATACTAAACCAAATTAACTATAAAAAATATTTACAACGTCTCTTTGAATACCTTATTAATCCGGTCTACCAAAAGATGTAATGTGAGTCATGTACAGTTTAAAAACCAATCGAAATCTGTTTTTATTTCGCATCGATATAAAAACTGCAATAAACCGAACGGGTATTGTCATCGATGCAAATCCCAATTGGAATAATATCGCAACGGTAACAAAAAACATCCGATACTTTACAATAGGGAATACTGTTTATTTATCCCAAAGCAACAGATATTTCATGTCCTGCTTCCATTTTTTAGTGAGCTAATACACTTTGCAAACAAATTCGTGATTTTAAATAGAGTTGTCGCCTGGATAAACGTACGCTCGCAATTACTCGTTTTGAAACTGGATAATTACTTGAACAATCAGTAAATGTATCGATGAAGATTTTGTTTTCATTTTTTCTTCTTTCGTAACTCTCTGCTTCACGAGATTTGATCATAGACACACCAAACTTCAACTTACTTCTTTTGCCAATCGTCTATTATTTTAAATTCATTTTCAAGTTAAAGTAATTCGAAATACGCAATTTGCACAAATTTAGATAAAGATCTTACGTAACAAAACGTGTTCGGGTCGTTTAAACACGATCGTTTTGACGATGACATCTTCGAGATTTTATTTACTAACTTTTTTATTGAAGAAACAACAAAAATAAAGAAAGTGAGAACATATTATCGACGTGAGTAGATCAAAAACTGTATCTAATGTGTGTAATTTCCGCTTATATTTTTCTCTAAAGCAAAACGCATTTCGTTACAGTGTAACTTCTTCGGATGATTTCATTCGAAAGAATGAAATTGTATTGTGACCATAGTAGGTATAGTGCGTTTCAAGATATGTCATTGACCGATTGACTGTTATAAACTCTTAACAACCCCTGCCGTGACGAAACCCCACAAAGTTGCAAGAAACGTAAACAGGGCCGGGCCTAATAAAATAACAGGTAAACATAAAATTAATTGTATACCTGCTTTACTTAAAGCCAAAAAAGTCCTTAGTTATTCTGGTAAAGCAAATGTGTTGACGAAAGCGATGACTTAATTCGAAGCAAAATGTATGCTATGCATGAAGAGCAAACTATGTCTATATTGTATTTATTGCAACTTTTTTTAATCCAATTAAGCTTGCGTGGCATCAGGTGAAATCCAATGTTAGTGCAGAAAACAATTATCCGACTCTAAGTGCAAGTGCTGCAACATTAATTAGGAAGGTTGTAGATAGTATTCCCAAAGAAAGTTGGATAAATTCGATTAACCAGGATTTCTATGTATCATTTACTAATAATATAGAACCACTTATTATTAAAATAGATCAAAGTGACAATGAGAGTGAAACCGAATTAAACGTATAATTAAATTTAAGTTTGGTTTGGTTAAGTTTGTATTGTACTAATAGATAAATTTATTTATTTATTTTTATTATACTAATAAATTAAAAATACACAAACCAATAAACAATGTTTTATTCATACATAATAATAACAATAATAATAATAATAATTATTAATTGTCTCATTAATCATTAATATTAATTGTCTCAATCAAGAAAATAGAATGAGAAAACACTTCCTTGATTCAAACAGTACGTTGATGAAATTGGTTGCAAATGAGGATCAGGGTTTCACCCCACTGAACCTAAATAAACGGAATCGTATTGATAGCAGAACAACGCTCACGGACTGTGTTCGAGAATGGAAAGGACAAACATTGCACGGAAGGTTTCCTAAGTCACTCGAAGATGACACTATTGACGAACAATTGTCTCTGAAGTGGCTGACCGATGGGCTCTTGTACCCAGAAACAGAAGGTTTCGCGATATCTATTCAAGATAGGGTAACAAGAACAAAAAACTATGAAAAGCACATACTGCATTTGGACGTAGTCGATAAGTGCAGGAAATGCGGTACTTTGGGGGAAACAATTGAGCACCTTATTGGCGGTTGCCTGGCCCTTGCTCCTAATGCTTATTTAGGACGGCATAATCAGCTGGCAAAAATTATACATCAACAAATTGCAAAAAAATACTCGCTATTAGAAAATGCACCTCCTCCATATTATAAGTACTCGCCTCCTCCTGTACTTGAATCATCCGATACCATTCTTTACTGGGACAGACCAATCACTACTGATCGAACGGTTGATTATAACAGGCCGGATATTGTTCTAATCAACAAAAAGGACAAGAGGGCTTTTATAATTGACATCGCAGTGCCACTATCTCACAACATTAGAAAAACTGAGATAGAAAAATCCACAAAGTATGAAAATCTGGCATACGACTTGAAGAACCAGTGGAAACTGAGTAAGGTAGATGTAGTGCCCTTCGTTATATCCGCCGAAGGCCTGATAAGTAAGAAATTTTCAAAGAACCTCGAGAGCCTCGGGATCTCGAGATCGATTGCCATAGTGGGACAGCGTGCCGTGCTCTTGCAGACGTGTCACATTGTTCGTAAGATATTATGCTAGGGTGAGAGGAGCTGAATTGCTTTTTCATCTTGGCATTGGAATACCGGCCAGCATGAGCTGAGATTCTACAGTAAGGATGAGCAGAATAATAATAATAATAATCTGGCATTGACTTCGATGATTCAAACCTGACAGAAAAATTGTTGGATCTAAAAGATCGGTTTAGGCAAAAAGCTAAATCGAAAGGAGCCAGGGTAGCAAGATATAATGAATTAGAAAAGCGAAAACATCAAAATTCAGTATTTGCAAATAGCCAAAAGAAATTTTATAGACAACTCGAAGCAGAAAGTAACAGCAGCAAGTCAGAACTTAAGAATATCGATGTGTCTTCCTTTGCGGAATATTGGAGATCGGCTTGGAAAAAATCAGACGGCTACGAAAAATTGGCTCCTTGGGTTAAAACCATTCAAGAACAGACAAATGCTCTCCCAGATATGGAGTGTAACGATTTCACAGAGATTGACATTTGCACTGCTGTCAGGAAGACTCACAACTGGAAGGCGGCAACATTGTGATAAAAACAACATTTTTGAAGAAGAACAGAACGGATGTATAAGAGCAAGTATGGGCTGCAAGGAACAATTGATGATCGATGCTGTAGTTCTTGAGCAAGCGCGAAAAAGAAAACGCAACTTAAATATCTGCTATATAGACTACAAGAAAGCATTCGATAGTGTCCCTCACGATTGGCTGGTTGAGGTTCTGAATTTCTATAAAATTAGCTCCCAGATTATTAATTCTTTAAAGTCCTTGATGGGGAAGTAGAAAACGAATCTTTTTCTCGGCCAACAATGCATTGCTGCTACAAATATCGAGAGGGGAATTTTTCAGGGAGATTCCCTTTCTCCAATTTGGTTCTGTTTAGCATTGAACCCTTTGTCCACACTACTCAACAACAGCAATATTGGATATAAACTTAACATGAGGAATCCAAGAAAGCTCTCTCATCTACTACATATGGATGACCTTAAATTATATGGAGAAACTAGAGAAAAATTAAACTCATTGATAAAAACGGTTGAAACATTCAGAATGTCATTCGGATATCAGAATGTCATTCGGACTGTACAAATGCTCTACCATTAGTATACAGAAGGGAAAGGTTCAGAGTCAACATTCAACACTTTGCAACAGACAATAACTAGCACCAGAAGAATCCTACAAATATTTAGGAATACCCCAAAAGCATAAACTCGATCATAACCAGTTAAAGAAGGACTTTTCCACTCTATACCAAAAGAGACTTTTAAACACCAAACTGAACGGAGGAAACCTCATTAGAGCGATCAACGGTTGGGCGGTGCCAGCTCTGACATATTCTTTTGACATCAAACACGTCGGACTTTCTGCCACTCCCCACCAATTCCTTCAACATTCGCCACATTTTCTTGCTATTACTTCTATTACGATCAATATTCTGCTCATAAAATGCCATTTTTTCGTTTCTAATCACCATTACAACTTTATTGCGTTTCCTCTTATAATCATTCCGGTCAGTGTCGGTTCTGGTTAATTTGAAGTTCTTGTAGGTCATGTCCCTCTCCTTTTGGGCAAGCTTAATGAAATTTGTAATCCACGGTGTTGCGTCAATATTAATTGTTTTTAAGGGTGCCAAGGCATTAACTGTCTCATGGATGTTGTTCACAAAATGTTCATAGAGGACGAAAAGAAAGAAATGATAATTTAATCATAATTTAACAATAGTTTATTTTTTCCAAAATTATTCAGAAATTAAACCACTAAGACTCTGGCGCCTTTCAAGAAACTAGGACTAGCAATTAACATTTTGCCAAAGGTAAAGTAAAGTAAAGTGTTTGGGTTAGAGGCGCATCAGCAACTAGGTTATTTAGCGACTGGACCTACAGCTTAACGTGGGTTCCGAACCACGGTCATCAGCTTCCGACAAACCCAGGCCAGCACCCCCCTCGGGCTATAAACCTTTGGTTATGTGCCTACCCATAAGTCTATCAGGAAACCTACCGACTGGCGAGTGACCAACGTAGAACACTTCTCAGAAGGCATCCGGCCTTACCCAGCCTTTAACTGGCGTGACTGAGGGGTAATTCGTAGTCGGATTTTACACTCTTGCCTAGAAACAATCACAAACATTTAGGAAAGATAAACGGACAGAAGAAAGAAAAATAACCATCCGAGCGCTGGAATCGAACCAGCTACCGCTCAGCGCGGATTCGGCAAAGCAGGCGCTGTTACCGCCGCACCAAAGCGACCGGCTTTTGCCAGGGCAACGACATATCTTGATACGGACTATACTAAGAAATTAAATAATTTTACACATTTTATTCCTGGGAATTTCTAGAACTCTTACGTGCTTACGTGGGGGGGGGGGGGGGGGGGGGGGGTAAACAAAGGATAATGTAAAAGAAAACGTTAGGAAGAACAATGAAAAAGTCCATGTTTCAAATCTCCATATCTAATTTGGTTCTACTATATCGTTTCCCATTACCAATTATCCGAGGAAACTGGTTGAATATACATAACGGATCGATCCATCGCGTTAGAAGTTTCAGTTTGAAGGCGAAGTAACCGCACCAAACTTCCATCAGCAGGAAACGCCTCGAGGGTTCTTACCAACTTTCCTTGACCGAATTCCTTTTGTCGGCGCGTACAACAAATTACTTGAAAACTGAAGCTGGATGATGGGGTTTTACTTTAATCCTATTGTACGGTTTAATCGCGATATAATAAATTACAGAATGGGTAATGTACAGCGTTATTTTAAAGGGGGATTAGCCGAAAGCCTAAAACTCGTTAATTCTGGTGCAATGCTGTACATGAGCTTGGATAATATATACCCGGACTAAAGAATTACAGGATTAATTTCATAATTTTTGTGTACGACATTGTGTCAACAAATCAAGAAATAATACTTGCATTTGATACCAAAAAACCTCTTTTAGGCATGGATTGAGATGATAATGCAAAGAAAAATAATAATTGAATTAGGACAAATATTCTGGAGCATACCGGCATAGTCCCAGAAGTACCTGACCTAACAAAAAAACAAAATAAATCTGGAAAAAATATCTTTATTTCTCTACATAGTCTCTTTTTAGCTCGATTGCGTTTTTCCCAAAGATGTTAATAGCTTCGATGCCCGGTTTATAGTGATAATCGTCGAACACTTCAAAAACATCCAATAAAGTTGACAAATCTTAGTCAGGAAAAGAAGCTTCGCCAACATTTTCTAAGTTCGAAAGATCAACTTATGAGACTCGCAACTCAGTTTGATCACAATTATACACCACTAAAACTGAGCCATGCAAACTATACTATCGAAACAGGGACAATACAAAACAACATACATCTCTGGGAACATAAATCAAGTATGTAGAATTATTAAATGGCAATACTATTGATAAGAAAGCTTCTCTGCTCTGGTTAGACGAGAATCAACTATATCCGGAAACTGAGGGTTTTGTTATTGCTATCCAGGATAAAGTCATCAAAACCAATAATTTCAAGAAATATATCCTTAAAGAAAGCACTGAAGATGTATGTCGAAAGTGTGGCAAAATAGGGGAGACTGTTGAACACATAATTGGTGGATGTCCTACTTTAGCAGAAAACGCATATTTAGAGAGGCATAATCAGCTTGCTAAAATAATCCACCAAAAACTGACACTTAATCATGGTCTTTTATCAACATCTACTCCACCGTATTATAAATACAGTCCTCAAGCTGTTTTGGAGTCTGACGATGTGCTGCTTTATTGGGATAGACCGATAATAACTGTCGACTACAATAGACCAGACACAAAGAAAAGCAGGAAACAATTATTGACATTGCCATACCACTGTCTCACAATATATATAAAACGGAGGCGGAAAAAGTTTCTAAGTATGAGAATCTTTCTTATGAAGTGAAGAACATCTTGCAACTTGAAAAAGTCGACATCGAACATTTTGTAATTTTCACAATGGGATTGGTGAGCCACAGGTTCTCAAAAAGTTTAACAAATTGCGGACTAAATAGAAATGTCATAAAAGTTGGACAACGGGATATATTGTTGCAAACTTGCCACAGAGTTGTGGCAGGTTTACAAAAATGTTTGTCTTAATGCCAACGGAAAACTGGGTTATAATAAAATTTATTCCCAGGCTCCGAGCCGAACTCCAACGTCGCGAAGGAGGAATCCGTTTATGGTTTCCAGCTTTTTCAGCTGAGAGAGTGAGATCAAGTCGATGAGAATAATGATAATATAATAATTATACAAAAGTGAAAAAATATGTCTCTACGGAGTAGAATTCTATTGTACGGTTTAATCGCGATATAATAAATTACAGAAGGGATAATGTACAGTGTTATTTTAAAGGGGGATTAGCCAAAAGCCTAAAACTCGTTAATTCTGGTGCAATGTTGTACAAAGATGTTAATAGCTTCGATTCCCGGTTTATAGTAATAATCGTCGAACACTTCAAAAACATCCATTAAACTTGCCAAATCTTTTACCACCGAGCCATTTTTTCAAGTTCGGAAACATAAAATAGTTCGAGGGGGCTAAATCTGGCCAATAGGGTGCGTGATTTGAACTTTAAGTCATTGATTTTGGCCATCGCGATAACGGATGTGTGGTCTTGATGAAACAAAACTTTCTTTTTCGTCAAATGCAGCCGTTTTTTCTTGATTTCATCACTAAAACGCTGTAATAAGTTCGTATAATACTCGCTTGATTGTTTTTGCTTTCTGATGATAATCAATGAAAATTATCCTACGCGCATCCCAAAAAACTGATGCCATGACCTTGCTTGCAGACGGAACTGTCTTTGCCTTCTTTGGAGTTGATTCTCCCCTTTCAGTCCATTGTTTTGACTGTTGCTTTGTCTCAGGTGTGAAGTAATGGACCCAAGTTTCATCGATGGTGCCATGCCAAACACTCGATTGAAATATCCCCACAACGCTGTTTTGTTCCATTTAGAGTGATCGCGAGTACCATCTTGGGGACAGCTGTTTCATGTCCAAATTTTCAGTCAATAAGGGATGTGAGGGAGAAGAAGGGTGTGTAAATCTCTGCCATGCCATTTTGTAGACTTTCTTTACATTTCTGGCGTAGTCATACAGTCTTGACATCTACTACGGCCTCGTTCAATATTTTACTGTTGTAAACGAAGGAGCGGATTCCTCCAGAGCAGAATTTAGCTCCGCTTTGATATCGGTTGGACTGAGACCTTTGAAATGTATTGTTTCACATAACGATAACCAATTTTTTCCATATTTACAGCGTTCACTAATAATGGTTGTCAAATAAATACTAAATAATGTAGAGTCGTCAAATTTCAAACTTACACTTTATAAGGTTGGTACTCTGCCATCTATACGTTAGGTCGGAAAAAAGGAAAATCAAATTTGTCTTCAACGAAGTAATTATTTTTCTTGAATTATTCAATCTTGACTCAAAACATTTTTTCTTTAGCCAACATATATTTTACACTTAAATCTATATATATATATATATATATATATATATATATATATATATATATATATATATATATATATATATATATATGTATATATATATATATATATATATATATATATATATATATATATATATATATATATATACATATATATATATATATATATATATATATATATATATATATATATATATATATATATATATATATATATATATATATATATATAGGTGTCCCAACTGACGATTCACGATTTCACAGTTATCAAGTGAATTTCCACAAGTTTCAACGATAATTTTGTACACCATTATTCATCATCAAAAACTATGTTCTCAGTGGATTCCAAAGCTGCTTTCTGACAGTCACAAAACACAAAGAGATTTGCTATACTCGATCGTTATTGACTCGATACACTCAGGAAGGAGGTGAATTGTTGGACAACATCGTTACAGGACTTGAGACTTGGGTGTCTCATGTGGCTCCTTAGCTCAAGCAACAGACATCGTCGACCAAATCAAACCAGAATGAAAGCCAAACAAACATTTTCAGCACGAAAGATTTAGTTTTAACGCATAAAATAAATAAATACTATAATTAACCTCTATTAACTCTTGTTTCTAAATGATAATAATTCGATCTTTCCTTACTTACAACAATTATTGAATTACAATTACAATTTTTATTATTATTCACGTATGGGTGGACCACACGAAGTACAGTTAGAGGCGTTTGTTGTTGTTCCTTTGCGCCCATACCGATTTCATTCTTTCGCTATGAGTTTTTAGTAGTTCCAGTTCTCTGGCCAATCTCCCGAACGTTAATCTTGTGTCTGAAACAGTTTCTATCCTGAATTTCACTTTGCGTAATATCTGCTTTTCTTAGGTCCTCTTTCCATCCTCCTATTTTCCACTTTTTTCACTATTTTCACTATTTTCATAAAATTCGACTATTTATCTAGTTAGGCTACTCGGATTCAACCGTTTTTTGTGTCCGTAAAACTTAAGTCTTCTTTTTCTCATTTCACTATGTATATCTGTGTATTGTTTGATTTTTTGGTTTTCTCGATGCCGGTATGTTGTGCTATTTATTTGTTTGGGGCCTAAGATTTTTCTTTTCTTCTTTTCAATCTCCTCGTTGTCTCTCTTTCTATTCAAAGTGAGCGTTTCTGACCCATATATACATTCTGACTTAATAACTGTGTTGTAATGTATCAGTTTTGTATATTTAGATATGCATTTTTGTTGTAAATATTTTGTGCAAGTCTCAATGCATTTTCTATTTTTTGACATCTACCCTTATTGGCTGCTTTTTCCAACCCGTTTTCCATGATTTCCACAATCTTTAATGAATAAACTATTCACTGTAAAATATTACAATAACAAATGCTACATTTTTAGCTTTATAAGTATTTTAAGCTATAAATTAAGTTTGAAATTGTAAAATATAGATGTATGGAGGCATGACTGAGACAGACAACAGAAATTTTATGATTCTATTAAAAAATTGAAATATTATTAAACATTTTTGTTTAATTGCAAATCAGGGGTTGACATATTAGAATATAATTCTAAGAGGATGTTTAATTTTTATAATTTTTATCGAATTTTTAAGTCGACTGATTCAATTGCCCCGTGGTTCAATCGACCCCCATCTCCCCTATTTTTCTTGGATCCGACGTAGATTTTACAGCCACAGTTCGTCCTAACTCTTGCTATTGAATCCTCAGTGTCATACTTCAGGTCAATCTAAAAATCAGTAATGTTGGTATTTTTATCTTTTAATTATCTGGCTTTTATTTGTTTTTTTTTTATCAAAAGCTTGTTGGAAATCTATACAGATAAGCTGAAGTTGCTATTCCTTTGGACATGCTGTGTATAATTTTATAAACAGCGCAATATCTCGAGGGCTCTTACGAACTTTAGTTGTCCGTCAGCTGAGCTAGTTCTCTTTGTTATAAAGTACAATTAATTACCTCAAAACGAAAACAAGACATTTCATTTTTAGTTTAAGCGGGATTATATGGCTAAAGACTAATATAACAAGTAGTAAAGCCCTTAATGTGTAGCGAAATTTAAGATAGGAGGATTAGGCGAAAGGCTAAATCTACTGTATCCAAGCACAATGCAGTAGACGAACTCAGATAATTGATTTTATACCGTTGGAGGATAAGGATTCTCTTCGTTTTGTAGTTATTGAGTTTCCGGTTTCGATTTTAGAACTATTAGGGTGGGTTGATGGTTTAAGCTTATCCTGGAGAGGCTTGCTTGTTTAAAGCATCTTAATTGAAAACTCTTTGTCAGTTAGTAATATCGGGTGATTTTTTTAGAGCGTCCGAGCTTTAAAACCAAACAAAACAACCACCAATAATATTCAGTGGCATTAATGTTTGAGACCCCTGACAAAGCGCATTTTGTCAATCCAATTTCCGACCACTTTTTCAAACAATTGGTGTCTTATGTCCACAATTGGTTGCTAGTTTATCGGTGTAGACCAAAGATTTAACATACCCCGCAGAACATAATCTAAAGGCGTTTAAATCACATGACCTTGGCGGCCAATTAACAGGTTCGTTCCTCGGAATAATTTTCTCATCGAACTCTTCCCTCAATAAATCGATTGTCGTTGACCTGTTGAAACCCCATCTCCTTCAGATCGATTCGGAATTAAATAATCATTGATCATCTCGATCTGTTACGGATTATTTTAAAATACTTTAATACTTACCAATAAAAAACCAAGTGTACGATTTGCCATAGAGGTTATGCTTGTAAAGTTCACAAAGAACACGCCTGGCAGCCACCACATAGAACAAACCAACAATGACTCTGGCATCTTGTCTGCGTAGGTTTCGGACAGCATCAGAAGGATCAGATAAGAACGATTGTCTGGAAAAAAAAAATTATCAATTTATTCTCTCAACATTGAATATATATATATATATATATATATATATATATATTCTCTCAACATATATATATATATATATATATATATATATATATATATATATATATATATATATATATATATATATATATACATATATATATATATATATATATATATATATATATATATATATATATATATATATATATATATATTCTCTCTATATATTTATTCTCTCAACATTGAATATATATATATATATATATATATATATATATATATATATATATATATATATATATATATAGTGTTAGGTCAATATACAGTGTTAGTTCCTTGGACTGCGTCCAATGAGACAACATTGCTTGGTGAACTCTTAAATAGTATCTTTCTAAATTTGGTTGTGGGGTGTTTTTTAATTTAAATGCCTCGACAAATTTTATGTAGATTGTTGGGAGCGCTCCCTGCGACATTTCTCTATGTTTGAAAGGTCACAACTTCTTGCCCCTTAGTGTATTCGCATTTTTCGTCCAAAGACTCGTCTCCAGGATAAGGACTTTCCTCCCCCTCAAAATGTTTGTTTCTGGACCGATTTTCATAAACTTTCTTTTGTTGGATATATCTCGGAAAAATTGACGCAATTGCCCATGATATTAGCAAAAAAAAACATGTGATACATTTTCCGAGATCTATCCAACAAAAAAAGTTTATGAAAATCTTATGAAAGAATTATGAAATATGGACACACTGTATATATATATATATATATATATATATATATATATATATATATATATATATATATATATATATATATATATTATATATATATATATATATATATATATATATATATATATATATATATATATATATATATATATATATATATATATATATTATTATTGATGGATCATTAAGGATGGATCGCGGCCGTATCTTGAAAACTATTTATCCCACAGCTTTGGAGAAAAAAAAATTGTACTAAAAATGATCATGAGAAATTCACCAAAAATATTTTTAAGCTTCTAAAACGACCGCAAGAGGGCGTGACGAGCTAAACATTTTTAAAAATCTTTTTTTTTGTGTATTTTCAAGTGTTAACAGAGTAAGAAAAATTCTCAGTTATAATTAGCAAACTGTCTCCTACAACTTTGTTTTATGACAGTTTGTCGTAACTTCGCGAATAAAGAAATGGGGGGAGTTTTAGCTATTTTCGGTTTGCCTAAACCGATTTTCCTCAATTTGGATTCATTTAAAAGGCAATTGCTGGGACAATCAGATAATCTGGGAGATAAACTATTTAGTTTATAAATGAAACCGCGAGGTGGCGTTACATTCAACAATAGTTTTTTGAAGTTTTGTTCAGTTTTTTCAAATTGAATGGTACAGCTTTTACTACATAGCAGGAAAGGTAATTTAAAGAGGAATCGTCCAGTGAAAACCCGAAATCGATATCTCTGACATGTCAAGAGATATTTCGATTTTTCTGAAAAAATCAGTTATTATTTCACTACTACCTGGATTAAGTTAAAAAAATATTAACCTAATGTTTGCCTTCCTTCACACTTTACCCAGGCTTAGGACTGGTCCAAATTCTTCGTGCCATATTAATTTGGAGCGTGTTTAAAGGCCAACGCGCCAACAACGAAGATAATAATAAAAACAACAGTCAAATAAAATTAACAGCACAACAGTCTAATAATTAACAGAATCTGAACTTTAACGCCTTTCTAAATGTTCAAAATGCCTTCCATCCTTAGAAATGCAAAGATTTATTTCTCGACGAGTACTAAAAAGGGCAGCTTCAATTTCCGCTCTTGAAATGCTGGTTATTGAATTTTGAATCATTTCAATCATGTTTTCTCGTGTGGTAGGACGAGTTTCAAAAACAAGGTCTTTTAGTCTTCCCCACAAGTAAAAATCGAGAACTGTCAAATCCGGTGAGCGCGCCGGTCACGAAAATAAACTACCCCGTCCTATCCAACGATTTGGAAACAAAGCATCCAAGAAGTTTCGAACCACCTGCGAGAAGTGGGCAGGGCATCCATCATGCTGGTACCACATTTGTCTTCTTGTTTCCAATGAAACATCTTCCATTAGTTCTGGCAGTCCATTTTGCAAAAAATTTAAATCTGTTTCACTATTCAAATGTCCATTAAAAATAAAGGGACCAATAATTTTGTCTCCCAAAACACCACACCATACGTTCACACTCCATCTATTTTGGTGATTGATTTCTAACATCCAGTGTGAATTAGCAACTGCCCAGTAGTGCATATTATGTAAGTTAACGCCTCCATCACTGCTAAAAGTAGCTTCATCAGTCCATAGTATGCGTTTTAAGAATTGTTTATTTCCACTACACATATTTTTTAACCAGTGACAATAGTCTAACCGTCTGTCGAAATCGTTATCCAAAAGGGCTTGGTATAAGACAACATGATAGAGATGCAGCTTGTTATCTCTTAAGATTCGATGAACGGATGTCTTGCTAACACCTAATTCTTCAGATATTTGTCTGATACTTAAATGGGGGTTAGTTTCAACATAAGCCAGAACATTTACGACATTATCTCCATTACGAATCGAACGTAACCTGGTGCGGACTGGATCTGGATGCACAATTCCGGTTTCTTGTAAGGGTCTTGCTAGACGTGTAAACACCTTCTTCGAATAATGCCTTCTTTCGGGATATTGACTTGCATATTGCCGCTCTGCAATACATGCATTTTCAAAACATTGGAAATACACCGCCAACATCTCATAGGCCTCGTTATTCGTAAAAGGCATTGTTAGATATTATTATAATTATTAATAATCAATAAATGCAATGTTGAAAATGTAATGCATTTCAAAACTGACAAGTTAATTTGATTGTTTTTGTTTGTTTTCATGGTTCCCTTCTTACACTCTTCGTGTAATGTACCTAAGGATTGCATGCGTTTATTTGGAAACCCGAAAACGCATAATTTCATTCATCCATTCATTTAGTTTAAAAGAAAGAGTAGGTATATTTATTAATGACTGATTTCAATATTCTGTCAAGTAGTATTTAAGCATCACAAAAGAGAAAATGGAACAATTGGGGAAAGGAATTTTTTCCGCTTATGTAATTAAATTAGAAAATATTATCAAGGTCATTTATGATGATTGATACTGAATAGATAATTTTATTTTTTAAATAAAATTGTTGCGGTTGCGATTGCAACCTAAATATTAAGACCTATTTTTAACTTAATATTACGGTAAAAATTAAAACTAACTGATTTTTTTGATCTCGAATTTGATCTTGAATTTTGATTTTGATCTCTTGACATGTCAGATATATCGATTTCGGGCTTTCACTGGACGATTCCTCTTTAAATTACCTTTCTTGCCATGTAGTAAGAGCTGTACCATTCCATTTGAAAGAAAACTGAACAAATCTTCAAAAAAACTATTGTTGAATATAACGCCACCTCGCGGTTTCATTTATAAACTAAATAATTTATCTCCCAGATTATCTGATTGTCCCAGCAATTGCCTTTTAAATGAATTAAAATTGAGGAAAATCGGTTTAAGCAAACGGACATTAGACGACTTTTTATCTAAATAGGTAAAACTCCCCCCACTTCTTTATTCGCAAAGTTACGACAAAATGTCTTAAAACAAAGTTGTAGGAGACAGTTTGCTAATTATAACTGAGAATTTTTCTTACTCGGTTAACACTTGAAAATACACAAAAAAAAATGATTTTTAAAAATGTTTAGCTCGTCACGCCTTCTTGCGGACGTTTTAGAAGCTTAAAAATATTTTTGGTGAATTTCTCATGATCATTTTTAGTACAATTTTTTCCCCAAAGCTGTGGAATAAATAGTTTTCAAGGTACGGCCGCGATCCATCCTTAATGGGACACCTGGTATATATATATATATATATATATATATATATATATATATATATATATATATATATATATATATATATATATATATATACAACATAGCATTATACCTACAAATCCCAAATAAAGCTTTATATTAGAAAAACCAAAGTTTAACAGTATTTTTTGCCGCAACAAAAAAAATCGTAATGGAAAAAGTTATGGCTGACTCTCACCTGGTCACTATCTCGATACCAGCCTCCGAACATCTGGATTCGAGGTCCTCCACCGTCGATATGAAAACTTCTTCGGCCTGCTGCAGGATGGCTACTCTGGACCAGCCGAACTTTTTCATCAGCTTGATGCGGGTGGGATTGTGAACGGTAGCAGAGGGGTGCGTGCGAAACAAAGTCGGAAAGCGATTGCGATCGGACAGAGCCGGCGAACTGGCACCGTAACAGAGCTGAAACAAAACAGAGAGTCATTTTGTGCTTTTTGTCGATGTCGTATTGGTTTTCTTCGTGTTTTTTGATTTCAAAACTTAAGAAGATTGGATTGACTGTTACCTATATATGGTTTTGTTAATGTTAATGTGCCTGTCTTCCTTTGTTAGTTGTTTTATTCCCATTGTATCCTACATTTATATACTTGTCCATATATGTAATAGGTGTTTGGGTGAATAATGTCAATTTTAAGTATTATCTAAATCAGAGGCCATACTGATTACTCCAGTAAGTTGAAAGGGCCAAAACCGTTTTAATTTTCCTGCCAATATTAAATTGGCCGGATTGATGACACTTGCGGGCCGTAGTTTGGACACCTTTGGTCTAAATGATTGTGACATGTTCATATCTTTTTTCTTTTTTTGGGTTTTTCGCCACAATCTAAAACTCAAAAAAGTATCAATGGTGAAAAACCCCAAAAAAGAAAAAAATAACTGGCTATATATATATATATATATATATATATATATATATATATATATATATATATATATATATATATATATATATATATATAATATATATATATATATATATATATATATATATATATATATATATATATATATATATATATATATATATATATACATATATATATATATATATATATATATATATATATATATATATATACATATATATATATATATATAAATATATTATTAGTATTATTATTCACGTATGGGCCCTAGTGGACCACGCGAAGTACAATTATAGGCGTTTGTTGTTGTTAGCCTGCCTTTGCGCCCATACTAATTTCATTCTTTCGCTATGAGCTTTTTTCCTTTCGACAGACCAAGTTGTTCCAGTCTTCCTACATTTTTCTCTCTGACCAACGTTCCAAACGTTAACCTTGTGTCTGAAACAGCCTCTATCCTGAATTTCACTTTGTGTAATGTTTGCTGATCTTAGGTCCTCTTTAATTGCAGCAATCCATTTAATTATTTCTACTTTAGCTTTACTCCTATTTTCATAAAATTCGACTATTTTTCTAGTTAGCCTACTCAGGTTCATCCGTTTTATGTGTCCGTAAAACTTAAGTCTTCTTTTTCTCATATCGCTATGTATATCTGTGTATTGTTTGATTTCTTGATTTTCTCGAAGTCGGTATTTGTTTGGGGCCTAGGATTTTTCTTATGATCTTTCTTTTCTTCTTTTCAATGTCCTCAATGTCCCGCTTTCTATTCAAAATGAGCGTTTCTGTAGCATATAGACATTCTGGCTTAATAACTGTGTTGTAATGTCTCAGTTTTGTGTTTTTAGATAGGCATTTTTTGTTGTAAATATTTTGTGTAAGTCCCAATGCCGTTTCCATTTTTTGACATCTACCCTTATTTTCCAACCCATTTTCCATGATTATTTCACCCAAATATTTTAATTGAGAGACTCGTCTGATGTTACCATATTTTGTTTTTAGAAATGGTGTTCTTAGTCTGTTGTAGGTCATGTATTGTGTCTTTTCAAAGGAAATTTGGAGTCCTAGCTTTTCGGCTGTTTCTTTCAGGATTTCAATCTGTTTCTGTGCCGTTAATACATCCTAAGCAAAAATTGGCGAGAGTCCATCCCCTTGTCTCAAACCAGTTTTAATTTCGAAGGGTTCTGAGATGTCACCCATGAATTTAACTTTTGACCTTGTGTTAGTTAACGTTGCTTTAATAATTGCCAGCGTTTTCAGATCTAGTCCTTGTTCTTTCAAGATTCGGAATAAAGATTCGCGGTCAATAGAATCATATGCTTTTTTGAAATCCACAAATGTACAGACGAGATTTGTATTGTACAGTTTTTCATGTCTTAGAATCAACATTAGATTCAGGATCTGTTCAGGGCAGGATCTGCCCGGTCGAAAACCTGCACAGAAAACTGTGCTCTGTCTAGTAGACATTGAGATAGAATCTTGTAACAAACTGGGAGAAGAGATATTCCTCTATAGTTATTTACATCCGTTCTATCTCCTTTCTTATGTAGTGGATGGGTTAGAGCATCTTTCCAATCTTCCGGAATCCGTTCGGTTCGCCAAACTTCTTGTAGAATTTTGGTTATTTCCTTGATTGTACCTGGACCAGCGGATTTCAAAAGTTCAGCATTGATTCCATCTTCCCAGAGGCTTTGTCATTTTTAAGCCGCTTGATTTGCCTAATTATTTCATCTTCATTCAGTGGTAATGAATCTGGGTTTGTTTGTTTAAGGTTTAGTGTTGCTAATTTGTTTAAGGGCTCAGGACAGTTTAGTATTTGTTCAAAATATTTCGCAAGTTCTTTGCAATTGTCTTGGTTATTTAGAGCTAATTGTCCGTTTTCCTTTTGGAAGCAAAGGCTTTGCGCGGTTGATAGCCTGTTAATTTAGTTTTAAATGTTTTGTAAAAGTATATATATATATATATATATATATATATATATATATATATATATATATATATATATATATATATATATATATATAATTTATTTATTTTTACTGTACCAGTCTTTGTAGTTCTCCATTTACGAACTATTTATATAACCCTTATAACGAGCCTGTTATTAGTCAACAATTCCAAATCTTGGGTCCTATTGAAAAAGAAAACAATTCGAAGACGAAAAGGACGTGCATCAGTCTTTGTTCCATCCAAGTTCTTCGTCTTTAATCCCGTCAGTATTTTCGTGGGGAAATAAAAGACGGATTATCCCAAGCCATTATGCAACACGGCATCAGGGCAGATCGTTTATTACGTGCTTTATGGAAAATTATTTCTGGTTTTTTTTCATGTTATTTCGTTTATTTTTGTCGTGTCTTTGTTCCCGGGATACCGGTTCGTTTGGTCGTCTTAAATAAATCAACATTTTTTGACGGTTTCCGCATAATATAGGGGGCGGTTTGTATTTAATATTGTGATAAATTTAGTGGCACAAATTTCTCAACGCATTCGGTGATGGTAACCTCCACCTCTTCGTAAACAAGCTTTGCAAGTCTTTTATCCCACTCCGGACTAAAAACCACTACAATTTCTTACCGTTAGATGGCAGCAAATGAATCAGCAATGAAAAAGCAAATGAATCGATATAGCTGATCTATATAAGCATGACTTTGGTAATTATTGCCAATACTTTGCAAACTTTCAGCTCGGGTTCGACTGATGACGGCTATAAGGCCAGAAACTAATAAGTAATGTCTGAATGATTGTGGCGTGTTCATATATTTTTTTCCTTTATTTTGGCTTTTTATTTATTGTTTTTTATTGTTGTCCATGTAAGTATCGTTGACATACACAAGAAATATATATTTTTTTATTTATTGTTTTTTATTGTTGTCAATGTAAGTATCGTTGACATACACAAAAAAATCAATTTACTTTCACTCGTTACTTTATATGTTACAAATTAATATAATTTATTTTTTAGTTTAGTTTTGAAAACGGGGGGAGAGGACCCTCCGAAACGTTAACGTTAAAAGTTTGTAAAAGATGAGGTAATAGGCAAGCTGGCCTGTTGCAGACTAGATGTAGATTCGGCAGTTGAAGGTATCGAACAGGGCACCAGCGACATTCGGTATTGTGATTGTCGATTTCGACATTCGGTATTGTGATTGAGGTCGAAGTCGAGGGCCCGATTGTCACCACAGTCTTCTTATCAGCATGCAAGGTAGCTGAAGCTTTGATAGCTAAATCGAAATTTGTTTCTTTATTAGAAACCCCTTGACTACACCACTTTTCCAGTAGTCCATACCTTTAAGTTTATCACCCTTCGTTTTTTTCCCCTCCATTTTTCGACAGTAATAATGATTCACGTATCTATCCTTAACAAGGTCACTCAATAACACTGCACTAAAATTACTCACTTACACGGTACACTTAATTCTCTTCACTATTCGTTCACCACTTTTCACGTATATTCGCTTCGAGTTCGCATGGAACAATACTGGCGTAAGCGCGGTCACGCGCCGGTTATATAGCAGCCCAGTAGTAGCCGTCCAGAAACTACCACAAACTTCCGCAAAGCTCCGCTCATTCCGACCGAGGGGCGTGGCGAATAATCGAGAAACAACGCAAAGTTTCCATACGATACAAAATAGTTCGACTACTCGACAAGGGATGGCGTTACTGTGCGCAAGGTCCACTAGTTCGGATATACATTCAATTCAAATGTAATAATTTAACTGTCTTCACTCCTCGTATTTTTTCGGTATAATATTAGGTAATATTTAGCCGAAATCCCCCCCCCCCCCCCCCCCCGGCTACGCCCGTGATATATATATATATATATATATATATATATATATATATATATATATTGCACGGAATAGTTTTGTATTAGAAACAAGGCCAAAGAGGACTGAGTCCTCAAGAATTCACCAAACACACTACAGAGAACCTGTCTTCTCAAATGACAATAGTTTTCATCATTTGTCTCTATGTACTAGTTTGTACTTGCTAGAAATGTTGACGGATAAGATTAAGGAAGGAACATGGTAGATCATATGGTGGTAAGCCTAGCTGATGAAATGGCTTTAACTAACCTCCATAGAACATAGAACAATACGTATTCAGCATATTGAACCTTCTTCTTTACATTTAAAGGCAAAAACTTTTTTTATTTTTTAAGTCTGTTTCCAATAAAATGAAATAAAAAACATTAAAAATTCAGTATTTTCTGTATAGCTGTTTATAAAACAAATTATATTAACCTGTACATGGCTGTTTCCCTATTGTTAAACATTTATGGCGGTTTCGCCATTTTATTGGGTCAGATAATTGTATTTGCCCTATTTGGGAAAAAAAAGGAAAAAAATCGCTTATTATTTCACGGAGAACACAAAGCAAATACGACGATATCTGCCTCTTAAAAGGTTTCGCAAACGAACGAGAGACGGGAAAGGTCGAATATCAGAGAAAAACTGATTTTTGCAGGCTAGCATTATTTATATATAGTAAATAGAATTAAATTTCCCTATACCAAACTTCCTTTAATCATATGTCAGTTGAAAGATTATATCCTGTTTTATAGAAATTAGCTAACTTACTAAGGTTTAAAAATGTTTTCTTCGTGTAATCAATACGTATTTTTCTAAACCAGTAGTTTTGATTATATAGTAATAGAAATTAACTTACATAGATGGTACACTCATTTAACGCGAGAAAACCAGTCCCACTATCGATTTAAAGTTAACATGTAGACAGGAATTTTAAATGGACAAATAATTGGACCATTTGAGCTGCCTGATATTTTGAACTGCCTGAACAGCAGAAGAATTAAATGCAAGCAGATTCGCACAGCTGGTGAACATATCTTTTCTAAGGCGATGTAGAGCCTGTGTTCGTGCCGTTTTAAAGAAAAATATTATGATAAATATAAGTATAACTATAATTTATTTTATTTCCTTTTGATTAAGTTTTATCTTAATGAAATAATAGACCAATTTTTAATTTAACTCACACATATTGGCTTTAGGATAAGTTTTTCTAAAATAAGGTTCTTTTGGGAAACAGACAATAATATTTTTTTGTGGAAAGAAAAATGTCAATTGAATCATTTTTAAATTTTCACTAAATGAGCCAAGCTGCTCTGATAAAATAAGAGAACGTTTTTTAATATTACAGGTAAAAAATATTACAGGTCATCATAATTTTTCTACTATACTCGTAAAAAAACATTTAATTAGAACCACGTAAGTATTTAAAGATTATTTAATTATTGTTCATTCGATTATAGATGGTTATTTATTTTTAACTCTTATGATTTTTTTATAACCTAATTTTTATTTTGTTGCCTCAACGCGCGTTCAATGCTTACTCAACTAGTCCCATTAGATGTTCATTGTAGAAAATCAAATTTTTCTTTAATAAATTAATAATCATCAATTAATTTGTGCATGTTATGATTCTACACAAAGTTTACTAATTAAAATTACTTATATTAATAATTGTATTAATGATTATTATTACATTTTAGGATGCGTACATATAAAAGAAAGACCTCAAAAGGTTTAGCTACTAGTCAACAATTGAGTGATGCAGCAAAAACTGTAGAGGAGGAAAAAGTGAGTGTAAATGCTGCAGTCAATCAAACAATTTAATATTAACAGGATGACTTAAAGAGATATGTTTCTATTAATTGTGATAGAGAAAAAGATTATTAATAATTTGGGATTATTTATCATCTAGTAATGTTCTTGATCTCATAATTAGTTATTACTTTCATTTATTATCTATCTGCGTTATAATTATTCTTAAATATATAATTTTAAATATAAAAAGTGTAATGATAATCCAAAAAGATTGGAAAGATTTAATTTTGTTTGATTTTAATTTTATTATCCAGAGTTTAATAACATTAACAGATGTAATCATCATAATAAATAAATATTTGCTTGTTGATTACAATTATTTTGTATAATAATCATTCTATACAGTCATCAAGTCGATTTTATCCCATGCTCAACTAGCCCCACTAGTAGGGCACGTTAAGCAACTTGGAGGGCTCTCGCATTTCCGACAATAACTTTTAAACTTGTACTCGGATCTTTTTACAACGCTATACGTTTTGGAGACGAGTAAATTACGAACTTAACACAGCAAGAATCAATTAAATCCTATGCACATTCTTAAAGTTATCGGAGATCAAGCGAAAAGTGGCTCAACTAGCCCCGCTCTACCGTACCTACATTTAAAGATTTTCAAAAATATGTCTATATTAATTAACAAGGTGAAATAGAGTTTTTTCTTAAGGTACCAGATACTTCGATATTTAAGCTGTTTTATATGTAAATTGACATGCTAATTCCAAAACTTTATTTAGTTTTTTTCTATCACGTCAAGTTTTTTCTCTACAGTTGTTGCGCTTGGCGAATCACAGAAGTCACTACTGCTTTCCTACCGGCGAACTTTCTTCGACATAGGAGTGGGGGCGTGAGTGACGTTGCGTCATCCAAAACTAGCTCGGTCAGCTACGCATGAGATGCTAAAGTACGCGGGTCTGTGTTGCTCTGATGTAGTGAAGTCAAAGTATACATACACAACTACAGATTTTCGTTATGTCTGCCTCTGGTAGTTACCGTCGTAAGTGTTTAAACAGCCCTGATTCATTTTGTTATATATGTGGCAGTTTTACCATCCCCATTCAACGGACTAATATTAGTACATTTGTCAGGCAAGCCTATTTTGCTTATTTTAAAGTGAAAATAGGTGACCAAGATAAATCATGGGCCCCTCATAAAGTGTGCAAGCAATGTGTAGAGAGTTTACGAATGTGGACGAAGAGAACACGTAATAAACTTTCGTTTGGTATACCAATAGTTTGGCGAGAGCCCAAAGATCACTTAAGTGATTGCTATGTTTGCATAGTGAAAATATCAGGATTCAACAAGAAAAACAAACATAAAATTGAGTACCCTAGTTTACCGTCAGCTATACGCCCTGTGCCTTATTCAGTTGAAATTCCAGTGCCAGTTTTTCAAGAATTACCTTCTTTAGAAATACAAGAATGTGAATCAAGTGAAGATCGAAGTGATTTCACCGACGAACAATTCAAAGTTTGAAATGATTCTGTTCGTAAAGGATTCAATCAACATGAATTAAGCGATTTAGCACCAGATTTGGGGCTATCCAAAAAAGCATCGGAATTATTAGCATCAAAACTGCACGAAAAAAAATTGCTTGACAAAGGAGCTAAAGTCACTTACTATCGATCCAGAGAAAGTGAATTTAGGCAGTACTTCAGAAATAATGACGGATATATTGCCAGACCGTAGAAGATTTAATGAAAGAATTAGCCATTTCTAACTATAACGCAACTGAATGGCGATTGTTTATAGATAGCTCAAAGCATACCTTAAAATGTGTTCTCCTCCATAATGAAAATTTATACGGTTCAGTCTCAATAGGTCATTCAGTTTCTTTGCGTGAAGAATATGGAGACATAAAGAAAGTCATTGACTTGTTGCAATATAACATGCACCAATGGATCATCTGTGTTGACCTTAAAATGGTCTGTTTCCATGTGGGACAGCAGAGCTCGTGAGAAGCATTGGGTGCAATCGAACTGGCCACCAAGATCTGACCTAAGACCTGGTGATCCAAACATTTTAAATCAGCCACTAGTCGACAGAAAAAAACATCGTATTTCCACCTTTGCATATAAAACTAGGTCTCATGAAGCAATTTGTTAAGGCTTTGTCAATTGGAGGAGACTGCTTTAAGTATATCATTTCGGCAATCCCTAGCCTGTCATATGAAAAGATAAAGGCTAGTGTGTTTGATGGTCCACAGATTCGGCAACTCGTTAAAGATGAAAATTTCATTGAAACAATGACCGAACTTGAAAGGAATGCTTGGTTGGCTTTTAAAAATATTGTTAAAGACTTTCTTGGAAATACCCGAGCCCCGAATTACATCGAAATTGTTCAACAACTCTTGGAGAGTTTTAAAAAGCTTGGTTGCAACATGAGCATCAAACTGCATTTCTTACATAGTCATCTTGCTAACTTCCCAGAAAATCTTGGTGGTGTTAGTAATGAACAGGGCGAGCGATTCCACCAAGATCTAAAGGTTATGGAAGCGCGGTATCAAGGTAGGTGGGAGGTCAGAATGATGGCTGACTACTGTCGGAGCATCAAGTGAGAATGTCTACAAACTGAACACTCCAGGAAAAGCTATAAGAAGAAATTTTTACCATAATATCTTTTATTTATTTTTTGTATAAACACAATTTAACTTTTAATAATATGTTAACCTCTATATGAATAAAATATTCTAATCTATTTGGTCAGATCTCACCTTATTTCCTTTCGTATGTACACTTTTAAAGTAAAATGAGGGATATGCTGTAGCTTAAGAACTTGACGTGATAGAGAAAAACTGTAAATATTTCAGAGATGAAAAATTAGAACAAGTCACAGATCCAAGTCAACAAAATTGCTATTCCCCAGTGTTATTAATGATCTGATCAATTATTAATGAACTGATCAATTATTAATGTGACTTAATAAAGAACAAAGTTCGCGTTTTGACTGAAAACCGAAACTGGTATAATTATCCGAAACGTATCTGTCCGTACCGATGCCGCTGAAACGCAACAATTTTAGCGCAGAGCCCAAACAAACAACCGCCTATGAAAATTAACGAGTATCGCGGCGTAAATTCGAGCTTCGGTATCTGTTTCATCGTTCCCAAACCCGTGTACGTACTGTTGCGCTTGCTTTCCGACGAATATATAACAGTTTGCTTCATGGTTTCATTGGATAAATTATATTTACATTCAATACCACGGCCAGAATAAACTATAACAGGTCCTTTTTTTATGGTAATTGCTTTGTATAATGTTTTTATTTCGTCCAGTTCAAATTGGTTCATGTCGTATTATTATGTTTACATTACCGTCGCAACGGGAAAGAATAATAGAGAATAGGAAATACATTTGTTCGTTATTGGAAACGGCAAAACGGATGGTACGCGGGTTGCTATTCATGTATCCCGAATAATAAATAAAAACAAATATTTATCATTGAAAATTGTTTTATTGTTTTTCAATATAATCTCCGCGATGATCGGTACACTTTTGCATACATTTGAACCAATTTTCATAGCGCGCGCAAACACCTTAAGTCTTCACGAACGAATATAGCTACATTGCACAATATCAATTACGCGAAAAACTTTTCGTTTTCCCATAAGTATGTAAATTTCTCGCAAAATCGTTTTCAGATATTGAACGTCATCGTGATCGGTTGCAGAAAAGGTTTCGATTTCGGCTTCATTCTATGTTATTCGGTTTGTTTCCGTTTGCGGTAGAAAATGGATTTCGCTCACCGATCTCGAGCACAGAGAAATTGTGACGATTGCGCTGCCGGTTAAATTGAAGTGTTTGATCTGGACGAAAATTATGATTGAAAGTAGTTCGATAGACTTCGTTGAAATATACCTTGCGGAGTTTGCGAGAGTTTTCGAGAATCGACATCGAAAATGAGCGGGGTTTATTTGCTCGAAAAAAATATTTGTAAATTCAGATAATAATGATATTCAAATCACTATTAAGATCAATTCAGAAGTGCGTTGGTACATATCTTGATTATATATATATATATATATATATATATATATATATATATATATATATATATATATATATATATATATATATCATCATCATCATCATTTAAATTCATAATGGCATATTTTCATAAATCTGGGAACTTTGCGACTGGAAATTAGAATGGGGAATGGGGAATGGACTAAAAATTAGGAAAAATTATCGTAAACCACTTCGAATCGTAAACTTAAAAATTATCGTAAACCGCGACAAATTTTTCGGTCAGGGAACATTAAGGGCTGGAAATCGTTCACTGTACAATCGCCTAGCTTGTAATGCATTGCATCTCGGCGTTTGTATACATTATGATAGAGGATTTCACTCACTATTTAAGACACGTCAAACAGCCAAACGTCACTCAATCTATGTAAACAAATGCGACCGATGAAATCCACTTACTAGATGAAACAGCCGTTCCAAGTGATCGAGATCGAAAAAAAAATTGTACTTGATAAATTCATTGACGTACACCCTACTTTTATTTACATTAATGATTTCAACAAATATCGAATATGGTTGTCGTAAATTTTGTTCGCTCTGTATCTTCGAAACAAAGGGGTTTTTCAAAAATCATCATAGAACAAAATATTCTTAGAATAGGACAAGGAATAACCCCTTGCATTTTTGCCGCATGTTTACCTAACACCCTGTATAGTGCTTAAACCAAACTGCTTTCTCCACGAGCTTAACTGTATTTCGCACGCCATATACACAACTTGGATCACGAGAGAACAATGTGTGCTGACTCTCACTATTGACACAGGGCAGTTGTGATAAAACTTGGGGTTGAAGGAACGTAATTTTCCCAAAATTTTTAATTTTCGAAAAAGAGACAAAGCAAAACAGTAGCTAGAATATTAACGTGCGTTGCGATGTGCGTGCGCCAATTTAAGTTTTGAACGGAATTTTTTCAAAGCAATAATGAATATAATAGGAAATCGCATGATACAGATATCTCCAACGGTTTCTTAGATATTTTAGTCATATTTAATTGGAACATTCCAATTTTCGATGATACAGATATCTCCAACGGTTTCTTAGATATTTTAGTCATATTTAATTGGAATATTCCAATTTTCGAAACATTATATATCGGAAACTAAAAGAAATATAGCGAAACGGCTGCCACAATAATGGTGCCTGTAGTTTGAAATGTCAAATATATAATTAAAATTGTTGAAGTTTTGCACTTTCAAAAGGCTTCATAATTTTTAAAGGAAAATTTGCGTAAACCGAAGGTCACTCAATTTCTGTTGAAATACAATACTAGACGGAGAAAATAATGGAGAATCGAAATAATGGGCGCCTCGCCTGCACAATAAATTGATGGTTCCTTCAGCTCCTCTCAGTTGTCGACAATTGCCCAACTGAATACGACTATAGTATCAGAAACCAGTCTGGGATGAATACTGTTGACAATATTGTGGTTAGTGAAGAAACTAACAGAACACCTTTGAAATATTGGGAGTGAAAATTTCTGTGTTTCATATATATTATTATTAGGTGCGTATAGACCCGGTTGGATCACGCCAAGCATTCTGACACATTTTCGAGTGTTCTTTCTGATCCTCCACACCTCTCTGATCCTTTCTACATGGATTCTCTTTCTCTCCTCCGTCCACTTTGTTCCCGATCTCCTCGAAACTTCGCTCTCTGATGCGACGTTCCACATATGTATTTTGTTTCTGTACGTTCTTCTATCCTCAATCTCTGTCGGACTCATTTGTGCCTTTCCCAGATCAGCTCTGACTTGTGTGATCCATGGTACTGTTGACTTGACTCCTGGTATGTATGTAAGAATTCTGTTGGTGAGTCTTATCGGTGGGGGTCTACTGATATGTTCATAGAATTTCAACCTGCTTTTTCTTATGTCCGCCGCTACGTTGGACATTCTGTCTGTGGTCTTTCGATAATGTAGTCTGTATTCTTCCTCTGTCAGTTTTGGATCGAGAATTTTCCTAATAAGTTTGTGTTCTATGCCGCTTTTTGTATGAAGTGTTAGTGCCTCGCTTGGTATAGTACTTCTGGTTTGATTACTGTGTTGTAGTGCCTTATATTTGCGTGTGAGGATGGGCATTTCTTATTGTAGATATTGCGTGTCTTGCCGTATGCCCTCTTCATCTTCTGTAATCGAATCTTCTCTGCTATCTTCTCTCCTTTTGTGGGTTCGAGGATCTCGCCCAGGTATTTGAAGTGAGTGACGCTATTTATTTTGCCGTATTTGGTGTTCAAATTTTGGACATCTAATTTTGAACAGAAGAATTCGGTTTTTTGAAGTGAGATTTGTAGGCCAACTTTCTCTGCACATTCCTTGAGGACTTCGATCGGTTTAGTTGCCCTTTTTTCATTGTCTGCGAGTATGGCTAGGTCGTCTGCGAAGACCAGGCATGATATTTTGATATATATATATATATATATATATATATATATATATATATATATATATATATATATATATATATATATATATATATATATATATATATATATTATTATTATTATTCACGTATGGGCCCTGGTGGACCACGCGAAGTACAATTAGAGGCGTTTGTTGTTGTTAGCCTTCCTTTGTGCCCATACTAGTTTCATTCTTTCGCTATGAGCTTTTTTCCTTTCGTCAGACCAAGTTGTTCCAGTCTTCCTACATTTTTCTCTCTGGCCAACCTTCCAAACGTTAACCTTGTGTCTGAAACAGCCTCTATCCTGAATTTTACATTGTGTAATATTTGCTGATCTTAGGTCCTCTTTAATTGCAGCAATCCATTTAATTATTTCTACTTTAGCTTTACTCCTATTTTCATAAAATTCGACTATTTGTCTAGTTAACCTACTCGGATTCATCCGTTTTATATATATATATATATATATATATATATATATATATATATATATATATATATATATATATATATATATATATATATATATATATATCTGTGAGTATGTGTAAAGCTTTGAAAAAGATGGCTGAGACTCTATCGAAACGTCAGCGAAACCATTTACTAGTGGACATTCATTTCACACCCCTAAAAACATTTGTCAAAACATATATAGGAAACATATGATTGGGGGTGATCTTTATCATTGTACAATGCCATGAACCATAGATTACAATATAAAAAACTTACATGCGAAATGAAACACACAGAATCAAATATCAACCACAATATGTTGTTACAACGTGGACTGAACAGTACAAGCCACAGAAACAAGATCCCGAATATAATCCACATAAAGCCAGGGCGAATATTCACTCAGAATCATCCGCAAACGTCCGGCAGATTCGTTAAACCGAAATGGACGAATTTTAATTAAATATGGCGTCGGGTTCCGACCGAAAATGGACGAGATAGAGAAAAATATCATCTAATTATACTGTAAGCGAACTTTTTATATTTGCTCGAGCAAATGGGGTGGAGAATGGAGAGCGTTAATGACACATTAGAGCGAAGGTCGTGCAGCTAGCGAAGGAAATGTTATCCATGCGTTCTTTTAATGATTGATACGAATTACAAGAATTATATGCTGTGATTTAATCCTTAAATGTCGTACTCACTAACGCGAAAATACCTTCACGAAAGACGAGGACATAGTGAAGACTCAGATACCTTTTTATACACATTCAAATACGACAGCTTTCAAATAGCACAATTACAGTACAATAATGGTGGTTCCTTTCAAACAACACGATTTTTCCAAGGCGTACTGTTACTATATTGGTTTTTAGTTCCTGCCGACTACAGATTGTTTTTGCTAATTGTTCTAAAAGGGCTATATCAATAAAGAAATGGGACATAACGTTTATTATTTCGAATTTTATAATGTGTGTTAAAAAAAAGACTGTGATGGTATTTAAAAAAATACTGATTTATTAGCTACCGAAGAAACACCGGAAAACATTATTTGTAAATTGCCTTAGTCAAATTATTTCCTATGACTTTTCATTTGGAAGTTCCAGTCTATCATTTCAAATAAAAGTTAGCCTTAGATTTTAAAAAACTATATATATATATATATATATATATATATATATATATATATATATATATATATATATATATATATCATCATCATTATCATCATCAGCCCGTGTCACTCCACTGCAGGATGAAGGCCTCTTGAACATGCTTCCAACTTTCACGGTTCTGGGCTTTCCTCTACCACTCTGGTCCAATACCTAACGATGTGCTACCCGAAGTTTTGAATTGATTGCGATGTGAGTGTCCAGGTTTCACTTCCGTTTGTCATAACAAGTAGAACGCACTGATCAAAGACTTTTCTTTTCAGGCAAAGTGGGAGTCTGCTCTTAAACACTATGTTGAGCCTGCCAAATGCCTGCCAGCCACATTTAAGACGCCGTTCCACCTCCCAGGCGGTATTCCCCTCCATTGAAATCCTCTGCCCAAGATATATAAAGCTGTCTACAATCTCGAAATCCCTTGCTAAAACTGAAATTCTTCTGTCCTGAGCGGAGTTATTGAACATAACCTGACTCTTTTTCAGGTTTATTTGCAAGCCAAATGGTTCCCCAGCCCTTTGCAGTTCTTGTATGCGTCTTTGCAGCTCCTCTGGGTCTTGTGAAAGGAGAACGATATCATCTGCAAATCTAAGATTTAAGTTTGCACCATTGATATTTACACCATCCTGTTCCCAATCCAGTTTACGGGATATTTCTTCAAGGCCAGTCGAGAAAATCATAGGCCGTATTGCGTCATCCTGCCGTACACCTCGTTCTACATGAATTCCCACTTCAAGGTCATCAAGGTGAATTGTGGCTGTAACTCCATCATATATCGATCATAATAGGTTTACATATGCTTTATCTACTCCTTGGCTGAGCAGTGCATCCATTATCGCATGCTTTGAGATGGAATCAAATGCTTTTTCGTAGTCGATAAAAGCCAAGCACAGTGGCATGGTGCATTCGTTGTGCCTTTCTATGGCCTGCTGTACAACCTGGATGTGATCCATTGTACTGAATCCACTTCTGAATCCTGTTTGTTCTCTTGGTTGTACGTCATTCAGTTTTTTTAATATTCTTTTAGAAATTATCTTAGTGAAAACTGTGTACATTACTGATAGGAGGCTTATTGGATGGTAGTTCTTTGAATCTTCCTGTGCTCCCTTTTTATGTAAAAGGATCACTTCTGCATTTTTCCATAAGTCCGGTACTTTTTGTTCTTGTTATATATATATATATATATATATATATATATATATATATATATATATATATATATATATATATATATATATATGTGTGTGTGTGTGTCAGTATATAAGTATTTTTCTTAAACTAAACTCAAAGAGATTTACCACTAAACATCGAAGATCTAATTAGATCATCAGATTAATTCATATCCTGATGATGGTCACATGGTCAGCGAAACGTGCGTCGATAATTAAAATTTAAAAAAACTGATTCGGTGTTTAGCGGTAATTAAGCATTTCTACTATATCCTTCTAAAACAAACCCTTTTCACGAAACTCCATTTTACGAAACTGTGTCCAATTTACAGCGACAAAAATGATGAGAATGAAGTATTTTTTAATCGATCTTTTAACGGTAAATAAGTCATCAACAGATTTATTCTGCTTTTAACTCTTTGCCGAACATCATTTTTACTATTAACGAATTGAAATTAAAGCTAAAAATTGTAGTAACGATGTCGAGAGTGGAAAACTGTAAATTGCAGGAAATCTTTTTAGAAAGATTAATTGCTATAAATGAACAGAAAAAAAGGACATCTTGAATAGAAAAATTGACTTTATTCGTTATATCTATCGGGTCGAAGCAAACTGGCCTAACATTTTTTGATAAAAATTGAAGAAAAATTTTATTTACAAGTTATTAAATTATTGATTGATTTGTCCGTTACTTTGTGATAGTTCATTTTTGAAAAAAAGAATAAAACAATTTTTCTTACTTTGTTATCTATCACGTTTATTTTTAAACAAAATTTTTGTATGTACTATAGTTTTAAAGTAGTGTTTGACAATGTAAAGTCGTTTTACGAAACTATAGTCACACAAAAATTTTGTTTAAAAATAAAAGTGATAGATAACAAAGAAAAAAAATTGTTTCATTTCTTTTTAAAAGTTATTAATTAATTTATGTGCCATTTTGCTCTCCATTCCTGCGGTAGCTACATACTCCCACATTCATAAGAGTTTTGAGGTTTCTGGCTAAAGTAGTGATCCAGGTGATTTCTTAAATACTCCAAGAATATAAAGTGTTAACCATCTAAAATATTTTAGAGCGATCTAAATAAATTATAGTCAGAGAGTGCAAGGTCAACAGAGTACGGTCAACATCCCAGTGAAGTTATAAAATGTTCTGCCGGGTGGCTAATTCAGGTCACTTTTGATCACGTTAAAATCCACTTAGTCTGATCCTCACTCCCACTTTGCATGAAAAGAAAAGTCTTCGATCAGTGCGTTCTACCCGTTATGACATACGAAAGTGAAACCTGGACACTCACATCGCAATCAATTCAAAAACTTCGGGTGGCACAGAGGGGAATGGAAAGATGTATGCTCGGCATTACAAGACGAGAGAGAAAGTCCTGCGCATGGATCAGGGAACAAACAAAAGTCTGTGACATCATTGGAAGAGCAAAGCAATTGAATTGGAGATGGGCAGGCCATATAGCGAGGCGATGGGACAACAGATGGACCAAGGCAATCCTGGAGTGGATACCGCTTGATCGCAAACGTCCGCGAAGAAGACCGAAAGCACGATGGATTGACGACATCGTTAAGTATATTGGACTCGAATGGCAGACGAAAGCGGATGACCGTGAAAGTTAGAAGCATGCCGAAGAGGCCTTCATCCTGCAGTGGATCGATACAGGCTGATGATGATGATGATGATATATATTTATACAACTTTTATAATTGTTAGGTAAAATACCTAGTTTCAAGAGAACAATGGAGTGGCAAATGCAAAAGACAAAATCTGCAGCGCAGTTGCAAACGTTGAAGTTTGACAGCAATTTTGCGTTTTACATTTGCAACTTAATTGTCTTTGTGAAACTGGGTATATTATCTAACAAGGTCTACTATCCATGGATAGTTCTAACCCCAATATGAAGCTTTCGGGTTTTCTGGGCCTCATCGGTTAGGCGAAAAACTTAAAAAATAATTATTTTGAATTATTTTGTGTTATACTTCTCACTTGTGTATCACTTTACCTTACCTTATCATGGAAATACATACTTAGTATATCGGCCAAAAATATCATCCCTCGTATTTGCCTGATTTGCCTCAGTGCGACTTATGGCTACCGAAAGTTCAAAGTCCGTACTAGGCATGAAAACGAAGAGTTTTGATGTGACTTAGGACAAGCAGGCTTCAAGTTTAGCCTTACAGATTATTGTTACAGCATGTTAGCATCATCAGGAGATAATTCAATCTGACTGAGATTGAATAACCTCCATATAACCTGAAGATGCTAACATGAAAAGTGATTTTTACACACCGAAGGTTCCAAGCGAAAATTTTAAATATTTAATGTCCTGTTTCCCCCATAAGTAACTTTTCCTTTGAACGGACCGTTTATTGTTTAAAATTCAGGTTTATTTTTTAAATTTGGGTAGCGGAAGTTACATACCGTGGGAAGCAAAGTTTGAAGTAATATTATTAAAACTTTTATAATGAGAATCTATCGTTTGGTTATGAAACGCTCATACTCGTTAAAAGTTGTTCTAACTTTATCTCAAACATAAATACTTATAATATTGATTGAACTATTCAGCCGGAAAAAAAAGTACAGTCAGATCATATTTTAAAAGCATTACGATTTTAATTTACGCCTTCAAACGAATTACAAAATCAATAATAACTTTTTCTTTTCACGTTGAACTTTCTCAGACCCACGGATTGACATCTTCTGTAACCCCGAGACTACATGTTAGTACATGAAGGGTGATCCTCCGAGGAAAGACCAGACTTGCAAACTGCATTTCAACAGTCAGGAGTGTTAACATCCGATAAGGAATGGCTTCTCGGTCACGCCATTTCGAAGCCGGGTAATGCCGGATGTTCGACAAGACTTATCCAGAGAATTATGATGATTTATGGTTAGGGGTAAAACAGCAGCTGACGATCGTGATTCAAAGTCGATCTTAAGCTGCAGATTCAGTCGCTAATAGCTTCACTTGCTGATGCGCCTCTACCCAAAAAATACACTGAAGACTTCACCGTACGCAGTAGGGAAGATCTCCCGCATTTTATGTATTGCTGCTCTTGCTCCACTTGCTTTGTAACAGCTCCAGGTACTCCATTAAAATACTTAGAATATGCTTCCAACACTTCTCCCCCCCTAAGATGGTTATTTATGCCCCAGGCCATCGCACAGAATAATCTCCTTGCGCTTAGTCCTTCCTTGACCTACTGATTCATCATTAATTGTCTGCAATGTTTTTTTCATGTTACCATCACAGTTGGTAATCTGTTCTTCAAAGTATTTCTTTTTCGCCAGTTTCAATAGTTTGTCTAAATAATTTCTGTAACTTTTATAGTTATTTAAAAGTTCAAGATTGCCTTTCTGATTGACGTAAGTGATAATGTGACGTACGTCTAAGTTATCAATATTTTCAGCAGAGAAGAAAGTGGCTTAGTTAAAATCTTAGTGTCAACGACATCAAAAGGGGCCTTGCTCTTCAAATAAGCCCCATAATTAAAAAATACTTCCTGTTAAATTTAATGATCTGGTTGGCTAAGGAATGCCCCTATATCTAGAGTTGATATGATTGGGAACTCTCCAACGACATTTCTCGATATCCAAGTAAGAGTAGAAACCTGATTAATTATGTGCCAAAAACGACTCGATCATGAGTCTCTCTACGTTTACAGACATATGGTCGGTATTTTCCTATCTGGGGACTTTTATTTCAGTGCAGAATCAATTCCTTCAAAGTTTTTCAGAGGGTAACGAAATCATTATTACAGTTAATGTTGAATAATAGACGAAGTAAGCATTAAGCTGTGATATTACCTACGATTTATGATTTATAACGCTATGATGTAGCAAATACAGTGAAGCTAGACGCTTTACCTCTACCAGAGAAACGAGCGAGAAATTTGACATAGAAAATTGTTACATTAATACTGCATTGACAATCTGACCTTGAAATACACAGTATGTCGGAAAAATAACGGAACTTTTTAAATGTAAAGAAAACTACCAGCGCCATCTATTGAAACAACATATAATCTGAAAGCAGTATATCTCATCTGTACAACGAGACTGCCATCATTAGAATCGATCAAAGGATTGTCAAATTATACCTTTTGTTAAAACTTTTACAGAAAAATTAGAATTGATGAAACAATTTTATGGTTATGATGGCTTATCCTATACAGGTGTCTTCGAATGGTATAAACGAGGTGGTCGTGGTGGTTTGGAAAACGACCCAAAGCCAAAACGGTAAAAAAAAAAAAATCGCGATGAGTTGTTGGAAAAAGTGCGTGAAACGATCACCTAAAGTACGGACTTTACTTTTCTGTATATTCGCGTAAAAGGGTGGATTACGATTGTTCCTCTTTAAGATAAAGTGGTAAAGTAGATAGGTGGCAAACGACGAGATGATGAAATTAAGGTTCTGCTCTTGATAAGTTCTTAGTTTATCGTTATTTTGCGAGAAGTTTCTTGGAAGTTTCAAAGTGGGTTTATATAAGGACAGATATATTAGGTTATTATGCTTGGAAGTTTGTTGCGAATAGAATTTTATTAGCCGCGTTTTGGAATTTCTTAATACCAAACTGCGACTTTAACGACGTTAACGAAACTTAACCTGCTGCATACATCCTAGCGCATGGTAAGACGCATGCCTCCTTCCTATCCACATGTTTTCATTTAACATTTCGAGCGAATTCGATAAATACGGTTTTTTAAAACCGTTAAAAACATTTTTTTTTGTAAATACCTACTGTTAATTGTGTAATTTCATTTCCATGTGACTTTCATGGGAATGTTGCTGTACTGGTGTTGATAAGAGTACGGAAAATAAGAGAAAAATGCAGAAAATCTGCATGAACAAAGGAATATTTAGAATAATTACTACCGTTTGCTACAAGAAAATATATATTAAAAAGAAAGAAATATTCCTTACCCACGCAATTTACAATTTTATTATATTTATGTGTAAGACTGACAGTTTACATAATGTCTTGGGCGCCCAACTTTATTTTTTCCTCGTGTTTTCGCTTCAAAAATTTGTTTCGCTAATCTCTCTTCTTTTATTCTGTGAATGTGTCCGAGCCAGCTCAGTTGTCGTTCTTCTATAGCTCTTTGGATTGGTTTCGTTTCTAATTGTACCATTACTGTCGAATTGCTCGTTCTATCCCTTCTTGTAATTCCCCCTATTTTGGTAGGAATCTCTAATCTTGGTAGGAATCTTAAGGTTTAAATAATTTCAATGCACAATAATCACACAGTAAATCTCACCTATAAATGTTTTTGATAGTATGTCACTGTCAGTAAAAACTATTATTGTCAATGTAACTATCATTAACATATACACAACATATATTTACTTCCTATCTTTTAGGAGCCACATTAACTGTGGTATCTAAGGCATCAGCCTTACGTTACGACAGTTAATGTGGAGCGGGTTCCAATCCCCTACTAGGCAAAAAAGTTTTTCTAAAATTCTTGTGAATGTTTCTAGGTAAGAGTGTAAAATCTGACAAGGAATCTCCCCTCAGTCACGCCAGTTCGAGGCTGGGTAAGCACAAAACCAAGGATTGATAGCCTGGGGGGGGTGCTGAGTGGGGTTTTCGGTAGCTGACCGTGGTTCGGAACCGACGTTAAGCTGTAGGTCCAGTCGCTAAATAGCCTTCTCAATTGCTGACGTGCCTCTAACCCCAAAACTGTACTTCCCATCTTTTCAGTATATATAGAAATAAGTATTAGGATTTTTTTAGTATTATTATTTATTACAGAAAAAGAATCACCGAGAAATTTGTCTCCGTTTTGTTTTTGTTTTTACCCAGTGATTCTTTATTTATATATGAACAGATATTGTTAATATTTTTTGAGTTTTAGATCGTGACGAAAAAGCCAAAAACAAACGAAACAAATATATAAACACGTCACAACCATTCAGCCAATACTTAATACCATACTTACTTAATTACTTTTCACTTGATTTCTGATACTTTTTGATATCTCCCTTTTTTCTAGGAATGTTGTATAGCCTTTTTCGCTTATCTCGTTTTTTTCATTCATTTAATCGTTCATATTTCCTCTGTTATTGTGCCCTAAATACTTATAGTTTTTGACTTGCTCCATTACCTTTCCATCACAATTTTATGTTATATTTTTGTGCCTGCAATTACTATTGCCTTGTTTTTATTAATATTTATTTCCATGTTTACTTTTCTTAGCTCTACGTTATATGTCCATATGTTATGTCCAACCTTTTCTTCAGAATCTGCTATTAGGACCATATCATCAGCGAAACAGTAATTCTGGTGTGTATATATATATATATATATATATATATATATATATATATATATATATATATATATATATACATATATATATATATATATATATATATATATATATATATATATATATATATATATATATATGCATCATCATCATCAGCCTGTATCGATCCATTGCAGGATGAAGGCCTCTTCAGCATGCTTCCAACTTTCACGGTCCTGGGCTTTCCTCTGCCACTCGGGTCCAATACACTTAACGATGTCATCAATCCATCGTGCTTTCGGTCTTCTTCGCGGACGTTTGCGATCAAGCGGTATCCACTCCAGGATTGCCTTGGTCCATCTGTCGTCCCATCGCCTCGCTATATGGCCCGCCCATCTCCACTTCAATTGCTTTACTATTCCAATGATGTCACAGACTTTTGTTTGTTCCCTGATCCATGTGCAGGACTTTCTGTCTCGTCTTGTAATGCCAAGCATACATCTTTTCATTCCCCTCTGTGCCACCCGAAGTTTTTGAATTGATTACGATGTGAGTGTCCAGGTTTCACTTCCGTATGTCATAACGGGTAGAACGCACTGATCGAAGACTTTTCTTTTCAGGTAAAGTGGGAGTCTGCTCTTAAACACTATGTTGGGCCTACCAAATGCCTGCCAGCCACATTTAACACGCCGTTCCACCTCCCGGGCGGTATTCCCCCCCACTGAAATCCTCTGCCCAAGATATATAAAGCTGTCTACAATCTCTAAATCCCTTCCTAAAACTGAAATGCTTCTGTCCTGAGCGAAGTTATTGAACATAACCTGACTCTTTTTCAGGTTTATTTTCAAGCCAAATGGTTCGCCAGCCCTTCTTTGATCTTACCATTCTTTCGCGCTCTTTTCGACAGTCCGAACCCTTGCTCGTACCATTCGGTGGTCACTTCCAAAATTAAAATTGTTAAGGACAATACAATTGGTAAATATTATTTTATCATTGGTCATGATGTCAATTTCGCTTGTGAGCCCAGATGGACTTTTCCATGTCCATTTTCTGTTGATATTTTTCTTATAGAATGAATTCATAATATATATTTGTTGTCCTTCAGCAAAATCAACCAATTTGTCACCTTTATTGTCTCGCTCACCAGTCCTATATGGACCAGTTGCATTCTCGTCAGCTCTTGTTCCAATTCTGGCATTAAAATCACCCATCAGGATTTTGATATATATATATATATATATATATATATATATATATATATATATATATATATATATATATATATATAAATATATATTTTCTATAACCTATTTTTGCATTTTTGCAATTTGCTTTGTTATTTCTTACATCATCAATAACTACTGAAAGTAACAGTGGATTCAATACGCTTATTCTTTAGGCCTATTCCTTAGGCCTATTCCTGTTTGAAATTCTGTAGATTCATCGTTATGCGTTGTTACTTTATTCTTGTTGTTTTTTCCCGGACATCGGGGGATAAACAAACATTACCATAAACTTTTTGTATCAATTCAAATATTTCTGTAATAGTTTTACCGAGGTTGAAACAAAATTTAATATAAGCTCTATGTTCCATAGTGTTTTTGTGACGAAGTGACAAAGGTACTGTTACTTTAAGTGCTACAACTTAACAATCCGTTGATAGATTCTAATGAAGGCAGTCTTCTTTTATAGAGGAGATGCACAGCTTTCAGATTATATATTGCTTCAATAGATGGTCCTAGTAGTTCTCTATAAATTTAAAAAGTTTCTGTATAAAAAATTCAGAATTAACTTTAGGGCAATTAAAAATAAATTTAAAATTATCCAAAACCCTTACAAAAGGAATTATATTAAATATTGTTATGATTTTCAAACAGAATTAATCAAAATCCCTAATATCCTTTTAATTATAAAAAAAAAACATTTCTGTCTAATTTGTATTTTTGTATGCATAATTCAAAAAGGATAAAATGGGATTGAAAACAGTTTATACAAGTTATATATGTGAGTCAAAGTGAACATTTAACATACCTTGAACAGAAGATCTGATATACGTTTGGTTTGATTATCTTTCAGTTTATGTGAAGAAGCGAACAAACGTCAACTCTGAAGGGACCATCACCATTTGTTTACCGGAGGTATTTAAAGAAATATTTGATACAATGATAATGTAACCTCTCACACATCGTAACGAAAAACTCAATATTTGACCGGTTAAAACATCGGTTATTATATATATATATATATATATATATATATATATATATATATATATATATATATATATATATATATATATATATATATATATATATATACCCTTATCAACTCTCACCGGTCCTGAGCTCTCCTCCGCCATTCGGGTCCAATATACTTAATAATGTCATCAGTCCATCGTGTTTTCGGTCTTCTCCGTGGACGTTTGAGATCAGTCGGTATCCAGTCCATGACCGCTCAGGTCCATCTTTCGTCCCATCACCTATCTACATGGCCTGCCCACTTCCATTTCAATTACTTTATTCTTCCAATGATGTTAGTAACTTTCGTTTGTTCTCTGATCCATGTACAGGTCTTTCTATCCCATCTAGTAATGCCAAGCATACATCTTTCCATTCCCCTCTGTACTACTCGAAGTTTTTGAACTGACTGTGATGTGAGTGTCCAGGTCTCACTTCCGTAAGTCATAACGGGCAGGATACACTGATCAAAGACTTTTCTTTTCTAGCAAAGTGGTAGTTTGCTCTTAAACACTATGTTGAGCCTGCCAAATGCCTGCCAGCCACATTTAACGTGTCGTTCCACCTCCCGGACGGTATCCCCTTCCATTGAAACCCTCTGCCCAAGATATATAGTGATCCACAACTTCTAAATCCATTCCTAAAATAGAATCCTTTTGACCTCAGCAAATTTATTGAACATGACCTGACTCTTCTTCTGGTTTATTTTCAAGCCAAATAGTTCCCCAACCATTTGCAGCTCTTGTACGTGTCTTTGCAGCTCCTCTGGGTCTTGTCAAAGAACGATATCATCTGCGAATCTAAGATGATTTAAGTATGCACCATTAATCATTATTCTATCCTGTTCCCAATCCAGATTACAGAACACTTCTTCCAGGCAGGCTGAGAAAAGAAGAGGCGATATTGCGTCACCCTGTCGTATAACCCGCTCTTCATTTATTCCAACTTCAAGATCGTCAAGGTGGACTGTCGCTGTAGTTTCATCATATATCGATCCTAGTAGATTTACATAGGCTTTCTCTACACCTTGATTAAGCAATGCATTTATTATGGCCCGCTTTGAGATTGAATCAAATGCTTTTTCATAATCGATAAAAGCCAAGCACAGTGGCATAGTGTATTCGTTGTGCCTTTCTATGACTTGCTGTAGGACCTGGATGTGATCCATTGTACTGAATCCACTTCTGAATCCTGTTTGCTCCCTTGGTTGTACGTCATTAAGTTTCCTTAGTGTTCTTTTGGATATTATCTTGGTGAAAACTTTGTACACCACTGATAGGAGGCTTATTGGACGGTAGTTCTTTAAATCTTCACGTGCCCCTTTCTTATATAAAAGAATCACGTCTGCATTTTTCCATAAGCTGGGTACTTCTTGTTGTTTGAGACATTTTAAGTATAATTTTGCTAGTGTTTTATATTCAAAGAAATAAACATTCACATAACCTATTTTGCGATTCTATTCCCTAAAATCCCGGGTAACCCAACATTATGTTTTTCCGTGTTCTTTACTATATCTTTGGAAAAGTTTTGGTAATGATCAACTCTATGGGAAATAGTGTAAACTTTTCTTTAAAAATACAGACCGAAACCTTAATCGCCCCAATTTAAAGATTTACCTAAAATTGCTCGTGCGGAGAAGAAATAGTCCTGATTTAGTCTCCACTCCCTCATTTCGAATCAGCATATTTCTCCACAAGTTCAAAGCCACATTCGCCAGGTATTTCTTTGACGCCTTCTTTAATATCTCTACATTAAATCTTGAACGAGAACATTTTAGAAACCACGACATCGCAAAAGTTTCTGTGCAATTCTCACAGTATCGGAACGCGACAAATTGCGAGACGACGCTTCGAAAACTTTCTTACGGCATCCGAAATTCTTCGTTTTCACGTTCGTTGCGAGCTTCGGGACGATGTATTTAGGAAGAATTTGATGTTCAATTATGTGGAAAATTCGATTGAGCTGATGCGTTAGTTAAATGATGTCAATGTAATCAGGATAGAGTGTAGATTCAACTTCAAAGTTGATTCGAATAGAAATAAGAATGACTCAGCAGAGTTTTGCGAACTTAACTTTAGGAACTGTGGAGGAATTTTGAGTGAATTTTTACAAAATTTGATGTCGTAACGTCGTTTCTCACTAGGTTTCGTTCAGTTCTTACGCAAATGCAATTGTAAATTTGTCCATCTTGTCTTTATAGAGGACATAATGAGTGTTTCGTTCCATAACAAAATAAATTTCCCTAATAATCAAAGTATTGGCAATCGTTATCGTTAGCTTTCAGTTTTTCCCATCTTTCTGTCAAAGAATGAACTCCACGCCAAAACTTTTGGTTTTTTGAGGCCACCCATTCAATTTTCATTTCTTCGTAAGAGCGTAAGTAGCTAGTCCGAAGGGGTTAAGTCCGGTCTCATAAACGCACAACTCCACTCATATCACTCCACTCCAAATACACAGTAAACCCTTATTTTCATGTATATTGCCCAGAGGTTGTGATGTTGAAGGCTGGTCTGGGTCTACCCATGACTTTGTGCATTTTGAGCTGTCAAAATAGATCCACTTTTCAACACCTGCCACAACTCGAACCAAAAACCTTTTCTTGTTTGCCTGGCAAGCAAAATTTCAAAAGTAGTTTTTCACCTTTTACAGAGGCATTATGACATTCCTTCAATTCATTTTTGAACCCATTTTCCTTCCTTCTGGATATTTCCCAATGCATGCACATGTTCGGAAATGGTGGACTGGGCAACATTCAATACTCCAGCCAATTGTTTCAACGTATGAGTTGAATCTTCATCCAATAATGCTTGCAAATCTGCATCTTCAAACTTTTTATGTTACCCTGGAAACTCCTTGGCTTTTGTATCAAAAATCACCACTTAAACGTTTAAACCACCGTTCACAAGTTTTTTGGATCGGAGCATGTTCACCATAAGTTTCAATCAACAATCGATAACTTTCAGCAGGCGGTTTCTTCAAATGAAAGAAGGTTATTAAACTTCCCCAATACGTCTTTTTCTGATACCTAATTCGATATATTCAAAGCTATGAAAAGCTATGGTTTTTTACTTCAAAATGCCACAGATGTTATTAGTCTATACAACAAATGTATTAGTAACGCAATGTCTTAGCAAAATCGACAGTACTAAGCAAGAATTTCATGATTCGTACACAGTAAAATAAACATCAAAAAGACGTATAGCTACAGTATTTGGAGTCTCTAGCGAACAACAGGTGTGAAAAAGGTTAAGAAATAGGCCAGAGAGAATAAATGCCGGATCACTGTAGAACGCAGGGTTAAAATTAAAGACCTAATTGGTTCATATCTCCAATATGTAACCAAGGAAAGCAGCAATAGAGGACGCTGGCAAGAAATACTCCGAAAATGCCAAAAACGGAATGAGTTTCCATGAGCCACGACTCTTCTATAAAGAACAAAAGAGGAAGATAATTGTAGACGATGCTGATAGATATCAATACGTAAAATATATCAGTTGCAAAATAAATCAATTTTCTAGTAAAAAAAACAAAATGTTACTCCACTTTTATCAAGTTAAAACTGCGGTGTTTGTTACTTTAACAAGTTTAAAATAGGTATCAAATTGAATCCAGTCATTCGTATATAAAATCCGATTGGTAACCGGAACGCAGTACAGTCATTTCGAGTGCCGCATTTAGTCGACATATGATCGAGTCTTCGGCTTTAAACACTTGAAATGTCATTAATACCTCTTTGAAAGCATAACACAATGACTAGCGAATTTCCTCTACGCGAAATGTAATATATTAACAAATTTCAGTTCCGTTATATTTATTAATATACGAGAGGCCTCGAAGAATTTTAAAACAGAATTCATGAACCTAAACTGAAGTACTATTAGCAAATACTGTCTAATGGAATTAGTTATGCTGAAAAAGACGAGATATCATAAAATATTATCATTTTAGTCATTAGTCATTAGTCATTTTAAAATGATACTGCCTGTTGGAGCGTTTCGTTCACAAAGTTAGCATCATCAGGAGATTATTAAAATTAAATCTTAACCTATATATATATATATATATATATATATATATATATATATATATATATATATATATATATATAATCATCATTAACCCATGTCGATCCACTGCAGGATGAAGGCCTCTTCAGCATGCATCCAACTTTCACGGTCCTGGACTTTCCTTGGCCACTCTGGTCCAATATACTTAACGATGTCATCAATCTATCGTGCTTTCGATCTTCTTCGCAGATGTTTGCCATCAAGCGGTATCCACTCCAGGATTACCTTGGTCCATCTGTCATCCTATCGCCTCGCTATATGGCCTGCCCATCTCCATTCCAATTGCTTTACTCTTCCACTGATGTCACAGACTTTCGTTAGTTCCCTGATCCATGCGCAGAACTTTCTGTCTCGTCTTGTAATTCCAAGCATACATATTTCTGTGCTACCCGAAGTTTTTGAATTGATTGCGATGTGAGTGTCCAGGTTTCACTTCAGTATGTCATAACGGGTAGAACGCATTGATCGAAGACTTTTGAGGCTACGTGGGAGTCTGCTCTTAAACACAATGTCGAGCCTGCCAAATGCCTGCCTGAAATTTTTGTCTGTTTGAAACATTTTTCTTCTGGTGCTATAGAAGCAGCCGTTTGAAGCACATTGTTGGCGATTTCTTTATATTGAACTGATAGTTCCACTTCCTCCGGATCTTGTAACATAACAAACCGGTTTGACAAAGCAATCTCAAAATCGCTTCCTCTCTCCAGCAGTTTCTTATAATCCACTTTGCCCTTCTTTGATCTAACCATTGTTTCGTGTTCTCTTCGACAGTTAATCCTAACTTTTGCTCGTAACATTCGGTAGTTACTTCCAACATTAAAATTGTTAAGGACAGTACAATTGGTAAATATTGTTTTATCGTTGGTCATGATGTAGTCAATTTCACTTGTGAGCCCAGATGGACTTTTCCATGTCCATTTACTGTTGATATTTTTCTTATATCTTCAGCAAAATCAACCAATCTGTCACTTTTATTGTCTCACTCACCAGTTCCATATGGGCCAGTTGCATTTTCGTCAGTTCTTGTTCCAATTCTAGCATTAAAATCACCCATCAGGATTTTGTACCTACATTTCTCCTTGTATAAAAGCTGGGCCACATCATCCTAAAATTCCTCAATTTCCTCATCCCTTTGGCTTATAGTTGGTGCATAAGCTTGGACGATTTGATGCCTAAACTTTTTATTCAACTGAATGACGCATTGGGCTAGTCGGTCGGATGTACTTTCAAATTTTACCACACTGTCCTTCAGCTTTCGATTGATGAGGAATCTAATTTCGCCACATCGGCCATTTTCTGTACCTTCAGTGTAGAGTACGTGTCCAGATGGTTCCAGTTTGATTAACTCTTCACCCTTTCTTCGTGTTTCACAGAGTCCAATAATATCCCAATGTATGTTGTCAAGTTCGATTAGCAGTTCTTGCAATCGGGCCTCCATTTTCATAGTCTGTATATTTAGCGTTGCAATGTCAAAAGTCCAATGGCAGCCTGATCTAACCCGGTGATTCTTAGCACCCTCTGCCTTGGGGTAGGTCTTCCCGCTGCCGTAGGTAGTTGCCCCTTGGCCTCCGGGGAATGAGAGCCGTGTTTAAGATTGTACTGTCATATTAAAACATATTGAAACACCATGTTGAAGGTATGGACCGTAATCTGCCACGCTTGTATAATACGAGTTGGCAGATTTTGGATCATGTTAGTGTGGGGCCTCTACCCTGCCAGGGGTGACCCTCCCAGGAGCATAGACTCCAGATGGCCAGCTGACAACTTCATTGCCCTACTCAAACCCCTTTACCACGTCAAGGTCTGATCCACAAAGGGATATATATATATATATATATATATATATATATATATATATATATATATATATATATATATATATATATATATATTGGTTTTCATTACTAGAGAGTTTTTGAATATTAAAAGAAAAAGTAATTATGAATATCCCACAATCAAACCGGGCTTAAATGTTTTTAAAATGGAACAGAAATGTAAAGTAAAAACTTTCGATAAAATCAAAATATACACTCAGTTTCAAAAAAAATATTTCAAGTTTTAAACTCAAAAATCGAGGGTAAAAACACTTTGAAGATTTTTTTTGTATTATTTTCTATAAAAAGAAATTTCGAAAAAAAAACTTCCATTTTTTTTCGAATATTGAGATCTTTCGAAGGAACTATCCAAAAAAATTTCTCATAGGGTTTAAAAAAACGTCCAAAAACTGAGAAAATCAATTTTTTTTTTCAAACGGTCCGATTTGGCGTGGGACCCGCATATTTACGGAGATGGTGACTGTCACTGTGACAGGCACTGTCGTAATGAAAAACGCCAATACCAGGTGTGTAAATCAATTCATGAGATTGGTGACTTAACATTTCATCAACCTCTATACAAAAAAGGGTCTAGAGAGAAATGCGAAAATGACCGTCTTATCGCTCTTATTCCACATGCTAGTAAAAACCTCCTTCAGGTTCTCAAAGATCCAAGAAATTTTAACATTAGAGCTGGCAAAGTAAAATTATCACAAAGTTAATATATTGGGTTGATGCATAATTAAGTTCGCTGTTTATTTTTACTTGTAACTTGTTGGAATTTGCATTTTTTATTAATTTTTTTTATAAACTTATCTTTCAGGTTTAGTATTGTTATAATGCGTGTTGAAAATCATGAACATTTACGCCATATTATGCTCTACCACTTCGAGAAAGGATGGAAAGCAACAGAGTCCGTGCGCGATATAAATGAACTGTTTGGTGAAAGAACAATTGGTGAGAGAATGGTCCAGAAATGGTTTAAGCGTTTCAAGGATGGTGATGCATCGCTTAAAGATGAAGAAGGAAGAGGTCGACCATCGGATTTCGACGATCAGGCACTTCTGACAGCGGTGGAAGAGGACGAAAGCTTGACAACACGAACGCTGGCAGACGATTTCGATGTCAACCAGTCAACGATTGTCCGTCGTGTCAAAAATCTCGGAAAGGTGTGGAAACTGGCTGGATGGATTCCTCACGAGCTCTCCGACGACAACAAATCCGATCGCGTTCGAATTTTTACCGATTTGCTGCAGCGAAACGAACAAACACAATTTCTGAAGAACCTCGGAGACGAAGGAGACGAATCTTGGCTCCTCTTCAAAAACATCAAAAGAAAGAAGGTTTGCGTATCGCCAGGTGTTTCGCCCAAAGGCATACCGAAAGATGTCCACTGTAAGAAGGCAATGTGGTGCGTTTGGTGGGACAGAAGCGGAATCATCCACTGGGAGATCATCTCAAATGGCATTTGTTATTGGTGGAACGAGAATTGTTAGTGGTTTTTTCAATTTTTTTCTCCCATTTTTTGTTTTTTTGCAGATGAGCGTCAGCAGTGGTGAATGTTTTGGTTAAATATTTTTATTGTTTTTATTGAATAAAATTTGTTGAAAAAAAACGAACTTAATTATGCATCGACCTATTACTTTTACCGAAATCTGTATTTTTTTGAAAAAAGGCACTCTGGATTCCTTTTTTGCGAAGTTTTTATTCTAAATGATGTTGATGTTACTTAACAAATTCTGAAAAAGTCACTGTAGAAAAGGAAAAGGATAAATAAAACATTAAAATTACCACTTCAAGTTGAATTTGATCTTTTTTTATCTTTGCCAATAAAAATTAAAATTGTTCCGTATAACCAATAACGAAACATCACAAAGAGCGTCAACTCTTACTGCTCGACACTTTCAAACAAAGGTGGGTCGCGAGAATTCTAACGATACCTTTGACTACCGAGAATAAAGCTGCTTAATTTACCCACATCTCTCTTTCTCTTATTATTTTTCTTTTCGTCGAAAGCAAAAAAAAGATCTGAAGAAAGGAAAAGCAAAAAAATAATTTGAGTTTAATTAATTCCAAAGCAGTGGAGGGGCGGATCTTTTATGTTGGACCCTCAGGACCTCCACTTCTTCCAAGACAAGAAAAGAATAATAAAACTATATAATTGGTGTTTTATTTTCAGACTTTGAGAAATTAAAAAAAAAGGAAATTTATATCAGACTTAATTAGATCTTTGCGGCAGTGCGACTATTTTTTTTTCCCTGTTCGCATTCGTATTTACCAGAAATGATTGAATTAAATCATATTAACAGCAGAATTAACACTAAAAAGAGAAAAATGGAAGGATATCAATATATACTTTGGAAGACAGAAACGTGCAGGAACTTGGTTAAGACATCACAATAAGAGCCGACAGATATTTTATTATTAATAACCCTCAAAACGTTTCAAGCATGCTCAACGTAATAATTGCTCATTTCTTCAGCCGTAATCCAAAAGTCAGCAAGTATACTCCGAGACCCGTTTTTGGTCTAAAACCAGTTATAAGTTATTGTTAATGAATATATTTGAAGAATATAGCTGATCAACATAATTGATGAATATTGCTGATGAATATAGTTGATGAATATAGTTGATGAATATAGTTGATGCGTATAGTTGGTGAGTATAGTTGATACATATAGTTAATGAATATAGTTGATGAATATAGTTGATGAAAATAGTTGATGAATATAGTTGAGTAATGTAGTCGATGAATATAGTTGATGAATATAGTTGATGAATATAGTTGATTAATATAGTTGATGAGTATAGTTGGTGAGTATAGTTGATAAATATGGTTAATGAATATAGTTGATGAGTATAGTTGATGAAAATAGTTGATGAATATAGTTGAGTAATGTAGTCGATGAATATAGTTGATGAATATAGTTGATGAATATAGTTGATGAATATAGTTGATGAATATAGTTGATGAATATAGTTGATGAATATAGTTGATGAGTACAGTTGATGAGTATAGTTGATAAATATAGTTGATGAATATAGTTGATGAATATAGTTGATGAAAATAGTTGATGAATATAGTTGAGTAATGTAGTCGATGGATATAGTTGATGAATATAATTGATGAATATAGTTGATGAATATAGTTGATGAATATAGTTGATGAATATAGTTGATGAATATAGTTGATGAATATAGTTGATGAATATAGTTGATGAGTATAGTTGATGAGTATAGTTGATAAATATAGTGACTATAGTTGATAAAATACTTGATGCATATAGTTGATTAATGTAGTCGATGAATATAGTTGATTAACATAGTTGATGATTATAGTTGATGAATATACTTGATGAATCACCAATCGAAGATCAGAATACACAAAATCCCAGATTCTGTGAAGTTGAAGCCCATTTGAAGCCCTTCCGCTGCGGAGTTCAACTTCAATCGACTATTGTCTTTCTGGAAATGTGTTAAACCACCTGAAACACTGACTTAACGCTTGATGAAACTCTGTTTCAATAGGCGTGCTGAAGTTTTGCAAAAGTTTCCATCGCACTATGCTCAAGTTTGCAATTGTAACTCTAGGGAGTTCAAACTCGAATAGAAGACGCATCAGATGTTGTTCTGACTCACCTCCAAAGGGAAAATCAACGGTTTTGCCAGATTGTACGCTACGCCAATAGATCTTGTAGGGCCTTGGTCATATAATGGCTTCATAAATCTTTGTGATTGATTTTCCAGATTTTATTTTTTAGATATTTTGTCACTTTATTAGATTTTTGTATTTGGTCTTTGACATCTTCGTAACTGACTCACTTCCGATGAAAAAGTATTCTTCCTTGGGATAAAGTATTGTTCTCAGTTTAAATATGGTAATTAATAAGTTGATTGGTCTGTACAAAAATCGAATAATAAACAAGTAAAAAGCGTATCTGCATCAAAAATACCGACCAGATGTATTTAAATAAAATCTATATTGTCGAAAATTACTGAATTCAAACAAACTTTAATAAACTTTCCCAAAGCTATATTAACCCGATAACTACCAGTAAATAAAACCAACAGTGTCAATAGAATCGCAAAAATCTATATTTTGTACCCCTTCATCTTCGAATAGGTCTGATGGGGGGAGAGAACAGACCGAGAGACTCCCGAACGATGGGCTGTTTACTTAGGACAGTAAGGGTGAAATATAATCGTATATACGATTCAATTAATTTTCCTAAAAATTTGTTAGGTTGGGTTTTTGGATAAAAAAATACGATATCAATATTACTAAGCAAAGCATCTGAATTAACATAGAAAATATTGATATTTTTAGAAAAATTATATAATAGAAATAGAATAGTATGTTTTAAATTTTTGCCCGTTAGGCAAATTTATTACAGAAAAAGAATCACTGAGAAATTTGTCTCCGTTTTGTTTTTGTTTTTTTTTACCCAGTGATTCTTTATTTACAGAAGAAAATATATTTTTGATATATTTTGAGTTTTAGATCGTGGCGAAAAACCCCCCAAAAAAAAGAAAAGTCTTGCAAGACATATTGTATAATTTAAGAAATAAACTTACCACAACTAAATTCCACATTTTAGCAGCTTCAGCAACAGTGGTACATACGGTGCTACACCCAGCGAGTAACATGAGTTTCGTAGGTTCGTTGTAGAGCAGGTTGTACATTACGCTTGCACCTAAACCCGGTTCACACTGAAACAATTAAAAAAAAATCACATATAAGTGTTGGGTTTTTCCAGTGTCGTTCTTACTTTTATTATATATTAAAATATAAATTATGTATTTTTACTGCTACACTGTTGCTTAGTAAGATTCCATCAAAAAATTAGAAATTAAACGGTTTATTTTCAAGAAGAAAGTATCAGAATAAATCTTTGAATATAAAACTAACAGGAAGGAACCTTGCTTATTTTAATGCACGTATAAATGGAGACGGAAACCGGCCATATCGAAACACCACAGAAGTTTATTAGTAGATTTGTGCAATTTTGGTGTGTTATAATCAATAATAAGTGTCGAATAAGTATACTGGAATATTGTTTTTGTGTGTTCTAGTGTAAATTTAATAGTTATGATATTGACAATAAAAGCAAGGTAATGTCGGAAGTAAGTTAAACACATTAAATATGGTTAGTTGTGGATCTTGTGGTTGAGGAAAGTGAGACTACTACCAAATGCTGTCCCAACAATTGATTTGGATCATCTTTCATAGCGTTTACTCTTGAAATTTAGTTTTCTTTTTGGTTGTTGTGAAAAATTAGTTTATTCTCGAGTTTATATCTAACACTTTCGTTTATTTAGTGACTACGGACACTACAAGAATGAATTATGTTTGCAAAAACGCTGAAGTAGATGAAAACATTTGTAGAATATATACAAAGTTAATATTGTTTAAGGGACATTAAACACTGAACCACTCAAAAAGGATATATGTATTTATATATATATATATATATATATATATATATATATATATATATATATATATATATATATATATAGTGTTTCGCGGATGGAAGAATACATTAGACTAGAACTTTTAATAGTTAAATAACTTAAATAGTAACTATCACTTTTAATAGTTAGAAAGAGATTAGAACATGACACAACATTAAAAGACCGCACTAAACTAAACATAAATACAATTTTGGAATTATTAACTCTGTGCTTAAAAATCACATATTTTCAATTAGAAAATGATTATTATCAACAAAATTTCGAAATGGCAATGGGTTCTTCTCTTTCTTCTTTGATGAGTAATATCTTTATGGAGGAACTCGAGCATGACATATTAAATAAATCTTTTAAAAAGCCAATAATATTGGCTTAGATATGTTGATGATATTTTGGTATATGGCAACATAGCATTGACGATCTAAATATTTTTTTTACTAGATATAAATTCTCGAGAGCCTACAATTAAGTTTACTTTGATGTAACTAGTTGTTTGATTTACTAGACACTTTAATATTAAAACAAAACAACACATTAAAAACTACAGTTTACAGAAAGCCGACAAACACAGATAGGTATCTCAATTTCTTTTCCACTCACTCAAAATCGGTCAAAATAGAAGTAATTTAAAGTTTATATGAGAGAGGAAAACTTGTTTGTACTGACAGTGATACACTACAAAAGGAAACAAATCACATAAAAGCCATTTTGTTTAAATAACAATTACCCAAAAACTTTTATAGATAAATCGTTTAAAACTTTTCGATACCAGACAAAACAGACAAGTTATTAATAACAATAATAATAACTCTCAAACAATTAACCTCACAATCCCTTATATCCGCGGTATTTCTGACACAATTAAAGGAGTAGGAAATAAAAACAACATAAGAACGACATTTAAAACAAAAAATACTCTTAGAACTCTATTAACAAAAACTAAACCAAACAACACACAACAAAATACCAAAAATGTGGTTTTTAAAATTCCATGGGAATGTGGCAAATTCTATATAGGTGAGACATCTAGACCGTTAGATCTTAGAATAAAAGGGCATCATAAAAACTTTCTTAGAAAGGGCGATTTTAATAAATCTAGAATTTGTCAACACGCATGGGAATCCGGTCTTAAAATCAATTGGAATAATTCCAAAACGGTACTAAGAGAATCGGTAACAAAATACAGAAGATTAAAAGGAACCACTATAATAATAAATAAAAATAAATGTATTGCTATGCCTTGGGTAGATTTAAATTCAATATGGTTCCCGATTCTAAAGAATACAATTAAAAACATTTAAGAATTTCAATAAACAATTACAATCACACGGTAAACCTCACTTATATATATTTTTTTGGTAGTATGTCACTCTCGTTAAAAACTAATTGTCAATGTAAGTATCATTGACATACACAAAAAATATATTTACTTCCTATCTTTTCATAATTTATAGAAATTGATATAATTTATTTTTAGATTCGTTTTGAAAACGGGAGGAGAATACTTCCCGAAAAGTTAACGTTAAAAGTTAGTGTACTTTTTTAGAACATTTTTATATTTTTAAAATTTTGTTCGTTAGGCAAATTTATTACAAAAAAGAATCACTGAGAAATTTGTCTCCGTTGGGTTTTTGTTTTTACCCAGTGATTCTTTATTTACATAAGAACAGATATTTTTAATATTTTTTGAGTTTTAGATCGTGGCGAAGAACCCAATTAAAGAAAAAAAATATATATGAACACGCCACAATTATTCAGACATTACATTAGACTATAAGTCCGGCAGTACTTACCGGTACGTCCGGCAGTCCGGCAGTACCGAGAAAATTTAAGTCTATTTGAATACAATATGTGCTAACCAGAATTTTGAAGATCAAGACTTTGAACGAGGTACAAAGAAAATTTAAATGCTTCTTCTTATTCGTTCTAACGTAAAATATATCTTTATTATTAAAAAGAAAAACTTTTTAAATTTGCTTAATCTTACACAGTTAATAAAGGAGGAAAGAGAAATGAAAAGAGAGAATCCCAAAAAGAATGGGCCGCAGCCCGGGAAGTACCAATAACCTTCCCTTTTGAGCCCCAGAAACCTTAACAACTGACTCAACCTTATTATTACAACAACATGACTCAACCTTATTATTAAGTATTTGTCATTTTCGAAGACAACGACCTGCTTTGCAAATGGGAGGGTAATGTGGGGAAGTGGCAAGACTCATTTCGGACGTAATCATGCAAGGAAAATGCAAAGGCAGAGAGATCAGGGCTTTAAAGTGACAGGGATGCGATACGATGCGATGTAATTTGGTCCTTCAACTGCTACGTGGAGCATAAGGCTACAATAAAACCACATCAACTGGTTCCGCTTCCGTTTTGTGTCAGACTTCTTGCCAGGACATGTTCACTCTTTTCAACACAGTTCTTTTCAAATCTACGTGATTTTTTCAACACCTCCATTAGCTTGTCGATTCCCTGTAGAATAGCTTTGTTTTCTGTGCATGCCCAATTTAACCCCAATTAAGAACTGCTATCTCATGTTCAATCTTCTTTTTGATTTGTGACATGGAGCAGGTTCTCGTTTCGAACGTAGTCCCGATTTCTTCGGAGTATTTATTTATTTATTTATTAATAATTAATTTATGTAGGTCTTTTGGCTGTATATATATACATATATATATATATATATATATATATATATATATATATATATATATATATATATATATATATATATATATATATATATATATATATGTATATGTATATATATACCGCTTGGTACCGCGTAGTGGATACCGCTTGATCGCAAACGTCCGCGAAGAAGACCGAAAGCACGATGGAATGATGACATCGTTAAGTATATTGGACCCGAGTGGCAAAGGAAAGCCCAGGACCGTGAAGGTTGGAAGCATGCTGAAGAGGCCTTCATCCTGCAGTGGATCGATACGGGCTGATGATGATGATGATGATGATGATATATATATATATATATATATATATATATATATATATATATATATATATATATATATATATATATATATATAGGTGCAGCGCCAAAATCCAGACAAACTAAACATTTTATTTCAAACATAATTTTTTTGTTTAGTTTGTTTTAAAGTTTAAAAAAGTTTTTTACTAAACTGTTTGTAAGATCATAATAAAAACATTTACTCAATATATCCTCCCCCTACTCGAATGACCACCTCCATAAATTTTAATATATGCTAAAATATATATTAAAATAAATTATATATATAAAAATAATTTTTTAAAGGCCGTATTAAAAATAGGTAGGTATGTTTGATTTTGTATAGACTAGTGTGTCAAGATCAAAAAGTAAAGTGTTTGGGTTAGAGGCGCAGATAGACTTTTTCATGTCCATTTTCTGCCAATATTTTTCTTATAGAATGAATTCATAATATAAAGTTCTTGTCCTTCAGCAAAATCAACTAATCTGTCACCTCTATAGTCTCGCTCACCAGTTCCATATGGGCCAGTTTCATTTTCGTCTGTTCTTGTTGTTCCAATTCTGGCATTAAAATCACCCATCAGGATTTTGTACCTACATATATGCTTTAAAGCGTGAGGATGGTACAGTGTGCAGGGCGCGTACCCAAATGTTAGAGATTGTCAGAAGGTTTTATTCCCAGTTAGGGACAGCAATACCCACAGAAGAACAATATATAATGCCAGATATCCTAGTGGAGGAAGTAACAAATGCTATAGAATTGATGAAGAACGGCAAGGCTCCAGGAACGGATAGTGTAACTGTCGAAATACTAAAAGCTGGTGATCGGACGTTACATAAAACACTGGCAAAATTATACTCAAAATGCCTCAAAGAACAAAAAGTACCTGACTTATGGAAAAATGCAGAAGTGATCCTTTTACATAAAAAGGAGCACAGGAAGATTTAAAGAACTACCGTCCAATAAGACTCCTATCAGTGATGTACAAAGTTTTCACTAAGATAATTTCTAAAAGAATATTAAAAAAACTGAATGACGCACAACCAAGAGAACAAACAGGATTCAGAAGTGGATTCAGTACAATGGATCACATCCAGGTTGTACAGCAGGTCATAGAAAGGCACAACGAATACACCATGCCACTGTGCTTGGCTTTTATCGACTACGAAAAGCATTTGATTCCATCTCAAAGCATGCGATAATGGATGCACTGCTTAGCCAAGGTGTATAGAGAGGCTATGTAAACCTATTAGAATCGATATATGATGGAGTTACAGCCTTAGTTCACCTTGATGATCTTGAAGTGGGAATTAATACAGAACGAGGTATACGGCAGGGTGACGCAATATCGCCTATTCTTTTCTCGACTGGCCTTGAAGAAGTATTCCGTAAACTGGATTGGGAACAGGATGGTGTAAAGATCAGTGGTGCAAACTTAAACCATCTTAGATTTGCAGATGATATTATTCTCATTTCACAAGACCCAGAGGAGCTGCAAACTCGCATACAAGAACTGCAAAGGGCTGGCGAACCATTTGGCTTGAAAATAAACCTGAAAAAGAGTCAGGTTATGTTCAATAACTTCGCTCAGGACAGAAGAATTTCAGTTTTAGGAAGGGATTTAGAGATTGTGGACAGCTTTGTATATCTTGGGCAGAGGATTTCAATGGAAGGGAATACCGCCCGAGAGGTGGAACGGCGTGTTAAATGTGGCTGGCAGTCATTTGGTAGGCTCAACATAGTGTTTAAGAGCAGACTCTCACTTTGCCTGAAAAGAAAAGTATTCGATCAGTGCGTTCTGCCCGTTTTGACATACGGAAGTGAAACCTGGACACTCACATCGCAATCAATTCAAAAACTTCGGGTGGCACAGAGGGGAATGGAAAGATGTATGCTTGGCATTACAAGACGAGACAGAAAGTCCTGCGCATAGATCAGGGAACAAACAAAAGTCTGTGACTGTGACATCATTGGAAGAGTAAAACAATTGAAATGGAGATGGGCAGGCCATATAGCGAGGCGATGGGACGACAGATGGACCAAGGCAATCCTGAAGTGGATACCGCTTGATCGCAAACGTCCGCGAAGAAGACCGAAAGCACGATGGATTGATGACATCGTTAAGTATATTGGACCCGAGTGGAAGAGAAAACCCCAGGACCGTGAAGGTTGGAAGCATGCTGAAGAGGCCTTCATCCTGCACATCCTGCAGTGGATCGATACGGGCTGATGATGATGATGATGATGATATATATATATATATATATATATATATATATATATATATATATATATATATATATATATATATATATATATATATATATATATATATACGCATACGTAGAAGGCCGAGACTAGATTAAAGATGAATCTCGCAACGCAAGGCTGAAAGAAGTGATGAAAATATCCGCAGAATCCTGAATGTTGTGCTCAGAATGAAATAAAGAGTTGTCGATATCAGCGAAAAATAGTTTCACTTTTCAATATATGAAATTTGCCGATGAAAAATGTCGATGAAATGTAATTAAAATGGGCAAATGAAACATCAGCAATAAATATTTCTGAACAAAACTGACAACAACTAACATACTTGCATAAAGCTTTTGTTTTTCACAACAAAATTCTCTTTTTGTTTGTTATTTCCAGCACAATAAACGCCATTTCCTGCAGTTCCGAACAAAATCATCTGTAACAATAACCAAGCCCGGCTTTGTAATTTTATCTACAAATATTACGGGGACAATGAAAGACCACACGTTTGCTTTCCAGAACAAAACGACGAAGAACTAATAGTTACAGCGGAAGCTCCGTCTGTTTTTCAAGTAAAAAAAAAAATTATCGGTAAGCACGGTCGTTTGATGTCAGCGAGCGGCAGAATTTTCGTTTTTCAACATTCGAGAAGTAAAATACAGCATTATTGGACCCGCAGGTTTTTTATGTTATTTTTAAAATCTTTTTTTGAAATATTTCAGTCAGCATTGAAACTTGAATTAAAAAAAAAAGTTATTGGTATATCCTCCAAATAATAAAAAAATAAATAAATAAAGTTAGCAAATTAGTCAAGTTAGTAAAACGTTTTATGGCATGAAGGCAAACCGTTAGAAACAGGATAAACCAGAGATTTTTTTTAAACAATTCGAAGACTATGACCGCTTTTAGTTTTTTTTCATATGCAATTCAAAATTGAGCTTTAAATTTATTTTTACTTCTTCCGAGAACTTTGCGAGTCTATAAAAAAGTGACTAAAATTATTGAATTTTAAAGTGAGAACAGTGTAATTCCTATTCTATACAAATGTTTTGCGCAATACTCCCATGTATGGTGATTTCTTTAGGCAAATGTCATCATGGCAATCATCGTAGCATATTAAATTAAATCATGAAACCTTTACCATCAGATCAACCCTTGCAAATTGTAAAAATTTATGATCAAAATCGGTGTTCCGTACGCTAAACTTACAGAATGTTTCTATAGTGCACCATAATCGCCTAACTGAGCGGTGTATTCGCCAAATTATCAACAAATTCCCAACGAATTTTACGCTGCTCGATACTAAAACAAAAACAAGGCAATAAGCTGTGCATTCCGAAGAAACTATCATCGCTGTTGCGGTGTTGCAGTGTTGTTGTAGGTCCAAATTTATCATGGGGATAGTTACAGAGAGTTTATTAATGATTATTTAATTCCGAATTTGAATGGTATTGATCTGGAGGAGATGTGGGTTCAACAGGATGACTCCACATGTCATACAACCAACGCAACAATCGATTTATTAAAATTAACCTCTCAGTAGTCGCGCGCGGACTATCGCTCAGCACTGGTTTAGTTTCGACAATAATTTCCACTGCTCTCTCCTTCAAGTATTGCGCTTCTCAATATCTTCCAGGCAGAGTAGGTGTAAGTACGCGATTGAGTGAGCCAAGTAGTAGTTTCGGGCTTAATAATTCGAGAATAATTCGGGGATGAATAATTCGAGAATGCGGACTGAGAATCCGCAGTGACCTCAACATATTAATTAATTATCCTGTGTTCTTTTAATGAGGTATTTTATTTTGGCTATTTTTTATCACTGTTACATATATACGTTTTTAGAATGGAGGCCTATGAAAAAGAACAAAGTGCGGCTACATAAATTAATGAAACAATGTTTCCAGTCCTCTGATGAAGAAGAATTTCCCGTTGATGATGTGAGAACCCGATTAGAAAATTTAGTTACCCATTTACCCGGCCCAAAAGGAATCGTTAAAGCAGTAAAAACCATGTAACTAAAAAAAGTAAAAAAAAAAAAATTACGGAGAGAATGTTTGCGGAAACTATCTTTTCAATTAATATGTGATTACATAGGAACTCGCTCAACCGCATTGAATATACCAAGATGGATAAAACAAAAAATTAGAAAGATTCTTGAACCCAAAGTTACGGAACAGCCTCGGGAGTCTCCAGCAAATTAAAGAGATCGATGTGTGACAGGAACAAAAATCGCCCCGAAATTTTTGCAAAAAAGCCCACACTGCGTGTATGTTTAGAACACGCTGTTTTGAAACCAAACTTAATGTTACAATGGCTATTTTACACTACTATCAAGTTATTTTTAAGTGTATGTATTCTTAAATGTATGTTGTAGAAGTTTTGCATGTTATTTTAAAACCCATTTTATTTAATATAATATTTGTATGTTCTTAAATAAGTACGTAGTACAATAATTTAAGTTTAATAGGTGCTTTTAAAGTTATAATTCTTTTCGCGCGTTTCGGAAAACAGATCATGGTGATTTTTATTAATTACGTCAAAGTATAACTCCTTACGTGCGTATATAAGTACACACCCGCTGATTTTTGAAGTTATATTTCTTGTGGCGGGTTTGGGAAAACAGATCAGAGTGTATTTTTAGCGGGGAACAAAGTTGCGCGTGCCAATGTAACACATAATTTATTTTCTTTTTAAAATTTTGACACCTTCGCCATTTGTCAAGACTTTTTTTTATTAATTACGTCAAAGTATAACTCCTTACGTGCGTATATAAGTACACACCCGCTGATTTTTGAAGTTATATTTCTTATGGCGAGTTTGGGAAAACAGATCAGAGTGTATTTTTAGCGGGGAACAAAGTTGGGAGTGCCAATGTAACACATAATTAATTATTTTCTTTTTAAAATTATCAGACCTTCGCCATTTGTCAAGACTTGTTTACTTGTAGTATTTACTTTCGTCCATTGGTAGTTTACTGAGTTAAAATTTGTTTGAATGTATAAATAAATTATTTTATTAATTACACGCGTTTTTGTTTTTGTTGTATGATTGTCTTATCTTAATCACTACGAAGGAAAAATACGATGTTCTCTAATAGCGGACTAGTAGTCCGCAACGACCACTGGTGTTCTAAAATGCAGCGCGACCACTGAAAGGTTAATGTCACATAAAACAAACAGTTTCAACACACTACAAAAAATCCCCCTATAGAATAGGCCTGGTACATCAATTAAATGAACGCACAAAGAATTATTAAATAAATTAGCATTGCTATTCTAGCACCGTAATTACTTACTCTTCTAGTTTAAATTAGCGGACATAAATTTAACCTTAATCGTACTGTACCCGGTGACGAACTAAATAAACTTAAAATATATAGCTCTTTATTAAATCGTTACTGGCTAGAGCAAACGTCTACCCTTTAGACCGTTTCGTGATTTAAAATAATAAAGCAGCTTTTATTACGCGGAGTCATAAAAATTTTTCAAACCTTCCGATTGTTTTGTATTTCACCTTTCCTAAATTTAGATCGTTGAAATTTGACCTACATTTCAAACGTAATCTTTGGTTCATTGTTTTCGATTAGGTTAGTGTTTGGAGAAGTATTTTTACATGTTTTTTATCAATATAATCATTATCAGGTTGGTTAATGAAAGTATTTTTGTCCAAAATTCGCAACAGCCAGATAAATATATAAAATAGCAAAAAAAACTCCAGAGAAACAACACTGACGTCGAATATCTTCATCCCTATGAAGACGCAAAGGTTTTACTGGAAGAAAATGGTGGTATACTGCGAATGCCACGCGTCGTCGGAAGACAATTAAATAGACCGAACATTCCTACATTGGATGTATGCACGTATTACAAAATTAATTTGTTCATTCCATTTCTTGATCATACAATTCAACAATTGGTTGAAAGGTTTACCAAACATCGTAAAGTAGTATCAGCATTATCTGGTGTGCTACCTTCAAATTTTACTGCCATTTCTGAAATTGAAGAAGCAATTTCCACGTACTCGTCACTGCTTCCCGAAAGCAACATATCAGTGGTTAAAGCAAAACTTGAAGTATGGAAAACAGTGATGACAAGTATCTCGCCTACCCCGAAATCTAGTTTGGAATGCCTAGATATATGCGATAAAAACCTTTATCCTAATATTTACACATTACTACAAATCTTGGCTACCATTCCTGTATCCACTGTTACCCCAGAAAGGTCTTTCTCGAGCCTAAGGAGACTGAAAAACTATTTACGAAACACTACAAGTAAAAACAGACTTAATGGTTTGGCTCTCATGAACGTTCACTATGGAACAGAAATTCATGCAGATGAAGTAGTGGATATATTTAAAAGAAAAAGCCGAAGATTTCTTCTTTAATGGTTATAGATTTAGCGCAGAGAAACGCAATTAATTTAACCATTTCATTTAAAGTTAAGAACTTTATAAATATGTCGTAATTTTTCCGATGAATATATAGATATTAAATTTCATGTAAGTATATTTTTGTTGTTTTATTTACTTCAAACTAAACCCCCCCAAAACTAAATCCTGGCTACGCCCATGTCTGAAATATTGTAAGAACTACATAGGGTGCTTCAAGGGGAGGAGAGGGGAGTTTCAGAATTCGGGGTTTGACGCAGACGGTACAATTTTGAACTGTTAACGTATACAGTGAGCCTGATATAGTAGAGATTGTAAAAATTAATAAGTTGAGGTAGAGGGGGCATATAGAGAGAAGAGTGGTTGGAAGAGGAGGGGTGAAGAGGAGAGGGACAACTAAACTAAAAAAAAAAACAGGTAGAAAAAAACCTAAAACAATTAAACGTAAGAAAGTGGAACGGCAAGGCAAGGATGTCGTCGACTCCTTGAAAGGTTATAAACCGTTCAGCTAATGCCGATGAACAATATATTTGACTAAATAAATATTTACACAAACTATTTGCCTTTTCTCTTTATATTGAAAAAATCCCTACGAACTTTCAATCCGATATTCAAAAAAAAAAAATTAATTTCTGTTTATTTAAAAAAAACAAAACTTGAATATTTTTATATAAAAATAGTTAAATAACCTCCATAAAAGAGCCGATGACGTTTCGTTACCGAAAAATACAATTCAAATTAAATAAATTGCGTTTTCTGGTAAATTTGACCGGACGATATCCATTAGATAATGGGCGGGAACGACTCGAGTACATTGCATGCAGGCGAAATAAACTTTTTAGTTGAAAACAAATCGACCATCGTATCCATTACATTAATTAATATTGTATCGCGACTCGGGTATATTTTCCTGATAGAGCGATGTTGCGAACGAACCAGGAGTGCTTTTGAAATATCCATTAAAAACTTTTTGGCAAACAAAAATTACGCAGCTTATATGGAAAATTTCGATTAGATATTTGAACGTTAAAAAGCCAAATTAATGAATTTATTTATGCTTAAAGGTTTTAGCATTAAATGACATATACAGGGAAATAAATAGTTTACAACATCTGCTTCTTATAGTCGGGAAGTATTGTCTAAATTATTGTAACAAGTTTATATATTTTTTTCTCTTTTATATATATATATATATATATATATATATATATATATATATATATATATATATATATATATATATATATATATATATATATATATATATATATATATTGATGATATGTCAATATCAATATCAATTCAAATTGAAAAATACAGATTTAGTATACTTATTTTTTAACTAGTTTCAATTTAAATAACTCAGGAGGTTTACGGAGTCTCGAAAAATGTATTAATTAAAATGTATAGGAAATAGAATGATCTACAAAAAATGTCGACTAACATTTTTCGATAAAATTGATAGTTTCGTCGAAAAATTGAAAAAAAATAAACATTTATTGTGCATCCAACTTGCCGCTAATAACTTTTGAAAAAATATATTTACCGAAAATTTGACACCCTTTTTTTGAAGAACGTTCAATTTCCTACAAAGATATAGCTAAAAAATTCCATTGTTAAAAAAATTCCTATGTTATATAAATGGTAAATTGAATATATATATATATATATATATATATATATATATATATATATATATATATATATATATATATATATATATATATATATTATTACAGATATTTATTTCTGACGAAGCTGCGGTACTAGCAAAACCTAACAGTGGAAATTTTCAATTCTTCTATTGGAACTCTCGGTATAAAACACCAAACTCGAAAAGATTTACCACTAAATACCAAATCACTTTTTGAAACTTCTCGACGCACGTTTCGCTAACCATGTTAGCAACATCAGGAGATGATTTAATTCTCCTAGATTAAATCTGGATTAATCTAGGAGATTAAATGGTTAGCGAAACGTGCGTCGAGAAGTTTCAAAAAGTGATTTGGTGTTTAGTGGTGAATCTCTTCGAGTTTTGTGAGTTTAGTTATAGAAAAATTGTGTTTACAGATTTGTTTTTAGTTAACACCCAAACATTGCTACGTTACAAATCACTATTATAACATGAAATAAAAAAGCAAGAAATACAAACTTAAAAACAACGTCGATAGAATCTTAATCTGAATTTTCCATTTTATGTTAATACCAATAACCGACATTCGTATATTGCTAAATCAGACGGAGCACTTTGGTCCTCAGCCAATCATATTTGAGTAGGAAAAAAACCGTCCTTTTAAAATTGACAGTTTATCGCATTTTCCATCAGATGAAAAGCGATGAGACCCGGCTAATCAATATAAATGAGATTACTTGTTTCCTTTTTGTATATTCAAAACACAATGGGTTTCCTTTGAACAGATTTAGGTCTTTTCCAGAAAGAAAATAACAAGCTTAAACCAAAATAACTGAATGTCGACATAATAAATCGCTGGGGGGCAAGTATCACGCTGTAGTTTTTTTTGGTGGCATTTTTTTCCTGGTATTTTTGACATTTTAGGGTTTGGCTTTTGTACAGTGATCACGTGTAAGTTTTGTTATGTATAAATAAAAAAAATACAGACATTATACTAATACTTTAAGCTAAAACTTTAAGCTAAAATTTTAAGCTAAAGTTTTAAGCTAAACCTTTAAGCTAATACTTTAAGCATAGACTTTAGGTTAAGGATTTGAGCTAAGATTGTAAGCTAATACTTTCGTACGACATTAGTCGTATTTCTGAAATAGTACCTTGACTGATCTACGTCTGTGTGTCACTTTTAATAAACCTGGTCGTTTTTTCATCACGATTAGTGTATAAACAAAAGATGTATAAAGAAATTAATGATACTGATAGTGTACCGTTCGATCTGGCAACGGTGGCAGATCTTTTCAAGCAATGATGCGTTATAAAGTTTTGCTTAGGGAATTGAAAATCGTTCTGAAGATCCATCAGATGTTAACCTGTCTCCCCTCCAGAGGGGAAGCCAACAGCGCTGCCATATAGAACTATATGCATCAGTGTAAAGCGTAAGGCTTGATAATACAAAAACAGAAGCCTGTATGCTTATTAATTATTTATTCATTGAGTTGTCTTATAATTCACAACCGATAAGTCTGTCCCCTCTAAAGATAATTAGAAAATTAGAAAAGGCAAACTTAATTGTCTATAAAACTAATTTCTGAGAAAGGATCCCAATTAGATCAAACCCTGTAATATTCCGTTTAATTGCTTCCACTCAACTTTCAGCTGAATAAATATTTGTGATCGTTGGTTAATTAAGCAATTATCGAAATGCCTAACACGCTACTGCTAATCGCCTTTGTTGTCATGATCGCTACATACAAATTGTATAATTGGATATTTTCCTTTTGCACATACCTAACGTTTGATGATCGTGATTGATATATGGTTATTTACCCCATGTTAACTTTATACAATCAAGTTGTTTTAATAGTTGCCTTTGTGCGAGTTTTCTCATTTAGATTTCGACGACTATAGCATATATTGTTAATGAATATTAATTAGGAAAAGCCACGTTTGAAAAATATACTTTGCTATATCTAACTAACATAGAAATTGCATAAAAGGGGCATGTTCGATATTTTTTTCGTTAAATTAAGGTACTATAACAAGCAATTAAACGACTTTTGTTATTGACATGTAAACAGCACAGTTTTCTCGACGGAAATTATTTGTTTTGTAGTATTTTGTATATAATTTGCATATTTATTTACATCATCATCATCAACAGTCCTTCCCACTGTAGGATGAAGGCCTCTTCAGTATGCTTCCACCTTTTACGGTCTTGGTCTTTGTTCAGCCACTCGGGTACTATATACTTGACGATGTCATCAGTCCATCGTGCTTTCGGTCTTCTTCGTGGACGTTTTCGATCAAGCGGTATACACTACAGGATTGCCCTGGTCCATGCTTTGAGATGGAGGCAAATACCTTTTCGTAGTCGATAAAAGCTAAGGAAAGTGACATGGTGTATTCGTTGTGCGTTTCTATGACCTGCTGTACAACCTGGATAAATCCACTTCGGAATCCTGCTTGTTCTCTTGGTTGTGCGTCATTCAATTTTCTTCACATTCTTTTAGATATTATCTAGTGCTTGGCTTTTATCGACTACGAAAAAGCATTTGACTTAATCTCAAAGCAGGCTATAATGGATGCATTGCTTAGACAGGGGGTGGATAAAGCATATGTAAAGCTATTAGGATCGATATATGATGGAGTTACAGCGACAATTCACCTTGTTGGTCTTGAAGTGGGAATTAATGGAGAGCGAGGTGTACGGCAGGGTGATGCAATATCGCCTATTCTTTTCTCGGCTTGCCTTGAAGAAGTATTCCGTAATCTGGATTGGCCACACGATGATGTAAAGATCAATGGTGCAAACTTAAACCATCTTAGATTTGCAGGTGATATCGTTCTCCTTTCACAAGACCCAGATGAGCTGGAAAGACGCATACAAGAACAGTAAAGGGCTGGAAAACCATTTGGCTTAAAAATTAACCGAGAATTAGGTTATGTTCAATGGATTCGCTGAGGGCAGAAGAATTTCAGATTGTGGACCAGTTTATATATCTGGGGCAGATAATTTCAATGGATGGGGATGCCGCCCGAGAGGTGGACCGGCGTGTTAAGTAAGTAAAGGAAAGTCTTTGATAGTGCGTCCTGCCCGTTATGACATACGGAAGTAAAACCTGGATACTCACATCGCAATCAATTCAAAAACTTCGGGTAGCACAGAGGGGGAGCTCAAGACAGTGAAAGTTGGAAGCATGTTGAAGAGGCCTTCATCCTGCAGTGGATCGACACGGGCTGATGATGATGATGATGATGATCCATGTGGAACACACAACAACCTGCGTTTCCGCCTAAATGAGCAAACAGCAAATTTATTGAACATAACCTCACTCTTTTTTAGGTTCATTTACTATCCAAATGGTTCTCTTTGCCCAGCCCTTTGCAGCTCCTGGATGTATCTTTGTAGCTCCTCTGGATCTTGTGAAAGGAGAATGATATCATCTGCAAATTTAAGATGGGTTAATGTATAAGCCACCTTGAATTTAGAGATAATATCGTTATTTATACTGTTTATATTTGTATATTGTTTTTGCAATATATTTGTTATTGCAGTGTTTGTTTTCAATGTTCTTTTTTGCAGTTTTCGGGTTTTCAATTCTGTAATCTTTAGTTTTCTTCTTCTCCAGCCATTTTTGGTCTAACCTTGAACATGCATCTCCCCTAGTCTTGGCAATGATCTATAATACGCACTGCCTGCTTCAAGAATATCGTCTCATCTTATTGGAGTGGGATTTTTTCGTTCGATACTGCCTCCATGTTCTTCAGTGTAACAAGTGTACAAGATGTGTAAAATTATAATTCTACATCATCTCCTTCAAAGTGGTGGCCTTGGCAAGCTACACAGTGCTGGAGACTTGTGCTTGAAATAAATTTTCAATCGTAGGAATAGGTCACAAAGACTGCTGAATAAGGAGGCTGCTGACTCGCAGTGTTGTTTTTTCTTGATGGAAACTCATTCATGATTAGCTCTTTATTGAAGTCTTTCACGAACCTCTTGGTAAATATGGCCTTGAGCCACAAATCCCTTATGGAGCATGCCTTGGATATCAAAAATGCAAAATTGCTCTCTTTTGACTTTTGATTTGCTCATTCTGGCTTTTTTTTGGCCGTGGTGATGTTGAAGTGCACCACTCCTGACTTTGACACCCCGTTTCCCACTGGGAAACATTTTTTTGATACAGTTTTATCGCACGAGCCACTTTTTTAAACATATTTTTGATGCACTGGTATAAAGAATTTCGTTTTTTAGACAAAATGGAATGGATCATAACCAATCAATACCAACTTAATAAAAAAGATGGTTGTATTGATATCTAATTTAAACCTATATCATCGTATTTTTATTGATAATTTCAAAAGCCGTGATCACCAACGACATAACTCTCAGTGGGAGCATCTCTACGATATATCGTCATCCGGTAGCTGTCGCACATCCATAACCGTCGTTGCGCTGATCCGCAAAGCCGAAGGAGGACTACCTTCGGCTTTTAAATTATTTATGAATCCGGCAAATCCATGACGCTGCGCCCGCTTTATTTATAGATTGTTGTTTCTTCCTTTTTTCGTGGTCAGAATAAGCGTAGTCGCGGACGTGACCGGACTTTTAAAATTCCCATTTTCGATTCGTCCGTGCGTATTGCAAAAATTAACGGTTTTCTTTTCACTTTCACGCGAGAGAATACCAAACAAAATGCGGTAATCCTTTTAAATAAGAGCGCATTTGATAGTTTCATTGTTGTAGTACTGCTACTACGAGCAAAATCACCAAACAACCGGATTATTTCGATTTTTTCAGGGGATGAATCAGATTATAAGGGGATGATTCAGAAAGGTTTGATAAACCTTTGCCAAGCCAATGAATAATTTCTCCTTTTCAGAATTGTACATTTTTTATACGTATTTTCGAAGTATATATAGTTTATATAGTTTTGAATTTCCAATTTAGTGTTATTTGCATTAGAAACTTTTTTGGGCGGTTATGATAATTAGCATTGTCCATTAGAATTATGCTTTTCTTAGGCACATTGGGCAAAAATCTATTTATATACCAATCTTTAAAAGGTTCTTCTATAATGTCGTCATGGTAGTTCAAAGATGAATGTTTAATTTTTTGAAAGGACAACCGTAAGCAATTTGGAACCCAGCGATCCTTGGAACCAGCATGTGAAATTGTAGTTATTTTTCCTTTGTTCGCTGGGGCTTTGGTTTGGCATTTTCTTGATGTATCTACCTATCCTTTTGCTAGCGTCTCATGTGTATCGAACCATGTTTCATCAAGGTAGATAATGAGATGATTTTCTAAGCTATATTCTTTTATAGAGTTTAAGTAGTTAAGCCGCCATCATCGCAATCGTCTTGATTCCATTAATATTTGTCGTTTATCAGATAATATTCTCCGGAGGCTAGTTCTGTTGCAAATAATGTTGGTTTGATCTTTCCTTCAATCAATCAATGTAGGCACAGTGTGCTCTTCATACATAGTATAAATTTTACTTCGAATTAACTCTCTGTCACTTTTTTCAACACATTTACTCTTACCAGAAATACTACGGACTTTTTTGGCTTTAATTGGCCTTGTCTCAATATCTTTAACTACAGACAACGGAGTTTTCAGTAATGAAGACGTTTCTGCTGCGCCTGCAGTTACATTAAGCCCCATATTCATTAAAGACACATACACATTTTTAACAATTTGCTTAGCATCGGGCGATAAATGTTTTCTTTTAAAATTTTAAAATTGCCACTACCGGAGGCACAATGATCATTATCTTGCCAAGAACGCCACATTTTTAACACGTTTGAAATAACAAAAAATACGATCGAAATTATAGAACTGCACTGTTTAAAAAAATAATGCGAAATAAACTAAATTCGAAACTACTAAACTAGGTACGAAATTAATTGTATCTTTTTTACCTGTTATTTTATTAGGCCCGGGCCTGTTTACGTTTATTGCAACTTTGCCGGGTTTCGTTACGACAGGGGTTGTTAACAGTTTATTGCAACCATCGGTCAGCGGTATATCTTAAACCGCACTGTACCCACTGGACTAAACTAAAACGAATTAATCCAAGGATTTTATTTCAGTCTTATTATAAATTCCTAGAGCTCGTATGTTTGCGTTGCAGAAATAAATACGGTCGCGACTGTTCCGCTGCAACGCTTATGCGAAATATTTTATGAATAATGCTCAAAAGAAAATGTAATAGGGCAGGAAAATTGTAGCTATATATTATTGAATTTCTACGACATACAGTGCACTTGGGTTGGTATAAATATAGCTTTTTTATTTACTAAAAAATATATATAGGGTTGTTCGTTTTTGTTGCCGCAGCTACCAGAAGACAACAATATGTGGTTTCAACAGGATGGTGCTATGGCTCACACCGCCCGAGCCGAGCCACAAATGACCTTTCAAGGCAAGATTTTCCGAATCGTATCATATCGAAAAATGGTGATGTGAGATATTCACCTCACTCACCGGATCTGACCATGTCAGACTTTTTCCTATGGGGGTATCTCAAGGACAGAGTATATACCAATAACCCTACAATCTAAAGGACTTAAACCCGGCACGTAAATAACATGAGATCCTAAATGGTTGTGAGAATACATGTTTGCTAGCAGAAGAACGGTGGTCATTTGCTCGATGTGATTTTTCATGTATAATAAAAAAATATCTAAAATAATACTTTCATTTGTTGTGTAGATGAATTATTTATTATGTTTCGTTGAAATTTTACAGAGCGAACAAACTAGGAACCTTATTTTATGCGATCCTGTAATATGGAGACTCTAGTCCTTTATATTTCATGGTTCATAACCTGTTTAGTAAGTTTCTGTGGGATCGAATCAGCACGAGAGACGGTCGTGTGCGTTGGCGTTCAGGACACACTGCTAGAACATGGTCAATAAAATTGTTGGTCTATGAGAGAGTGAAGTTTAGAGAGCTTGCTGATATGTTAAACATCTAGGACAGAATATAAAAGAGAGCAGTATTTTTTATTAATTACAGAGTTTAGTCGCGTCACCCAGTATATGCCTCAGACTCTCGTTTATATCTTTAACTTATCTTTAACTATTATAAGCTGTAAAGCTAAAATATTGTGTTTTTTCCTCGGTTAGTTTTATCTCCATGGTATTAAATCTCCTTCAATGTTTTTCTGTTGCTGTTTTTTTTTCCTTCGTCCCCAAATCTGATCAATTTTTATCCCTTCTCTCATCTAATTTTCTTTTATAGGGACTTTATTTACTGCGATATACTGGAGAATGGAGACTTTCTTTATCTGAAACTGTTGGAGAAAAACCAGTTTCCGGTTGGTGATAACTGTTTTGCCGTTTCCGGCGAAAAGCTTATGCGCGACAGATATTTATTGCACAGGTCTGAGTTCGATGACATGAACTTGTTATTTACCAGACTTTGTTTCTCCTGCAATGTTTCCTACATGTACAGAAGAAAAAACCACTAAACATTTAGGTTGGTGAACCTGTCGTAAATTACTCTTAAAAAGTTTAAAACAAATTAAACCAGCCTAAAACTAATCTCGAAGAGATTCACCACTAAACAACAAAATTATTTATTAAACTTCTCGACGCGCGTTTCGCTAACTATGCAAGCATCATCAGGAGATGATTTAATCGGATCAATTAGATTAATATTACACTAAAATGGAAAATAGTGTGGAAATAAATGAAAATAATGTAGGCGGAAACGTGAATGGAAAAAAAGGGAGGAAGACCAGACGATGATTTATTTGCGGTCAGATATCAGTCACAAGAAAGGAAACAATTTATTTAAAACATTTGCTTTGGGTCGAAAAAGAAAACAATAATAAATATCTTCTTCATATCATTGGTTGGAAGGGGCTATGTGAAAAACTTCCAACAATCAATCAAGAGTCAAAAAGAAAATAAGCCGGAAAAAATAAAATGATTTTCCATGGACCGTATATTTCCAGATAGAGCTGTAGGTTTACATTTGGTTAAATAACACCAAGCTATAGCAAAGTAAATGAGCAAGTGAGTTTATATTGTAGAGTTATTGTTTGATAATAAATCATCTTCTGTGATGACGCTACAATAGTTCGCGAAATGAGCGAAATGAGCACACCGAAGGTTACAGTAGAAGAAATAATTGTAAAGAGTTGTCTAGCTATGGTTAAAAAGAAATGTTATCGAATTTTAGATCAATATAAAGCTTTAATTATTATTTTTACGCTGTGCCTTTTTGAGGCTATCAAATGCCCCAAAAAACTATGTATCTCTTAGCAAACAACCCCCGAAATATTATACTTTATTTTTTGTTTGTCTGTTTTTCTCTTTTCTCGTTAGCAATATATGTCAGAATGTTAATACGAGGCCCAATGATATCTGCAAGTAATAATCCAGTTTTTTTTATCTTGAAGAACAAACAATTGCCTTATGTTCAGATTTTTTATTATTCTTTCACACGTTTGTCGTGATATATTTTCAACGGTGGCCCGAATAATTCGTTTAACGTAAACAATTGTCACTGTAAGTCAGAGATTCAACATAACCCCACAAAAAATAATCCAAGTGGCTACCATTAACAGTAACACGATTTTCATCATCAAAAAAATATTGCTTCACTTTAAAAATAAATTTAGCTATTTAATTAATGAAACATTATTTCTATTAGAAATAGTGTCATTTAAATAGAACATACTTTAATTTTAGTAATAGATTGACCCATCTCCTGATCAGGCTAACATGATTAACGAAACGCGCGTCGAATTTTAGTAATTGATCATTCTATTTCAACAAAAAATATATTTTCGATTATACATACACCCAGTATAAGTAAAAATATTAAAAAATAAAAATAATAAACAAACAATTTGTCTCTACAACGTGACGTCCTGACATTCACGAAAAAAAATTATTTTTATTCAAGTTACCAGTTTATTTTGGGATCGTATCGCTCTTTTGTTTATTGAATGGAAATAATTGAATGTAATCTGGACAGCTATGTCTGACAAAATAAAAAAAAAAACGAGAAGCCCCGTACGATTTGTTTGTCATCGTATTAGTGGTAAAAATTAGTAGCCATAACATTTTCGTAGGGATTTTTCAGAAAATTCGTAGGGATTTTGAATTCGTTGATATTAAAAATGCTTATAAGTGGTAAAAGGGTCCAGGAAGAACTTCCACGCCAACCAGTAGAGAAAATATTACTAAAATCAAGGATCCAATCACACAAATTCCAAACCAGAAGTACGAATTCTGAAGATCGCGTTTCATTATATGTCATAAGCATTTCTGATGAACATATCTGATGTCCAAATCGCGTCTATAGCAAGTTCTTGTGACACGAACTAACAAAAAAAATACATTTCCAACTCGCCAGATTTATTTTCGAATTGTATCAATGCACTCTCACATTTTTCGAGTGGAAATAATTGAAAATAATTTGGAGGGAAATAGAGGTTGAGAAAACAGGGGGGAGAACACCGTACGATTTGTTTGCGGTCGAGTACTAGGGGGGAAAATCGACCATAACAAAGGAATGAATTTAATCAGGGCATTTTTCTCTGTGTTAAAACGGAAAACAACATCAAAATATATTGTTAGGGTATTCTTGGAGAATCGTATTTCAAAAAAAATGTCTGTGAATAATCAATCAAAAGTCAACAGGATAAAGATCCCAAACTATATTTGACTATATATTGACCAAGTATTTTCAACATGATACTTTAGATAAAAAAAAACTAAATATTTATTTATTTATTAGGGAATTTTTCCAAATTTCTCTCCAGATGTTCCAGATTGTTTTGCCAATTGAAAACAGTCAACTGAGTTATTTCTATTTCGGGAGCATAAGAAACAAAACAAAAAAGAATCAACCCAATCGTTGCGCGAGAGTGCATACAAAAGTTATAATTTCTGCAATTTTCCGACTCTCCTTTGTAATTGTCTCAATTTCTTTTCAAAAAACTTTTCCAAGATCATAACGAATAAAACAAAAAAAGAATTACGTATATCCATCATTCGAATCGTCAGTTTTGGTCTTGAGTTCATATCCCAGGGAAAAAAAGCACTTTCAGTTTTTCAAGGATTCTCCAATTTTCCGGGCAACTTTTCCAATTTTTCCTCCCCTAAAAACCTCATTCGGACCATTACGAACATTTAGAAAAATAAAATAGTCAAATCGGCCCAGCCGTTCTCAAGTGATGTGCTTACTAACAAACAGTATTTTATTTTTATTCATAACATTTTTTAACTCACCACAAAAACTCTATAGGTAATACAAAAATAATGTTTACAGATTTGTTTAAGCATATTAAATTACACCAACATACTGTTCTCGCACAAAGACCTGAAGATGCAATAAACATAATCTCTGATTGCCTTTGATCATTGATGTCTTCCTCCCTGTGGATTAAAGCGTTTGGACGGAGCAAATCAATCAAGTTTAGCTGCTTATTTAATATTTGGTGGCTTTCTAGAAACCATCCAGCGTTAATTCGTACACCTATCGGCGTTCAGACCCCGACCGCTATCTAAGCGCTCCGTAAATACATCAATCAATAATCCTTTTAGCCCAAGTTTCCATTAGTAAAACCGTGGCCATAATGCATGCTAACGAGCACACTTCCCAACATTATAGCGTTCGGCAATCCACGCAACAATTTAAATGGTTTATAATTTATAATTGGATTGGCCGGAGAGTATTTTCGAATTTAACCGATAGACGGCGTTAGCAATATTTATATGTACGCATAATCTAATGTCAAATGTCGAAATTTCATGACTGTTTAGTAGATTTGTTTATTGTAGTAGTTTTTGTCGAAGTAAAAGATGACAGTTTTAAGATTTACCAATTATGGTATTGTAGTCAAAATGCTTCAAAGAACAAAAAATAGTGAAACTATGGAATAATGTTAAAATGATTCTTATATATATGAAAGAAGAACAGGAAGATTAAAAACCTATCGCCCAATGAGCCTCCTATTAACATTAAGAGGATGGATTAAAGTCATGAAAATACATGACATACATAAAATACAATACAAATAATAAGGATTAAAAATCAATGGTTAATACTTAGCCATCTTGGATCCGCAGGTAGCGTTCTACTTTAACAAGACCTAGATGACTTAGAAAGTACTACAAAAAAGCCGGAGAACCACCACTTGACTTGAAAACAAACTTAAAAAAAGAGTCCGGTCATATTCAATAAATTTGTTAGGACAGAAGGGGTCTGAGGAGGAATTTGGATGTAGTAAATCACTACATATATCTTGTGCAGAGTATATCAATGGAGGGGGTACCGCCAGGAAGGTAGTTAATCGAGGATGGTAGGCTCAACATAATCTTTAAGGAAAAAAACTCCAACTTTGTCTGAAGAGATAAGTCTTGCCTGCGCGTTATGGCAGACGGAAATGCCACCTGGACACTCACATCACAATCGGTTCGAAAAACTTCAAGCAAAAAAACCTGCACATTGATCAGGGAACAAACGAAAATGAGTGACTTCTTCGAAACGTAAAGGAATTGAAATGGAAGTGGGCAGGCTCTATAGCGAGGCGACAAGACGACAGATGGATCAAAGCAATCCTGGAGTGGATACCGGTCGATCGCAATCGTCCACGAAGAAGACTGAAAGCACACGGGCTGAGGACAACGTTAAGTAAATTGGATTCGAATAACATACAGGGTGTTAGGTAAACATGCGGTAAAAATGAAAGGGGTTATTCTTTGACTTATTCTAAGAATATTTTGTTGTATGATGATTTTTGAAAAACCCCTTTGTTTCGAACAACAACATTTTATTATCAAAAAGTACATGTAAAGTTGCTCAATCTACAATAAATGTTCGAAATGGCTTCATCCAGCCTTGATACAAGCATTCAATCTTCTCGTCATTGACTGCCGAAATCTTTCAAACACACCAGGGTTGTTTTTAATTGAGTTACAACCAGCAATTATCCGAATTCGCAAATCATCCAAATTATTCAATGGAGTAGCGTAAACTAATGACTTAAGATATCCCCAGAAGAAATAATCCAGGCGGTTTAAGTCCGGAGATCGAGCAGTCCATGCGTGTGGCCCACTTCGACTAATCCAGCGATATCCGTATGTTGCTGTTAAAAAATCACGAGCAACCAAACTGAAATGTGGTGGTGCACCATCGTGCATAAACCACATTTCATACCTTGTTGCCAATGGTACATCTTCCAGAAACTCAGGCAGCGTTGCTTGCAAAAAGTTGCGATACACCTCGCCAGTAAGTCTTTGTGATAGAAATAACGGTCCAATTAGATAGTCACCTACAATGCCAACCCAAACATTCAACGAAAACTTATGTTGAAAACGATCTTCGCATACCTTATGCGGATTTTCATCTGCCCACACATGGTTATTATGAAAATTCCTTATTGCGTTTCTTGCGAAAGTGGCTTCTTGGAAAGAATTTGTATCAGGAATAGAGGAATGCAAAGTAAAGTTTGCAATATCCATTGCCATAGGGCAATACGCGGAGGAAAATCAACAGGTAGTAGTGCCTGAACGCGTTGAAAGAGGTATGGATACAACAAATTGTCCTTAAGAATTTTCTAAACTGTCCAGTGACCCGCATTCAAAGTATTTGCAATTTTTCGCGTAGAACTACCAGGTTCTTCCGTTATCATGTCCAGCACATTCTGTTCCAATTGTACCGTTCTTACAGTCAGTGATCTTCCTGACCCTTCAGTTCGTTTCAATGTGCCTGTTTCACGAAGACGTCGATGAAGGTTTTCGGTATCGGACTTCACTCACTATTTAAGACACGTCAAACAGCCTAACGTCATTCAATCTATGTAAACAAATGCGGCCGTTGAAATCCACTTACTAGATAAAACAGCCGTTCCAAGTGGTCGAGATCGAAAAAAAAAAAATGTACTTGTTAAACTCATTGACGTACACCCTATTTTTATTTACATTAATGATTTCAACAAATATCGAATATGGTTGTCGCAGATTTTGTTCGCTCTGTATCTTCGAAACAAAGGGGTTTTTCAAAAATCATCATAGAACAAAATATTCTTAGAATAGGACAAGGAATAACCCCTTGCATTTTTGCTGCATGTTTACCTAACATGTTTACCTCATATATATATATATATATATATATATATATATATATATATATATATATATATATATATATATATATATATATATATATATATATATATATATATATATATATATATATATGTGTGTGTGTGTGAGAGAGAGAGAGAGAGAGGGGAATTAGTTACTTTTCTCATATTGTGGTTTGTAATGAAAGGGTAGAACGTATATACTGTGGTACTTCATTACTTTTACAACATGTACTAAAAGCAGCATTATTAAAGTATCGGATAAAATTTACGGGTGATAAAAATTTTGATGAACTGTGTTATATCCGACATACTTATCTGTAAATTCCCTACGATATAACAGAACCATTTCCCACCATATTTCTTTCCTGCTGTTCTTATTCCTTGTACGATTTCATTAAAGCGATTTTTTATTACAAACGCACTAGTCACAATTAAACGGAATTGAATTTAGTCCCAAGTATTAACTCCCGTTTATTGTCGTATTTGTAGGTTTCCTGTATTTTTTTTCGTACTTTCTTGCTAAACATTAATTTTTAGGCAAAAGTTTTCGCCTTTACTTAGAGTTTATGATGTAATAATTATGTTTTATTACTTTTAGCGGACTAGACTGCAAAATAATAAAATTACAGGGAGTTTTATGATAGGTCTTTAAATTTCTTTAGAAGTTAATTAAGATGTTTTGTATTTCTGTTTGCCAGCTAATGCATTTTTTGCACTAATCTGTGTTCTAATAATAGAAACCCTAGAAAGACTGCAAAGTTTTGTTCTTGCCAATATTTTATAACAAAATGATTTTTTTTCCTTATAATTAAAAAGTCATAGAGGGCCGTGACTCTGTCGACAAATAGAGACTGACTGGGTCACCGGGTTGTGACCGTGAACTCTGCCAAATCGTTTACCATATCGTTGCTGACTGCCCTGTTATAGCATATGGTAGTGAAATGAATGATTTCGTGTTGGAATGGATCAATGGCCTCGATTTTAAAGTGTCTTCGGCTTTGTATACGTATTTTTTTTGTCTTTTACAATTTAATCTGTTTATGAGTTATATATCCTGAGCAGGTGTATTTGGCTCAGGGAATGCTACTTCAAAATCTCAACGCAATGAGGCCCAATCACGTATCGTAGATTTTCAGTGTTTATAAAAACGAACAGCTCTTCCTCGAAGAGCGTCTCCAGCCTTCAGTACTATTAAAGTATCCGAGATTCCCAGGTCTTGTGACATCATCCGTCTATTCGACTATGGTGAATGGAGTATCGTCTGGATCGAAACTTGATAGTCGAATTTGTATCGATGCAGAATTGGTGATGCCAGGCACGGGCGTAACCAAAACCTGCACACTTACTGGTACCGAAGCCAGAGGTGTCTGACCGTTGGCTATTGGTGATAAAATGTGCGTCATTCGTTTCTAGAAATGCGCATTACCTTTTTACTGTCCCTTCCCCACAATCAGGATTTTATGTCTGTCAACCATATTTATTTTAAACTATAAAGTCACTTAATTCTTCCATTGAAACTTTTGATGTGGAACATTACACTTGAAGAGATTTACCTCTAAACAACAAATCACTTTTTTTGAACTGCTCGACGCACGTTTCGCTAACCATGTTGGTATCATCATAGATTAAATCATCTCCTGATGATGCTAACATGGATAGCGAAATGTGCGTCGAGCAGTTAAAAAAAGTGATTTGGTGTTTAGTGGTAAATCTCTTCAAGTTTAGTAAAAAGTCACTGTTTCCGGAAAAAGTTACTGTTTCCATTCTTCGTTTTTTTACTTAACAAGGAGATATCCTATTTCTGATCGTAACTATGACTAATCTGCTTGAAATACCGTTTATCATGCAACGTACTGACATTGACAACCGATTCATTGTATAATTCTGTGAAGAGTTACGACGTTTCGCCAAAATCGCATTTTCAAGTATTGTCCGCTTCGCTGAAGAGTCCAACTGACGTGCACAGGTCGTTGTGTTAGCTTTTATAGCCGGCCGGCTACAAAAGCGACTGCGCGGATTATATCGGGGTAGTTCGGGAGCATTTGCGGCGCTCGGCAACGCTGTCGGGCGTCCGTTTATTGATTTTTCTACTTCGCGGCCACGTTGCCACGTTTTTTCTTTTTTCAGAAGGGATTTCCATACTTTTGGAATGTTGCGAGCGTCGTTTCGCGTATTCAGCTCACCTCTTTCTTCTATTTCAAGGACTTCTCTGATTGTTCGGACCTTGTAGTTTTCAATATTCGCTATTTCTTTGGCTCCTTCAAAATTGATTTTATGTGCTGTATGTAGATGGTGGCTGACTCTTCACAGGATCAACGGATCGACACCCGGAATGATTTAGAAACATTATCTACCATCCGTGAAAATATTATATATATATATATATATATATATATATATATATATATATATATATATATATATATATATATATATATAATCAAATTCTGCATTCAATCATCCAATAATATACACAGTATCACATTTGAAAGAAAGAACTTTTTTAACTTTAAAAATAATATAATTAGTCATCAAATTTTGGACACCCTGTATGCGATAAATTAATTATCAATGTGGATTTCGAAAGTATCATATCCGAAGTTACTGAAGAATTGCGGGATAACCGGAAGTGCTATGAATATTTTATAAAATATTTTAAAATGTATGAGAATCTTAAATAAGTCCAAAAATTTATAATTCTAAGTCTAACCAGGAAAACTTCTAATGAACGGCGCTACGAACGGTATATATATATATATATATATATATATATATATATATATATATATATATATATATATATATATACCGCCCGGGAGGTGGAACGACGCGTTAAATGAGGCTGGCTGGCATTTGGCAGGCTCAACATAGTGTTTAAGGGCAAACTACCACTTTGCCTGAACAGAAAAGTCTTTGATCAGTGTGTCCTGCCCGTTATGACATACGGAAGTGAGACCTGGACACTCACATTACAGTCAGCACAGTCAGTTCAAAAACTTCTAGTAGCACAGAGGGGAATGGAAAGATGTATATTTGGCATTACTAGACGGGATAAAAAGATTTCCACATAGATCAGAGAACAATCGAAAGTGAGTGGCATCATTGGAAGAAGAAAGCAATTGAACTGGAAGTGGGCGAGGCGATGGGACGAAAGATGGACCAGGGCGGTCCTGGACTGGATATATCTATATATATATATATATATATATATATATATATATATATATATATATATATATATATATATATATATATATATACTATAAAAGCTGTAATACATTAAGCATTACCGAATATTAGACACGCTGTTGCTGTAAATCTTTCTCACTAAGAACTTGTAAATACTTTTATTGGAACCACCAGTGTAAAATATTAAACGCAGAAAGATTTAAAACTTCACACTAAACCACTTTATTTAACTTCCCGCTGCGCGTTTCGCTAAGCATGTTAACATCATCAGGGGATGATCCAGTCCGACTGAATTTACTCTTCGAGTAGGAGAGCTTAGTTTGAACATTGAATTTAATGGGCACCACAGAAGCAAAGCGCACTTTTGCAGCTAATAGATGTTTATATTTTCTTAAAAATATGTCATCTAAAACAATATCCAGAAAATGTATAGTCCAAGTTACAAGCCAATCATTAGACTTGTACACAACCTATATGGTAAACGTTCAAGAGGAAAGCCAAGGCTGAGATGGCAAGATGATGTCGCCACAGAGCTTGAAGCAACTTGTACGAAACTGGATGAAAATTGCAGGGAATAAAGAAAGATGGAAGAGAATTGTAAGGAATGAGATACTCCGTTTGACTAACGGATCTTCGTACAATTTTTGTTCCTCCGTATATGAGTTAACAACAAGTTTTTCAACAAAAAAACTGGTGGAATTTAATTTTACCAACAAACACACGTTAATTATCTTGTTTCGTCTTTTGTTTTCCTTTTAATCTAATTACCTGTGAACGTACACAGGTCGCAACCATGCCACATACCGTCAAACCGAATGCGATAACGCCGGTTAACCTAAACAAACAAACCTACAACCCAATAACATTTCCGCTACAAAGTCTCGACTTTCTACCTTGTCAGAGACGGGGGATCGTTTTAATCAAATGACGCTACTGATATGCTTCAAAGGATTCCGACTGATGCCGGCGACAAAAGCACGCCATTTGTTTTAGACAACGAGTGATGTGGTAATCGATGGAGAAGACGATGGAGAGATATACGAGAGCCTTTGAACAAGTTGTAAGTGTCAGAAAAAATATCGTTCAAATATGTTGAGGAAAAGTGTACGGTTTCATTTTTCCTTCCTAGATTGTTTTTAATAGAAAGGAAAACGAAAATGGTTTATATAAATATTTATTTAGTGGGATGTGAGAAGTGAGTGTAAGTGTAATACTCTCACTTTCTTCCGGTTAACATCGCTATATTCGTTCGCTCCGGTTAACAATCTAAGATTTCAATCGGTGTAGATTGAAATCGCGCTCTAATCTGGACAGACATAGGACATCTCTCCTTCAAAACAACTCTACCAGGAACGCCTACTTTATCAATCGGCGGTATAACGAAATGCTGGGTTTGAACCTACCACGAAACACCTGCAGTCTTTTGAACAGGGTTAGAAACGGACAGGGCAGATGCAATGACATGCTGCACAATTGGAATATGGATTTCCCCTGAATGTGACTGCGGAGACCCATATCAAACAACGAACCATCTGATGAACTCCTTCCCTTTTAGAAGTCTTCCAGTTGGTCTACATGAACTCAATGATGAAATGGCTCGACGATCTCGACGTGGATGTATAATCGTCTAGGTACATCGCCTCTGGTCGGATCTCTGTATGTATGCACGGTTTATGTGTTTTTATTTTTAATGATATTTTGCCCTTATGTGTACTGTATGCGTATATATTTTATATTTATGTGTATGTGTATATATATTGTGACATTTATTTATATTTATAATTATTTTTATTAATACTTGAATTATGTTGGTTTTTATCTGATTTTTCTGTCTTTTTTTTGCTTATATTCAAGTGCCAAAAATTTAATTCATTGCTAGTTCTTCTTTTATTATATCAAATATCATAATGTAGTGTCTCATGCGATATATATATATATATATATATATATATATATATATATATATATATATATATATATATATATATATATATATATATAAATATATTATATATATATATATATATATATATATATATATATATATATATATATATATATATATATATATATATATATATATATGTATATAGACTATTAGTCCGGGAGTACATCCGATCGTTTGTGTCCCGTTTGTTGGGAACGTGCAGACGTTTCGCCAAGGTCACACTTGGCATTCTCAATCTCAAGTTTCGAAGTCAAATCCCTTTATCCGAGCATACCAATAGAAGAAGCATTGCAATTGATAGTGAAGAATAAAGACCTTCCCAACCACGTAATAGATTTGGTCAGACATTGCTTAAACAATGTTTACTTCATGTTTGACCAAGACATATATAGACAAATAGATGGTGCATCAATGGGTTCATCTCTATCACCAGTAGTGGCCAACCTCTTCATGATATATTTTGAAAAGATGGCACTGCAGAGCGCTGACCTCAAACCTAAACTGTGGGTCCGATACGTCGACGACATTTTTGTCATCTGGTCCTTTGGTAAAAACGAACTTGCCAAATTTCACAGCCATTTAAATTCCGTCCACCAAAAAATACAGTTCACTGTAGAAATCGAAGAAGACAAAAAACTCCTCTTCCTAGATGTCCTAATAACCAAGTCTCAAGATGGACGCTTACAACACGCAGTTTACCCGAAACCAACCCACACGAACAGATATCTGAATGCAAGGTCCCATCACCATCCAGCACAACTTCAAGGGGTTGTCAACACCTTGATTTCTCGCTCTTTCCGACTATCCGACGACATCAACCGAGAAAAAGAGCTCAAAACAATCACCGACGCTCTAAAGCAGAGCGGCTACACAGGGTATAACATAAAGAAGGCTATTAACCATCAAAACAACCAACAGAACCTAAATGAATATGAAAATAGGCCTGTAACAGTTCTGCCGTACATTAAAGGTGTCACAGATCGCATTGGTCGACTGCTTTGACGACATAATATATCAGCCGCATACAAGCCACATAAAACAATAAAATCAGCCATTAGAAGTCCCAAAGATCACATCATTCTAGAAAATCCGGGCGTATACAGCATATCGTGCGGGACTTGTAACATGGCATACATCGGACAAACCAACAGAAGAATATCAGCCCGGCTCGAAGAACACAAATTGTCAGTTAGAAATAAACAAACCATATCGGCTCTGTTCCAACACCAACTACAAATACGACACAAAATCGACTTGGACAGTTGCCGACAAATTGCAAATATCCCTAATTACAAAGTAAGAACCATACGAGAAACAATAGAAATAGAAAAAAATCGGACGCCTAAACAGAATAGATGATGCCCTCAATCTGCCAGACACGTGGAAACCAATAATTAACCGACAGATCGAAGCTCACCGGCTGCAGTCGGGAGAGCAACTGACTACCACAGTGATACCCCAAACATCGTCCGAGGGGGCCGAGCCAACACCAGAACCAATAAGGAGTACGCATCATCACAATCTGCGACCCAGAAGAATATAAATATTAAGAGACAGTTTCCATAGCTTTCAGTCTTCAGACAAGCATTGAGAATGCCAAGTGTGACCTTGGCGAAACGTCTGCACGTTCTCAACAAACGGGACACAAATGATCGGATGTACTCCCGGACTAATAGTCTAGCGTATTCTTCCATCCGCGAAACACTATGAACTAACATATATATATATATATATATATATATATATATATATATATATATATATATATATATATATATATATATATATTATTCACGTATGGGCCCTGGTGGACCACGCGAAGTGCAGTTAGAGGCGTTTGCTGTTGTTAGCCTTCCTTTGCGCCCATACTAATTTCATTCTTTCGCTATGAGCTTTTTTCCTTTCGTCAGACCAAGTTGTTCCAGTCTTCCTACATTTTTCTCTCTAGCCAACCTTCCAAACGTCAACCTTGGGTCTGAAGCATCGGGATATAAGCGGATGATTATCTAACCCCTTTTCTAGATTTCTAAGGATATTGGTGGGGTCCGAGCATACTGCCCATTTGGATGGGAGTTGGGTGCATATAAATTGGAGAGGTTTTTCAAGGACAAGCGTCTCCGCCGTGTAAGAGCTAGATTGAGGGCTGAGGCGAAAGCGAAAGGTTTACCAATGCTGCTCTTATTTCATCAAGGTTTTGAGGATGCCCTGGAGCATTGAATGTTACCCAATCTACAATTTTCAAAATGTCTACGCGCATTGTCAGACAGAAAAGAAAATGTTTTTTTCCTCGAGTCGTGTCAGGTGATGAAGAGTGGATCTATTTTGACAACCCAAAGTGCAAAAAATCATTAGTACTTTAAGCTGCCGTTTTTGTACGAATCAATTGGCATATCGACTTGAAACTTCACAATTGTTCATATAAAGGACGAAACTTTAAAATGTGATAGATAATATAGTTATTTTACTGCTCTATAGGTGTCATTTCAATTAGCCTAATATATTGTTTCAATAGATGTCGCTAATCGTTTCATATCTTACAAAATACTCTTGTTTGATTGGAATAATTACAAAATATTTTTAACTCGACACCTTCAAAGTATGACATTATTGTTCCACTTAAATATATCTCAATATTATGGCTCAGGACAGAACTCAAACCTGAAGTTTATGACCGAATGACGGGGTAGTAATCTCCAACTTACAACATGATGCTTCTAAAAACAGTGATGAATAATGTTGCAAATTATCCCGCTCGATATAATAAAACCGACCAGATGAAAACAATTCCAGCAGTATTAAATAAAAATAAATTTTAAAAAACCAGTCTCCATACTTTTTCACTAGTGAAATTTTGCGAATCTAACAAGTACGCTTGATCTGTGTAATATTTTTCGAATGGTTCTGGTATCGTATATCCTCTGATGCAAATTGAAATAAGATACAATGGCAACGAACCGGCTTAACATACCTGAAGCGAATTTTCAACTCGGGTCTGGAGAAAGGCACGACGGTATCTGACATTGATACACCCGGATGACTTTAATTAGGAACTTGTGTTGTCTCGACTCTGTACAGGGCAGAGATTGGGGGTTGTTTGGGTTTTGTTTTACTGATGAAATATGTATGTAAAACAGTCATTGGTTAATTGCACGGAAGACAGGGATCAGTGGAGCGTTAACGGGAGAAGGGTCTAAGTAGATTATTGGTACGATGACAATTTGAGAGAATACAGTTCCAGTTTAAAGAGTTTTGCAGTAAGAGTGTCAGAAATTGGAAAAGTAATAACGATAACACTGTTTGAAATAAAAATGCGACTCATAGACTTCTGTTTTCAGTATATTGTATCAATGCACCATGGAAAAATTCACGATTCAACACTTGGTGGACTTTAGAGCGAATTGGAAAGCCCGCTTTTGGGAAAAAATAATTTTCCCCCGAAGCGCACTTTTGGGTTTGTGAAGGAACATAACTAAAATACTCAGCTAATTTAGAAGTTATTTCTTTCTCCTCAGAAAGTCACAAATTGGTGCGGTTTTTTAGTTGAAAGAGTAACAGGACGTTTTTTTATTACTATGATGGAAATCGTATTACTGTTAATGGAGACCGTTAAAGGAATACGAGATACTATTTTTCTATCCGGATTTGTCAACAGTGAGGCTGAAGTTGATTGATGCAAAGAAATGCTCAAAAAATAAAATCGGTGTACGTTTAAAGCCATGTTAAAGCATCTATGCAGGTGGCGAATCTTGGGTCTATGCTTATGAGTTCGAAAGCAATTGGCTCGAAGCAAATAGTCGCCTGTTTTTTTTTTTTAGGGCAAAAAGGCATATGGCTACTTGAACGGTCGTAGAACGATCAAACCTGAATGGTACACAACCATTTGTTTGCCTGAAGTCTTTGAAAAATATATTAAAAAAACCAACGACGGAGGATCATTTTTCACAATGACAACGCGAACTCTCTTCTTCAATTATATCTTTTTGTTCCCGTCCGTGGTCAACGAATTTCGATGCCAGAAGAAGTGGTTATTGCGTTCAAAATGCAAAATGTTTTGGAGATATCTTAATCGTAATGAAAAAAGCGTTACAAAAAATGGTCCAAACGTGTACAAAAGTGTATCGATCATAGCGGAGACTATTTTTACCTCCCGCCTTGCAAAAAAGTAGTTTTGAGATAAATGAGTTTAAAAGTTTTAATAATGTATATTTTCGAAAAAAATTGCTAAAACTATGTCCTTACAATTAATCTGCGATACCAGCATCATACTCTATCCCTTCTGTTCTCTCATATTCCTCTGTTTCTTCTGACTTCGCTTTTTTTCAAGCTGTTCTGGCCTCTTTAGTCATGGTGCTCTGACGGTCGGCTTTATATAATCGCCGCGCATCACTTTCTCGGGCGTGATGACCCCATGGACGGTTGCTTTATATACTCGCCGCGCGTCATGTTCTCGGGCGTGATGACTCCATGGAACAGTCGGCTTTATATACTCGTTGCGCGTCACATTCTCGGGCGTGGTGACCCCATGGGACGCTCGACTTTATATACTCGTTGCGCGTCATATTCTCGGGCGTGATGACCCCATGGACGGTTGCTTTATATACTCGCCGCGCGTCATGTTCTCGGGCGTGATGACTCCATGGAACAGTCGGCTTTATATACTCGTTGCGCGTCACATTCTCGGGCGTGGTGACCCCATGGGACGCTCGACTTTATATACTCGTTGCGCGTCATATTCTCGGGCGTGATGACCCCATGGACGGTTGCTTTATATACTCGCCGCGCGTCATGTTCTCGGGCGTGATGACTCCATGGAACAGTCGGCTTTATATACTCGTTGCGCGTTATATTCTCGGGCATGGTGACCCCATGGGACGGTCGGTTTTATATATTCGCTGCGCGTTACGTTCTCGGGCGTGATGATCCCATGGGCCCGTAGCTTTATATAATCGCCGCGCGTGACGTTCTCGGGCGTGATAACATGACCCATTCAAATGATTTAAAAGACCCTAGCAACTGCATTGCTACGAACAATGGATCAATAATTTTCTTTTACCTCCCGCCTTGCAAAAAGGGAGTTTTGAGATAAATGAGTTTAAAGTTTTAAGAATGTATATTTTCGAAAAAAATTGCTAAAACCATGTACTTACAATTAATCTGCGATACCAGCATCATACTCTATCCCTTCTGTTCTCTCATATTCCTCTGTTTCTTCTGACTTCGCTTCTTTTCAAGCTGTTCTGGCCTCTTTAGTCACTGGTGCTCTGACGGTCGGCTGTATATACTCGCCGCGCATCACTTTCTCGGTCGTGATGACCCCATGGACGGTTGCTTTATATACTTACCACGCGTCATGTTCTCGGGCATCATGACCCCATGGGAAGGTCGGCTTATAGTTGCGCGTCACATTCTCGGGCGTGGTGACCTCATGGGATGGTCGGCTATATATACTCGTTGCGCGTCACATTTTCGGGCGTGGTGACCCCATGAGACGGTCGGTTTTATATATTCGCTGCGCGTCAGGTTCTCGGGCGTGATAACATGACCCATACAAAGTATTTAAAAGACCCAAGCAACTGCATTTCTACGAACAATGCATCATTTCATGAGGCGGGCCAACCGTTCGCTACCTGCTACGAGGGTTGTAAAACCTAAAATACCGTTAATATCATCATAAAAATGTAACAGTATATTCTCCAAAGACTATAGTTTCGAAATATTACAAGAAAATTAAAACGATTACCAGGTCCCGTTAAATTGGCTCGACCGATTCCCGCCAATAGCAGGGCTCCTCAGCGTTTCTGGCTAAAATATCACGTGCTGATCACGAGTTGGTCATTGTTTATGTCGACTGTCTTTCTTCGGTAAGGAGACTTTAGCTGACCCGACGAGACGTTGTCCCGTCCAAGTTTCAATAAATTTGTTTGTGACCGTTTTGTGTTTTCCTGAAAGCTTTTCCAAGACCATAACGAACAAAACAAAAAAGGGAACTACGCATATCCATCGTACGAATCGTGAGTTATGGCGTTAAGTTCATAGAAAAATCTCATAGAAAGAAGCACTTTCAGTTTTTCCAGAGTTTCCCAAATTTCCGGGCAACTTTTCCAATTTAGCTTTCCTTAAAAACCTTATTCGGAGTATTACGAACATAAAAACAAAATAGCCAAATCGGTCCAGCGTTCTCAAGTGATGCGCTTACCAACGAACAGCATTTAATTTTTATTTATAAGATTCTGGATACATAAATAGCGACACTTGTAGGCTAACAGAATATTTTTGGTCTGAACTAATTAATGTAGATATACAGAATATTTTCTTTCAACAAGATGGTGCAATTTGTCACACATCCTGGGGTTCAATCGATTTATTGCAAGAAAAGTTTCCTGGGCGCGTTATTTTGTGAAGTGATAATGTCAACTAGCCACTAAAATTATGTGATCTCATGCCCTGTTTATCTGACACTATTTGACCCTTAAACAAAATTCTGTGACCTCAACTCTGAGTAGGACTGAGAACATTTTAAATGAACCTGGTATTAGAGAAATCTTGTTGCAGAATATCAACCGTTTTATTAATATTGTAAATAACAATGCTAATCTCATTGTGTACAGATGTCAATTCAGTTCGAATCGCGAAGCCTCGCACTGTCCCTCTATTGTTGACAAGTCCTTACCGGGAGTGTTGTCACACAATTCAGCCCATACAGCTTCAAAAGTCGACAAATACGAAGGTTAATAGGTAGGTAAAAGATTCTGCAAACATTAACAAATGAGAACGAAAAAAACGAGTTTACAAACTTTATTAATTTTCGACTTTTTTTTATTTTGCATTAATTGATTCGCAGGTCTACAAAATAAAAAAAAATGTTGGTGCCTCCGAGACTGAAACGTAATTTTAAAATATAATATTCTCTCAGTAATATTAAATTATCAAAAATACATAAATTTTCTTCTCAGTAAGCAAAAAGACCTGCTTCTCATCCAGAAGAGGTCTCTGTATCAAAAGTATATATATATATATAGTATATATATATATATATATATATATATATATATATATATATATATATATATATATATATATATATATATAAAAGTATATATATATAGTATCCAAAGTTAGGCAAGCTTAAAAAGGAACAAAACAATTTTTTACATTGTTATCTATCACTTTTATTTTTAAACATTTGTGTGACTATAGTTTAACTAAAACTGTAAAATCGTTTACGAAACTATAGTCACACAAATTTTGTTTCAAAGTAAAAGTGATATATATAACAAAGTAAAAAATTGTTTTATTCCTTTTTAAAAAATGAACTGTCACAAAGTAACGGACAAATCAATCAATAATTAGACAGGCATGTACCAGCGAACAACAGTTTTATACTTTCTTGTTGAATGAAAACACTGTTTGTATTCACATTTATCAGAATTTTTCCGGAGATATTCTTCACCATTAACATCAACACGATTTGCATCATCGCCTTCAAAAAAATAAGATCCTATCACTCCGCCAACCCAACAACCGTACCCACCAGTGACTTACTGAGGGTTAAGAGGTACCTCTTGAATCACTTGAGGTTTTTCACCGGTTGGAATCCTGCAGTTATGCTTGTTCACAAACCCATGCGCTTGGTCGGTAACCGGAATAAAGACCCTATTTCACTCAGTCAAATTTTTGAATTATCGATGTAACGGTTGGTTAACTTCACAGTTATGGATTTTACGGACTTAGTTACGATTATCATAAAAATCGAACATAATTTAGTTTTAGAATTAGAGTGAATCATCTCCTGATGGTGCTAACGTGGTTAGCGAAACGCACGTCGAAAAATTAAATAAAATTATTTAGTATTTAGTGATAAAGATTACAATTGTATAAAATATGCGCTCACCTCGAGGGGCAAAAACTTTACCCCATCAAACTCTTTTATCTCTAATTTCCATCAATTATCTTCGGCGCCTATCTGAAGTCTCTTTCCTCGTACTCTTTATTGTATTAAGTGAGAATATACCTAAATCTAATTTCAGATCCTGAAGCAAAACAATACCGACGACCCTCCACCTATACAATAAAGTTTTCTGCTTAAATCGACACACAGTTTGTATATCACCTTCGCGAAAGGATCACGCTTTCAAAGGCTCCAAATTAAATATGATATTTAAATTTTATTCAAATAATGCTCAGTTCTAAATGTACTAAATTTCACCAAAAAATGTTATGTAATTGCAAAAGTGTGGGAAAAATTCTATTTACTGAAAATTGCGTTTGATCAGTATTGTATGTGTCGATGTGTTGGATGACTTTTCTCCATGTCTCCGGTAGCTGCATAACCCCACGCTCATAAAAGCCCTCAGGTTTCTGGTTAAAGGAGCTGATCCAGATGATTTTACAGGTCTTCCAAGGAAGATAAGTTTTTACCATCTAATATGTTGTGAAACGATTTAAGTAAATGGTGGTCAAACGAGTGCACTGTCGGGAGAGTACGGTGGATGAACCGAAACATTCCGGTCAAGTCGTGAAAGGTTGTCTCGGGTAGGTAAAGAGATGTGTTTCGATGGAAGACAATGCCCTTTCTATTGGTTAACTCAGGCCATTTCTGGGCGATTAATTAACTCGCCTTAATTTACTTAGTCGTATACAGTATTTCTCTTAATTATTAGTCTGGTTTTCAAGTAATAATTTTTTGAATGTTTGAATAAGCATATCTCGAAAAGAGATAGAGCGAATCAGCTTTCAGTCAGACAGAGAACTTTTCAAACGACCTTAGTTTATAACTAGTTAAATCAATTATTACTGAAAATGGCCGCTAGCCATTATAGAACCTTTCTTACACTATTACATTTCCCAGCACTTTAAACAATATTACCTGGCTCAAGGGTAAGGGCTTTCCTTTGATGAAAATATTAATCCACTTTTAACAAGGTACTAAACCCTTACGTACATTTGGAAATATATACATATATATATATATATATATATATATATATATATATATATATATATATATATATATATATATATATATATATATATATATATACAGTGTGTCGAGGATAAGGACTTACCACCCCCTTAAAATTGTTATTTCTGGACTAATTTTCATAAACTTTCTTTTATTGCACATATCTCGGAAAACGGCATTAAAAAAGTCTATCACATACTTTTTTTGCTAATATCATGACCAGCTGCGTCAACTTTTATGGCTCCCATTTTCGAGAAGTACTATTATGGCTTTTTTTAACCACGGCCCAGCACCACCTTAAACCAAACTGTTCCGATTTTCATGGTTCTAAATTTCATTTTTCTCTCTGGTCAACCTTCCAAACGTTAACTTTGTGTCTGAAACAGCCTCTATCCTGAATTTCACTTTGTGTAATATTTGCTGATCTTAGGTCCTCTTTAATTGCAGCAATCCATTTAATTATTTCTACTTTAGCTCTACTCCTATTTTCATAAAATTCGACTATCTGTCTAGTTAACCTACTCGGATTCATCCGTTTTATGTGTCCGTAAAACTTAAGCTTTCTTTTTCTCATATCGCCATGTATATCTGTGTATTGTTTGATTTCTTGGTTTTCTCGAACCCGGTATGTTGTGTTATTTATTTGTTTGGGACCTAAGATTTTTCTTATGATTTTTCTTTCTTTCTTTTCAATGTCCTCGATGTCTCTCTTTCTATTCAAAATGAGCGTTTCTGTCCCATATAGACATTCTGGCTTAATAACTGTGCTGTAATATCTCAGTTTTGTGTTTTAAGATATGTATTTTTTGTTGTAAATATTTTGTGTACGTCCCAATGCCGTTTCCATTTTTTGGCATCTACCCTTATTGGCCGCTTTTTCTAACCTATTTCCGCGGTCTCTAACGGTCATCCGCTATCATGATTATTTCACCCAAATATTTGAATTGAGAGACTCGTCTGATGTTACCATATTTTGTTTTTAGAAATGATGTTCTTAGTCTGTTGCAGCTCATGTATTGTGTCATTTCAAAGGAAATTTGGAGTCATACCTTTTCTGCTGTGTTTCTTATATATATATATATATATATATATATATATATATATATATATATATATATATATATATATATATATATGGATATATGGATTCAGTATAATGGATCACATCCAGGTTGTACAGCAGTCCATAGAAAGGCACAACGAATACCCCATACCACTGTGCTTGGCTTTTATCGACTACGAAAAAGCATTTGATACCATCTCAAAGCATGCGATAATGGATGCACTGCTTAGCCAAGCATATGTAAACCTATTAGGATCGATATATGATGTAGCTACAGCCACAATTCACCTTGATGATCTTGAAGTGGGAATTAATGTAGAACGAGGTATACAGCAGGGTGACGCAATATCGCCTAATCTTTTCTCACCTGGCCTTGAAGAAGTATTCCGTAAACTGGATTGGGAACAGGATGTGTGAATATCAATGGTGCAAACTTAAACCATCTTAAATTCGCAGATGATATCGTTCTTCTTTCACAAGACCCAGAGGAGACACGTACAAGAGCTGCAAAGGGCTGGGGAACCATTTGGCTTGAAAATAAACATGAAAAAGAGTCAGGTTATGTTCAATAATTTCGCTCAGGACTTTCAGGAGAATTTCAATGGAGGGGAATACCACCCGGGAGGTGGAACGGCCTGTTAAATGTGGCTGGTAGGTATTTGGCAGGCTCAACATAGTATTTAAAAGCAGACTGTCACTTTGCCTGAAAAGAAAAGTCTTCGATCAGTGCGTTCCACCCGTGATGGCATACGGAAGTGAAACCTGGACACTCACATAGCAATCAATTTTCGGTGTGAAACGCTAAACCGAAGAGTTTTGCCACTAAAGACTAAATAACTTTTTTGAACTTTTCGACGCGCGTTTCGATAACCATGTTAGCATCATCAGGAGGTGATTTATGATCCCTTATCATAATGAGATGAGTCCATTTTTAAAGGTTTCAAATGACACAATAACTTCGAATATAACAAGTGAAATTATATGAAATTTCTGTTAAAACAAAATGTTAAGTTTCTCTAAACCATTCTCTTCCACCAAAGTTTTCGGTTCCTACCAAGCCCAAAACCCAGTTGGGATCACGAGAATTTAATTAAAAGTAAAAAAAAATCCAAGCGATTTAAAACATTTTAACATTATCCCATAACAAATTTATACTGCAGAGATATTTAAAACACCGATAGAAGTGTAAATTAGACAGGGATTTTCTTTTCAAAGCCGAGAAGAAACGATGCGTCTATAATTTATCTCCGTCAGGTATTCGTTCCTTTAAACAAGGCGAATATTTTTTCACGTTCCATCCCACCCGAGAACGGCACAAGATTCAACATCCCGAAAAATAATATCTGGAAGAAGCAAATGCCTCGGCTCGACAATGTAAATAAGAAGCAACAATTGTTTTGTGCCCTTTCTCCTTCCCGTTTAATACCTGAGAACTTTCGACGGCAGTTTCCTTTTGTTTTAGACGGTTTTTATTTTTTCCTTTCGTCATTCGCGATTATAAATTGGCACGGTAACATTTTATCGTTTAGTTTACACGGTAGCTCGATAAAAGGCATTTTTAAAAGCACTTGATGGTGTTTTTTCTTCGTTATTTGGATAGCTTAAAGTGTTTCGAGGCGGGCGTAGTAAGTTGTGTTTGTTTAAAATGTTACAATGTTTACTTTAAGATCCTTACTTGGTTAAAATATGGGGATAGAGAGAAATGTTTGATAGTTTTCCGATGGAGGACCGTGCGATCGAAGGGTGGTTATATTTCTGGAAAGTAGTATTTAGTAACGGGTATTTCAAACCGAGCTTTTTTTAAAATTCTTGAATAAAACAACATGTTAAAATTTCTTTTTTGGTTTGCATAATCGTCCATCTGAAAGCATTATTAACCGAATTGTTCAAAAATTTCTAGAAACCGGGTTAGATGAGAAAGAAAAGCAATATAAAGCATGAACAATTGAACGAGGGAACAGTTAAAACAGTTGGTTTTACCTGGTGAACGTGCCCGGTACCTAAACTGGAAAAGTCATAGCCACAGTTTCCTGGAATTTACAAGACATTGAGATCATTCTCAATTAGAATGGAAAGACGATCATAGGAGAGTATTATGATTTATTGCATTACTACATTATTGCTCAAATTTCATGATGACTTGACAAAAAGAAACGACTTCATTTGGAGAAGAAAAGGGGGCGATCTAATTTGCGATACTAGTAGTCTCCAGACCTAACCTTCTTCAATATCTCTCTCTTTCCAAATATAAAGGAAGAGCTGGGTGGAAACAAATTCACACCATATAAAAAGATCATCACCTATATATAGGATCATTTGTTTTTGCTTTGATATACAAGTCGTGTTTTTTGATTGGCCTGAAAAAGTTCTGGTGAAAGGGGATTGTTAAGCGTGAAATTTGCTTCATCTTGGGTATAAACAAACCGTCATTATACCATTTTAGCGAAAGTGAGATGAGGTGCGCTTTTTCGGTTTTTTCAAAATTCATTATTTTTCATTCAGAAAATCCTACGGTCCATCCCAGACAATATATGCACATTGTGGTGAAAAGGGGTCATTAAGCGTGAAATTTGCTTTATCTTGGGTATAAATAAACCGTCATTATACCATTTTAGTGAAAGTGAGATGAGATGCGTTTTTTCGGTTTTTTCAAAATTCATTATTTTTCATTCAGAAAATCCTACGGTCCATCCCAGACAATATATGCACATTCTGGTGAAAAGGGGTTATTAAGCGTGAAATTTGCTTCATCTTGGGTATAAACAAACCGTCATTATACCATTTTAGTGAAAGTGAGATGAGATGCGTTTTTTCGGTTTTTTCAAAATTCATTATTTTTCATTCAGAAAATCCTACGGTCCATCCCAGGCAATAGATGCACATTCTGGTGAAAAGGGGTTATTAAGCGTGAAATTTACTTCATCTTGAATATAAATAAACTGTCATTATACTATTTTAGCGAAAGTGAGATGAGGTGCGCTTTTTCGATTGTTCCAAAATTGATTATTTTTCATTCGGAAAATTCTACGGTCCATCCAAGGCAATATATGCGCATTCTGGTGAAAGGGGATTGTTAAGCGTGAAATTTGCTTCATCTTGGGTATAAATAAACCGTCATTATATTATTTTAGTGAAAGTGAGATGAGATGCGCTTTTTCGGTTTTTTCAAAATTCATTATTTTTCATTCAGAAAATCCTACGGTCCATCCCAGACAATATATGCACATTCTGGTGAAAAGGGCTTATTAAGCGTGAAATTTGCTTCATGTTGGGTATAAACAAACCGTCATTATACCATTTTAGTGAAAGTGAGATGAGGTGCGCTTTTTCGGTTTTTTAAAAATTCATTATTTTTCATTCAGAAAATCCTACGGTCCATCCCAGACAATATATGCACATTCTGGTGAAAGGTGATTGTTAAGCGTGAAATTTGCTTCATCTTGGGTATAAATAAACCGTCATTATATTATTTTAGTGAAAGTGAGATGAGATGCGCTTTTTCGATTTTTTCAAAATTCATTATTTTTCATTCAGAAAATCCTACGGTCCATCCCAGACAATATATGCACATTCTGGTGAAAAGGGGTTATTAAGCGTGAAATTTGCTTCATCTTGGGTATAAATAAACCGTCATTATATTATTTTAGTGAAAGTGAGATGAGATGCGCTTTTTCGATTTTTTCAAAATTCATTATTTTTCATTCAGAAAATCCTACGGTCCATCCCAGACAATATATGCACATTCTGGTGAAAAGGGGTTATTAAGCGTGAAATTTGCTTCATCTTGGGTATAAACAAACCGTCATTATACCATTTTAGCGAAAGTGAGATGAGGTGCGGTTTTTCGATTTTTCCAAAATTGATTATTTTTCATTCAGGAAATTCTACGGTCCATCCCAGACAATATATGCACATTCTGGTGAAAAGGGGTTACTAAGCGTGAAATTTGCTTCATCTTGGGTATAAATAAACTCTCATTATACTATTTTAGCGAAAGTGAGATGAGATGCGCTTTTTCGGTTTTTTCAAAATTCATTATTTTTCATTCAGAAAATCCTACGGTCCATCCCAGACAATATATGCACATTCTGGTGAAAGGTGATTGTTAAGCGTGAAATTTGCTTCATCTTGGGTATAAATAAACCGTCATTATATTATTTTAGTGAAAGTGAGATGAGATGCGCTTTTTCGATTTTTTCAAAATTCATTATTTTTCATTCAGAAAATCCTACGGTCCATCCCAGACAATATATGCACATTCTGGTGAAAAGGGGTTATTAAGCGTGAAATTTGCTTCATCTTGGGTATAAACAAACCGTCATTATACCATTTTAGCGAAAGTGAGATGAGGTGCGCTTTTTCGATTTTTCCAAAATTGATTATTTTTCATTCAGAAAATTCTACGGTCCATCCCAGACAATATATGCACATTCTGGTGAAAGGTGATTGTTAAGCGTGAAATTTGCTTCATCTTGGGTATAAATAAACCGTCATTATATTATTTTAGTGAAAGTGAGATGAGATGCGCTTTTTCGATTTTTTCAAAATTCATTATTTTTCATTCAGAAAATCCTACGGTCCATCCCAGACAATATATGCACATTCTGGTGAAAAGGGCTTATTAAGCGTGAAATTTGCTTCATCTTGGGTATAAACAAACCGTCATTATACCATTTTAGCGAAAGTGAGATGAGGTACGCTTTTTCGATTTTTCCAAAATTGATTATTTTTCATTCAGAAAATTCTACGGTCCATCCCAGACAATATATGCACATTCTGGTGAAAGGTGATTGTTAAGCGTGAAATTTGCTTCATCTTGGGTATAAATAAACCGTCATTATATTATTTTAGTGAAAGTGAGATGAGATGCGCTTTTTCGATTTTTTCAAAATTGATTATTTTTCATTCAGAAAATCCTACGGTCCATCCCAGACAATATATGCACATTCTGGTGAAAAGGGCTTATTAAGCGTGAAATTTGCTTCATCTTGGGTATAATCAAACCGTCATTATACCATTTTAGCGAAAGTGAGATGAGGTGCGCTTTTTCGATTTTTCCAAAATTGATTATTTTTCATTCAGAAAATTCTACGGTCCATCCCAGACAATATATGCACATTCTGGTTAAGCGTGAAATTTGCTTCATCTTGGGTATAAATAAACCGTCATTATATTATTTTAGTGAAAGTGAGATGAGATGCGCTTTTTCGATTTTTTCAAAATTCATTATTTTTCATTCAGAAAATCCTACGGTCCATCCCAGACAATATATGCACATTCTGGTGAAAAGGGCTTATTAAGCGTGAAATTTGCTTCATCTTGGGTATAATCAAACCGTCATTATACCATTTTAGCGAAAGTGAGATGAGGTGCGCTTTTTCGATTTTTCCAAAATTGATTATTTTTCATTCAGAAAATTCTACGGTCCATCCCAGACAATATATGCACATTCTGGTGAAAGGTGATTGTTAAGCGTGAAATTTGCTTCATCTTGGGTATAAATAAACCGTCATTATATTATTTTAGTGAAAGTGAGATGAGATGCGCTTTTTCGATTTTTTCAAAATTCATTATTTTTCATTCAGAAAATCCTACGGTCCATCCCAGACAATATATGCACATTCTGGTGAAAAGGGGTTATTAAGCGTGAAATTTGCTTCATCTTGGGTATAAACAAACCGTCATTATACCATTTTAGCGAAAGTGAGATGAGGTGCGCTTTTTCGATTTTTCCAAAATTGATTATTTTTCATTCAGAAAATTCTACGGTCCATCCCAGACAATATATGCACATTCTGGTGAAAGGTGATTGTTAAGCGTGAAATTTGCTTCATCTTGGGTATAAATAAACCGTCATTATACTATTTTACCAGAAGTGAGATGAAGTGGGCTTTTTCGATTTTTCCAAAACTGATTATTTTTCATTCAGAAAATTCTACGGTCCATCCAATACAGTATATCCACATTCTGGTGAAAGAAAATTGTTAAACGTAAAATTTGCTTAATCTTGAGTATAAATAAACTGCCATTGTGCTATTTTAGCGGGAGTGACAAGAGATGCGCTTTTTTTTTCATATTGAAATTTTTCCACCCTCGTCTCGATAACAACAAAATGTCAAATTTTACTCACCAGGTATATAAGAGCAGTATCAATAATTCATACGTAAGGCTTCTGTTGTGTATCTGGGAAGAGGAAAAAGGCGGCGGAGAAGCTAAACAATTTCGTTGAAAGTACGGCGAAAGTTTCCCTGTCATCCAACAACTTCTCAATTTATTAAGTCGATCCGAATGTATCTCTTTGTAATGTGAAACTTCTTATAGGCGAACGAAAGTTTTCGAGAGCATAAAACATCAGCTGCGAAGTTGGGAAACTGCTCTGAACTTTATTTACTTAACCTTAAAAGAATACACATTGGACATTAAAGCCCACAGAGTTAAAGATCATGTTCATTTTATCATGACCCTTTACTGGAAAAGAACCAAACCAAAAATGATTAGAAAAAAGTCTTGACCCAGATGTGTCCGAGTGTGACAACTTAAATTTAATGAAATTTGACTAAATTAGCGAAAATGATATAAAAACTTCCCTTGCGCATTCTAAAAATTCATACTCGTTAAAAACTTCTTATCAGCGGAACACAAATATATTGGTCCATTCTGGGAACTAAATGAAGAGAACATTTATTCGAACATCGAGAAAAAAAAACCGAAAACTCAGATAACGTTCCCATCGTGAATTTATTATGGGTCTTTATTCGGAAACGCCGGTTTGCATCGGTGATTTGTTGCTTCTACCTCGGCGGCTCACTTAACCACCAGTTAGGCCGAAGAGCGGTCAGTATAAATATTACCCCCGTCCCCGTTTGCGTTCGAAGGAAAATGCGGAATATTAACCGCTTTCCATTATTTCTGTTAATTTTTAAAAAGGGCGAGTTTTCTGAAGCTTAAGAAAATCTTTAGTTCGTGCGTACAGTAAACAAAATTCTTCTATAGAAGTTCCTGGAAATTTATGAGTTAAGGAAGTAAAAAACAGGTGATTTGGTGGTTAGCGGTAAATCTCTGTGAGTTTAAAATTTAATTTCCTTCTCGTTCTCTCTCTTCTTTATATTTTTTCGGTTTGGGTTTTCTTGCTAAGTCCAATTAGCCAGTTCACTTATTACTTGCTTTGGCTGAAGATCTATTAATCAAAATATTGACCTGACCTTATTATTATTCCAAAAATGTAGAATAATAACGAATAGAGAAAAAAGCATCAAAGGAATCGTTATGAAGTTCCATTAGGGGTATAAATACCGAACGTCAGAATGATGGCTCGGTCGATTAAGAGAGCCGGTGATTGAATTTCTCCATCTGTAATGTTTCCCTCGTTCGGTAAAGTCGAACGAGTATGAAAGAAGCGCAAACCTATAGACTTTCGCCGATAAAATCTCGAAGAGAAGCTTCAGAGTATCGACTGATACAGTAATAAGGGGCATTCGAGTTAATGCTCTTTATTTTCTTTCGTATTGAACTCATCAATGACATTAACTTAACTTTATGGAAAAAGAGTATATATATATATATATATATATATATATATATATATATATATATATATATATATATATATATATAGAAAAAGGACATGGAAAAGTCCATCTGGAATTGATTACATCATCTCAAACGATAAGTTAAGTGACCACCGAATGGTATAAGTAAAAATTAGAATAAACTGCCGAAAAGAGCGCGAAATAATGATAAGATCAAAAGGGAATAAAGTGGATTCTGGGAAGCTGCTGGAGAGGGGCAGCGATTTGGAGATTGCTCTGTCGAACCGCTTTGCTATATTGCAACACCTGGAGAAGATGGAAACTACAGACCAATATGAAGAAATCGCCAACAATGTGCTTGAAACGGCTGCTTCAATAGCACCAGAAGATAAATGTTTCAAACAGTCAAAAAATCTCCATTAAGACCATTAAGACCAAAAAACGGCCGTACAATGAAGAATGCAGGCAATCCTTTTGGCAGGGTCGAGTACGTTGAGCTTCGCAAAACTATAAGAAATCGGATTTGAGAGGAAACGCGCCGATTTAACATGCAGCTAGTGCAAAAAAACTCTCGAAGAAAACAAGGGAATTAACAAAGCTAAACAGAAACTGAGAAAGAAAAAAATGCAAATTTCTGCCTTAATGCGTGAGTGTGCAGGGAGTGGACGGAAATGTTAGAGACTGTCCGAAGATTTTATTCAAAGTTATATGAGGATCAGAACTAGTCTAAAACAGCAATGCGCAATGATTTGTTCTCCAGTGGGCCGTATAACCTGGTGGAGGAAGTGACAAAGGTTATAGACTCGATAAAAAATGGCTCCAAATTTCGCGCTGCTCGATATTAAAACCAAACCATGACATAAAACTGTGCGTTTCGAAGAAAATATCGCAGCTGTTGCCGACAGTGTTGATGAAGATCCAAATTTATCAATTTGTCGCCGTTCGCAGGAAGTTGGGATTTGATATTCGACTCCGTGATAAATTTTACGTAAAGATCTTGGTCTGGAACGTTACAAGACCTCGCTTGTCCAACAACGCAAATGGCAAGATTATCGTTTGCGTGGTACGTTCGGGTTCAACTTGATCCAGAATTTAAACGCAAAATTCTATTATCTCCAAGGAATATTATGTAGAAAAGTAATAAAAAACTATGAATCATACATTTTTCGGACGAATATATTATGAATAAATCCAAAACATTTTATAAGAAAAAATACAAAACCTTCTTCCATTCATTTCAAACTGTTTATGACAAGATAATTTAAAAAAAGACCCCTCGTTATCCATCTCGAAACTCTCAAACAACTCATGTAAAATTCCTTGAAGCCGATGTCGCACAATACACTCTTACATGAGACGGTTTTATAAATCCCATTTCAGCCCTTTATTACCGTATTACGCTTCAAATAAGGTGCCCATTCACGCAAGATATAATTTTTTTCCTCGCACAATGGAAATACAAGGAGTATAGAACGTTATCTCTCCCTCTTTCGTTTGTCATCTAGTCAGATCAAGCGTCCGTTTAAAAACATAAAACTTAAGAAAATACCTTCGTTTCTTTGATATTTGGTCTTTGTTATTTCAATAAATCTTTATTAACTTAAACTAGTCGACGTTTAATAAAAGACTTTTTTCTGTGTTATTGACACTCCTGACTTATAATGGCATAGGAAGAAATAAAGACTTTTTGTTTTAGAACAGCGCAAGATCACATAGAGTAAAAAAGATTCTGGAAACGATCAGTGTGTTGGATTGGGATGTTTTATAGTACCCGGCTTATTCTCCAGATTTGACCTCTTGGCATTTACAATCTCTTTCGATTCCTGCAACATCATCTGGATGATAATCAGTTCACACAACTTAGGGAAATCGAAAAACGCCTCAACGACTTTATCACATTACAATATTTAACCCTTTCGCCTCGAGTGGGGCATATATGTTTATCCACCAACATTTCAAATCTAACTGGTGGGACAACCATGTCCCAGAAACCCACTGTTTGAGTGTATTTCAGTAGATTACACTCTTCCACAAGAAAACGAAGTGACAACACTGTTTTGATCGACGCTTATAAGCACTGATAATATTATAACCTTTACGATTTTTCTTTGTCGTTGGTTTGCACTTGTTTAGTTGTAATTTTTAGTCATTGTTTTGGTGAATTTTATTCTATAATTTACAAAAAAAGTGTGTGAAAAAAAAAAGGTATGTTTTTTATTGTTTTTATTTTAATTTTTTGTACATGGGACACGAGTCCCATGTACATCAGTACATGGGACCATAGTGTCCCATTAGTATCCAAACTAAGTTATTTGTAATTTTTACAGATTGACTGAATCTGAGTTGATAGCCATGCTATGTGATTCTGATGATGACAATGATGGGGACTTATCGTCTGACGACTCTGATGATAACTATGATAACTATGATAAAAAATGAGAATTTAAATGCTCTTAAGGATGATAGTGAGGACAGTAATGGGGACGACATACAAGAACCAACAACAACAAGTACACCAACACCTCCTTTTCCAGTCGTTCAAGCAACTAATATTTGGAGAGAACAATGTGTAGATGATATACATGTCCCTCGATTCCAAGTCCCAAAGTATACGCCTGGCCAAGTACTCTTGAATTTAGATCGGGGAGCATCCAAACTCGATATGATTTTCAAACTTTTTCCTAAAAGTTTATTTATGTTTATTTCACATTGCATAAACGAGAGAATAAAAATGATGGATAAAAGGCACAATGAAACGGACATGTATGAGATAATGGTGGTCCTAGGTTGTGTAATGATTATGTCATATAATCGTGTTCCAGCATTTGCCCATTATTGGTCAAATAATGAATCATTAGCAAATGTCGCTATAAAAAAAGCAATTAGCAGAGATAGGTGCACATTTCTTTTATCAAAATTATATTTCAATCTGCCAGATAAGCCTAATAATTCTTCTAAAAGTTGTTATATTGATGAGCTCTTAAATTGTTTGAAACAAAAATTTCAATCTGCTCGATCAGAGAGTTCCATCCAGAGCATAGATGAAGCTATGGCAAAATTCAAAGGTCGTTCAGCTATGAAGCAATACATACCACTAAAACCCATAAAGCGGGGAATAAAACTTTGGGAAAGAGCAGATTCCAAGACTGGCTATCTTTATGATGTGAATGTGTATTCGGGAAAGGAATCAACTCAACTACAAAACACAGACTTTACTTTGGGTGAACGTGTCGTCAGACGTCTGGCGAAAACGATGCGATCAATGGATACAATACTGTGTTTTGACAGATATTTTACTACTGTAAATTTGATGAACACAGCTCCTTTCCCTTGTGTAGGTACTGTTATGGCAAACAGAAAGAATCTACCTAGTTTTGGAATACTACAAAATAAAGGAGACTGTATCCAAATGTTCAATGAAGTAGGATCCTTAGCTGTAATGTGGAAAGATACCAAAAATGTCTTGCTTCTTTCAAACTGCCACTTGAATAATACCCAAACCATTATGCGAAAAATGAAAGATGGTTCTAAAATTGAAATTCCATGTCCTGATGGATTTGTTTTTTACAATGAATTCATGGGGGGTGTAGACCTGGCCAATCAAAAAGTATCCACTTATGATTTGGATCGAAGATCTACTAAGTGGTGGCGAAAAGTATTTTACAAACTTATGTACTTTCTTGTACCATTAGCCGAAAACTTAATTGCCTTCGGAAAACAGCGGTGTAAACAAAAAAGAAGTTGAAAAAAAAAAAACAAAGCTGATGAATGTGGGAGATCACCTACCGAAAGAAGGGCCAACAAGAAGGCGGTGTTATAGATATAGCACAGAAGGGAAAGAAACAAGAATAAAGACTACAGCTTGTGAATTCGCCCTTCAAAAAATGTTTTTTATTGCACCATACTTGACTTTTTTATGCAACTTTTTTCATTCATACAATTATTTTTTAACTTTTATATTTTAGTAGTTATATTTTTACAAATAAATTTTACCATTCTAAAAGTCTGTTCTTATTTTCGTGTCATGGAAAGTTACTTTCGCAAAAATGGGTAAGTGTGCTAAACCAACCTGGACAGTATTGTCCCACCAATAAATACTAATGGGACACATGGGTCCCATTAATTATTAATTATTTGCGGTATTAATTTTTTTTTTTTATATTTTTCCCATTTTAAGGATCGATAAATTGATTATAAAATCTGTTTTATTTTAAACAAAAAGTGCCGGGGCGAAAGGGTTTACTGAGGTAGCCGATACTTGATGGAAATTCATTTTAAATAAAAAACCAAGATTAATATCTAAATTTCCACTATATTTAAAACTTGCACGTATGACAATTGTTTCGACACACAGTCTTTTTCAAATACACACTAAATTATACTAACAGTAAGAAAAGCAGTTGCTACCTAAACTAATCTAATAAAACCATAAATGATGATAGTGGGAGTCCCGCGTCTCAATGTCAAGAGTAATATAAGTTTAACAAGGGTTTAACCATTCAAGTCTACCTGATCATTAAGTAAAATACCCAAATTTTTTCTTTTATTAATTTCTAGGCTCTCTAAAAGATTTAGTTTTTTAGATTTATTTTCGTTATGCAACATTTTGAAATTATCGTTGAAAGTGTGATTTTCTAACATTAAGTGATTGGCATAATGAGAATTATTCTGTTCTTTAATATAACTTCTTTTATGTTCATTAAGCCTAGTGGAAAAGGACCTTCCTGTTTGTCCAACATAGACTTTTGGACAAGAACCGCACTCAATTAAATAAACTCCTGATTTATGAAGTTTATTTGTTTGACTTATATTGTTTTTTATTAAGCGTCCAAGACTATGGTTTGTTCTGAATACCATATTTATATGGCTTGTTTTTGACAAATGTTTAGAAATTAATTTGGTGACTTTTCCTGTATATGTAATTGTTTTGTATGCGGTGTTCTTGACTTTATTGACAGGATATATTAAATTAATGGTATTATTATAACATTTTTTATTAATTATTTTATTTATGTTTGGGTCATAACCATTATTCACTACGATCTGTTTGATGACATTCAATTCTCTGTTATAGTTATCTATTGACATTGGGGTATTTATTAATCTGTGTATGAATCAATTAAATGCTGCCATTTTTTGGGAATAAGGATGACAAGACTTGTTGTGTATAATTAAATCTGCGTGAGATGGCTTATGATAAATTGCAAAATTCATGTTGTTTATTATCTTTTGTTGTAACTGTTAAATCCAAAAAGTTAATACTGTTGTTTTGTTCCTCTTCAACTGTAAAATGAATGTTCTTATGTAAAGAGTTTATATAAGTTAGGAATTGATTTAATTGTCTGTCAGTACCCGTAAAACAAATTATAATGTCATCAACATATCTATACCAAGTAAAGTGATGATTTGAATAGTTGATGTTGATATATCTTATCTTCTAAATTATCCATAAAAATTCCCACCAGTAAAGGAATTAAAGGGTTCCCCATTATCAAACCTTCTTTCGAAAAATAATATCTGTTATCAAACTCAAAATAATTCTGATCCAAAGTAATTGATAGTAGGTCTAAAATTGCTTGTTTTATGATTGAATTAACGTTATTTTTAATTAGTAATTTGTCCACTAATATCATTACTTCGTATGGTGGTATACTAGGGAATAAATTTTGTACATCGAAAGAAATTAGTTTAGATTTTTTGGGTAAATTAATACCTTTAATTTTATTGATGAAATCATAAGTATTTAGAATGGCATATTTTGGTTTAAAATTAGTGTATTGCAAAATGATTTTGAAAAGCTTATTTGATAATTTAATTGAAGGAGCTGTAACAAAGGAAACTACCGGTCTGATTGGATAATTATTTTTGTGTAATTTTATTAACGAATATAACTTTGGGGCTTGAGGATTCATAATTACTAATTGTTGTTTCTCATAATCGTTAAAAATTGACGAATCTTTTAATAGTTCTTTAATTCTTTTTTGAAAGGTATTCGTTGGATCAGAATCCATTTTGTGAAATTACTTACAAGTTTTAAATATAGTGGAAATTAAGATATTAATCTTGGTTTTTTATTTATCACGTTAAAACCATTTTTTCGACCTAGGACTCGACAGTTGCTTGACTGTGGGCGAAAGTGAAGGGGGTGACTTCGAGGATTAAGATTATGTTAATTTTTGAATAAATAAATGTCAAATATGACCAAAAAAGGCGAGCCTATATTTTTTGTTTAACCTCCTGAATAGCCAGATTTAAATCCTGTAAAGAATATTGTAACTTTAGATTGTTGATAAATTAAAAAATTACGCACTAGTTTTTCGCACTTTTTCATTATTCATTTTCGGTATAATTATGCGGTTAAACCAAGAACGACTTTGTGAAGAATTTGTAATAATAAGAGGCGGACGCGTTGGTGCGAACGATAAGAACAGCGGCTGTGCCGAAACCACATCAGAGGGGTAGTTGATTCGATTCCAGTGCTCGGACGGTTGTTTTTCTTTCTTTCTTCTGTCTGTTTACTTCCTAAATGTTTGTGATTGTTTCTAGGCAAAAGTGTAAAACCCGACAACGAATTACCCTTCAGTCACGCCAGTTAAAGGCTGGGTAAGGCCGGATGCCTTCTGAGAAGTGTTCTACGTTGATCACTCGCCAGTCGGTAGGCTTCCTGATAGACTTATGGGTAAACATATAACCAAGGGTTGATAACCTGAGGGGGGTGCTGGCCTGGGTTGTCGATGGCTGATGACCGTGGTTCGGAACCCACGTTAAGCTGCAGGTCCAGTTGCTGATGCGTCTCTAACCGTCAATCCTTTCCATTCCTTTGTAATAATAAGACATTAATCTTGAATCAACAACGTCCAAGAGCCATTTTAGAGGTAATATTTGTTTCGTATAAATCAGAAAATAAATTAAATTTAGCTAAGGTGGGAAGTTCCCCCTCGCCTTCCCTATTTTCTACACATCGTCCTTGAATATATTTTCTCTCGCCACAAACCTTCTTATTAGAATATTCTTAATTTCGTTTTCGTTCATTTTTTAAATTAGAAATGTTCAAGACGAACATTTTTTTCCATCTTTTAACAAAGCCAATGATGTTCGTAAGTTAAATAACCGGCTGGCAAGAGAAAATCCAGCTTTTTGTATCGGGACGAAGTAAGTAGTTTTGGAATGTTGCCACATCGTAAACAAATCGCGCAGATTCGGCAATAAAACCAGCTATATATTTCCGCTTTTGCGGTGAAGTTTTCTGATTTAAAGAGCATCTGGTAAGGAAAATGACTATACAAGAAGGAAACTGGATCAATATACATATCTACTGTACAAAATAGTACTGCGGGGGATACTGAAAAGTTGTTATCACACCGGAATCACCGGATAAGAAGTGGAAATACAAATTAATGTCTAAGAAAAAGACATTAGAAAAAACTAAATCCACTTAGCGTCTGACTTGTATCAAGCGGTTGAGTGGTCAGCGTCTGTTCACCAGTGGTGCGGCTGATATTTAAATTCTGGAACTAACCCCTCCAGTCTTAACCTCTGAACCGTCATGGTTCAAACCTTTAATTCAAAGTACAAGATGAAGCATTCTAGTAACTACAAAATTACCCCAGGAGGTAGACAATCCTCTGCTGGTACAACCGGACTTTCGGATTCTGGGGCGTCCGGGGGTCCGAGTCGGAGACCTCTGGCCAACGTCTGAAACCGAAAACAAAAACTTTCTTTGGAACTGTAAATATCAATTCTCTCCTGCGTCCAGAAAAACTACACGAATTGGGGCGAACATTAAATCAGCAAAAAATCCAAATTTTAGCTTTGCAAGAAACCAGATTGACAGATGATAACACCTTGGAATTCGGCAACTACAGACTTTTTAAAAGTAAAACGGATAAAAGAATACTCAAAAATACACCACATCTCGTTGCTTTCGCTGTCTCAAGAAACATTCTTGGTTCTATAACTAATGTCCAGCCAGTAAATAATCGACTTATGACACTATCCCTCAAGTGTGCCAACAAAAACTATACATTAATCAAAGCACGCCTCCCAGTTAACGAAGAAAATAAATCTAATCCTGAAAAGGTAAATAAGTTCTGGGAAATTCTAGAAAAGACTATCTCTAAAATTCCCTCTAACCATGTAAAAATCCTATTGGGTGATTTCAACGCCCAGCTAGGGAAAGAAAAAAAGTACAGGAAAACAGTCGGCAGTTTTCCCGCTCATAAATGGACTAACCATAATGGTAGAAGATTGGTTGAACTATGTTCGCAGTTTAATCTAAAATAATGTCAACCCATTTTAAGAAGAAAATATCAAAACAAAAGACCTGGAGGTGCCCAAACACGTACATGGGTGAATTTCAAATTGACCATGTTGCCATTTCGTACCCCAATTATAAAGAGATTTTGAATGTTCAAGTCAGAAAAGGAGCAAATATAGACACGGAGCACTACTTGACTAGAATCAAACTTAGCTTAAAACCTCGAAAACTTATTCAAAAGAGGCTGCTAATACCAAAGTTTGACCCAACGAAAATAAAACCAGCCCTAACAGAAGAGCTTGATAAACAACCAGCACAGAACTGGCAAGAATTGAAACAAAAAATTATTAAAACGGCCTTAAAGTTGGCCCCTTTACAAAAACGTAGAAATCATCCGTGGTGGGATGAAGTTTGCGAGCAAGCACTATTAAGCCGAAGTAAAGCATTCAAAGATTGGAACAGTCAAAAAACAGCAATAAACTATAACATCTTTTTGGAAGTAAGAAAAGAAACATCGAAGCTAATTAGACAAACTAAAAGAAAATATGAAAACAATCAACTTAATGAAATAGAAAAAGATTTCCAAAAAAATAACACCCGAAACTTTTACAAAACATTTAAAACTAAATTAACAGGCTATCAACCGCAAAGTCTTTGCTTCCAAAAGGAAAACGGACAATTAGCTTTAAATAACCAAAACAATTGCAAAGAACTTGCGAAATGTTTTGAACAAATACTAAACTGTCCTGAGCCCGTAAACAAATTAGCAACACTAAAACCTAAACAAACAAATCTAGATTCATTACCACCGAATAAAGATGAAATAATTAGGCAAATCAAGTGGCTTAAAAATGACAAGGCTTCTGGTGAAGATGGAGTCACTGCTGAACTTTTGAAATCCGCTGGTCCAGGTACAATCAAGGAAATAACCAAAATTCTACAAGAAGTTTGGCGAACCGAACGGATTCCGGAAGACTGGAAAGATGCTCTAATCCATCCACTACATAAGAAAGGAGATAGAACGGATGTAAACAACTATAGAGGGATATCTTTGCTCCCAGTTTGTTACAAGATTCTATTTCAATGTCTACTAGACAGAGCACAGGGACAGTTAGAACCTAACATTGGTGAATATCAAGCAGGTTTTCGACCGGGCAGATCCTGCCCTGAACAAATCCTGAATCTGAAGTTGATTCTAAGACATCAAAAACTGTACAATAAAAATCTCGTGTGTACAATTGTGGATTTCAAAAAAGCATATGATTCTATTGACCGCGAATATTTATTCCGAATCTTGAAAGAACAAGGACTAGATCTGAAAACGCTGGCAATTATTAAAGCAACGTTAACTAATACAAGGTCAAAAGTTAAATTCATGGGTGACATCTCAGTGCCCTTCGAAATTAAAACTGAAGTGAGACAAGGGGATAGACTCTGGCCACTCTCATTTAACTGTGTTCTTGAAAAAGTAATACAGGAGTGGCGAGAAAAAAAGTTGGCCCTGAATATCGACCAGCCCATTAAACTGGGGAGAACCAACATCAAAATTGATTGTCTGGCATTTGCCGATGATCTAGCAATTTTAGCTCAAGATGTATTAACTGCACAGAAACAGATTGAAATCCTAAAAGAAGCAGCAGAAAATGTAGGACTCCAAATTTCCTTTTAAAAGACACAATACATGACCTGCAACAGACTAAGAACACCATTTCTAAAAACAAAATATGGTAACATCAGACGAGTCTCTCAATTCAAATATTTGGGTGAAATAATCATGGAAAATGAGTTGGAAAAAGCAGCTAATAAGGGTAGATGTCAAAATATGGAAACGGCATTGAGACTTACACAAAATATTTACAACAAGAAATGCCTATCTAAAAACACAAAACTGAGACATTACAGCACAGTTATTAAGCCAGAATGTCTATATGCTGCAGAAACGCTCATTTTGAATAGAAAGAGGGACATCGAGGACATTGACAAGAAGGAAAGAAAAATTATAAGAAAAATCCTAGGCCCCAAACTAATAAATAGCACAACATACCGACTTCGAGAAAACCAAGAAATAAAACAATACACAGATATACATAGCGATATGAGAAAAAGAAGACTAGACAAATAGCCGAATTTTATGAAAATAGGAGTAGAGCTAAAGTAGAAATAATTAAATGGATTGCTGCAATTAAAGAGGACCTAAGATCAGCAAATATTACACAAAGTGAAATTTAGGATAGAGGCTGTTTCAGACACAAGGTTAACGTTTGGAAGGTTGGCCAGAGAGAAAAATGTAGGAAGACTGGAACAACTTGGTCTGACGAAAGGAAAAAAGCTCATAGCGAGAGAATGAAATTAGTATGGCCGCAAAGGAAGGCTAACAACAACAAACGCCTCTAATTGTACATCGCGTGATCTACCAGGGCATATACATATATATATATATATATATATATATATATATATATATATATATATATATATATATATATATATATATATATATATATATATATATATATATATATATATATATGTATATATATATATATATATATATATATATATATATATATATATATATATATATATTTATTTATCCCCACTATGTATAGCACGGTTTCCAAGTAACACTCATCGCCTTAGATATAAGATACTCAGGGGAGATGTTTAAAATTATCCAGAAAGATTTTAGCGTAGGCAATTAAATGATATGTAGTTTAATCTCGAAGGGTCCAAGCATTTCGTCCAGAGACCCATCCGTTACTCTTATTTCCTAACTTGGAAATTGGAACTGACTCTCGCGGCAAAGTTGTTCCGTCGTATGTTTTTTTTTTCGTTCGTATAACATCGGACATAGAAACCGCCGAAAAGTTTTCAGAGTTCTCGTTAGAAATTATCTGAAAGTTTTATAAAACTTTATATAATTACATTAGCTTGCATTTTTGTTCAATTTACTTTAACTTGTGTTTGTAGCATTTTATAAATAACATTAGTTTTTCTTCGTGGAATTAACTATATAGGATGACGTAAATTTTAAATTTATATAACTTATTCTCTTTAAAATTTGGAACAAGTGGACGTTAAAGTAGTTTACAAACCAAACAATCAATTAAGAGAAATCCACGTAGGGTAAAGCAACTTTTGCAATTGAGCTACTTTTCGCTTCATCTCCCATAACTCTAAGAATATGCATCGGATTTAATTGACTCTTACTTAGTTAGTTTCGCAATTTACTCTTCTCCAAAACGTCCAGTGGATTAAACACGATCCTAATACAAGTTTAAACTTTTATTAGGATTATTTACTTTTATTAGATAACAAGTTTTTCTTATTTTATCGGAGCATCGGACAGCAATTGACAGTCGCGCTATGTGTTCCCCTCCCATGACCTCTTCTTTTCGCCATTTACACTTTTGTTATAGGTTGCCTAGTTGTCGAGATATTTCCATTGCACAATTTGCCCCTATGATCAACTAGCCCCGCTCTACCCTAATCTAAGGGATCAACCATGGAAAAACTAGGTTTGTGATATTGGTTTTCAAAATAGTGATCGAAAATTTGAGAAAAAAACAACCCAGCTTAATTAATGAGTTCTTAAAAAACGAAAACGGTCTTTATTATAATAATATAGTTAATTACCTCATATACAACACACTTAATAATACACACATCTTCCTCGAGCAACATTCGACATAATCCTTTAAAGCTTAAGAGAAAAGCGAAAAATAAGGACACTTTTTCAATATACTGTTATTGCGGCATTCAATCTATATAAAGTTTTATAAAATATTTATTGAAAATCCTTATAATTTTCCTTTTTCCTTTGAACGTGATTGAATAAACTTTTTTCTCATCAAACTAAAGAGAATAGTGGTAATTGATGTAGAATATAAATCCAGGGCACTGGACAAGATTAATATGAATTTTTCCAAAATGGAAGTAGTTTCTCTGAGTGAAAGACATTTTTTTGGACTCACCTCGCTGTCGTTGCTGTGTAACTTCAACTGATAGCCGGGCAGAAGGTCTCTACGGGCGTTGACGTCTTCAAGAGCCAGGCGAGCGGCCGGCATACACGCCTGTCCGCCCTGCCAGCCGCCTTTTCCTGCGATCGGAAATATGCCACCGATATGAAGAACGTTTCCGCCGTTGATGATGCCACGGGATGTCCCGCCGCCCACTTGTATCACCATCCACGTGAGGAGAACCGACACTGTCCATGAAACCCATGATATTGGCAGTTTCTGCAATTAATAAACACAATGAAAATAATACTAAATAATAATATATATATATATATATATATATATATATATATATATATATATATATATATATATATATATATATATATATATATATCATCATCATCATCATCAGCCCGTATCGATCCACTGCAGGATGAAGGCCTCTTCAGCATGCTTCCAACCTTCACGGTCCTGGGCTTTCCTCTGCCACTCGGGTCCAATATACTTAACGATGTCATCAGTCCATCGTGCTTTCGGTCTTCTTCGCGGACGTTTGCGATCAAGCGGTATCCACTCCAGGATTGCCTTGGTCCACCTGTCGTCCCATCGCCTCGCTATATGGCCTGCCCATCTCCATTTCAACTGTTTTTCTCTTCCAATGATGTGATATATATATATATATATATATATATATATATATATATATATATATATATATATATATATATATATATATATATATTTATATATATACCGTGTGTCCCAGCCAAATGGAATAAATTCTTTAATATATAAATGAGGGCGTGTTCGAAAAAACGCTCGAACACGTCGATTGGTATTTTTAGATGCGTATTTTTTTCAACAAAATTGTTTTATACAGGGTGTGTCATGTAACAGTGGCCTATACCAACTTTCTTATTTTAAATACAATACCCTGTATATTATTTAATTTTTGAATTATTCAGGAAATTCTAGACATATTTCATGTAAAATATCCTAGACTTATCTTCAACTGTTTCGGAAATATTAAGTAATTCTTCGAACATTATCAGCAAATAGGCAAAAATAAAAAATCAGGTTTTCAAGGGTACGTATTTATTGTATGAAATGTCAGAATCCGAAAATTAAATAATATACAGGGTGTTGTATTTAAAATAAGAAAGTTGGTATTGGCCACTGTTACATGACACACGCTGTATAAAAAAAAATGTTGAAAAAAATGCGCATCTAAAAATACCAATCGACGTGTTCGAGCGTTTTTTCGAACATGTCCCCATTTATTTATTAACGAATTTATTCCATTTGGCTGGGACACCCGGTATATATATATATATATATATATATATATATATATATATATATATATATATATATATATATATATATATATATATATATATATATATAGCTTATATTTTACAATGCCAGTATATGTACAATGCCTTGTCATTTATCAGTTAAATATAATATTGGAGACTTATTTGTTTATTTTATTTTATCAGGTTAATATTTCTTGACGATAATAAAAAGTTTAGGTGACAAAAAAATAAGAGTGGCTTTTAATTTTTTTACTGTTCGTTCATTGTTATCGAAAATATTTCAATATCTTCGATGTACATTGTCCATGCATCCATACAGTTTTAAATGTTACTATGGGTCGCGCAAAGCATTGTACTCCTGAAGGGAGGCGTCTAATATTGAAGTTACGGAGTCAAAATATAACTTATAAATTTATTTGTCATCTACTAAAGCGATCCGAATGCGTTATTGTTAAAGTTTTAAAGGAGCAAAAATTAATAAAGTTATCAGAAGAAACCAGAGGTCGCCCAAGAGAAACAGGCAAAAGATTCTATAAATGTATTGGTAAATGTATTTTCCACTTCGTTTGACATTAAATGGAAAATGGGTCTACAAATCAGTACACGGACAATTCGTAGACGATTGGAGGAGATGGATCTTCATGGAACAGTTGCAAGAAAGGTACCACATTTAAGTAAACAAATATTCAGCATAGATTAAGTTTTGCCATATTTAACTTAAACGAAAACTACAGCCGTAATTGGAAAAATATTTGATTTAGTGATGAAAGAAAAATAAATCTCTTTGGATCAGATGGGAAACGGTACGTTAGGCGATATAAGAATGAAGAACTAAATCCGCAAAATACATTAGGAACAGTAAAGCATGGAGGAGGAAATATTAAACTGTGGGGTTGCTTTTCCTATAACGGTGTAGGTTCACTATATTGGATCAAAGATACCATGACCAAAGAAACCTACATAGAATAGGATAACGATCCGAAACATACCGCGAAATTATTGAAACGATGATTACTCGCAAATAAGATTGAAGTGTTGCCCTGGCCGTCGTAATCTCCGGATTTAAATCCAATAGAGAATATTTGGCAACATTTAAAAAAAGGCATTGCTAATAAAAAAAAATCAAACAAAAATATGTTGTGGGAAGAAGTCAAGAAAACTTGGTATTCTATACCGATTGAAACATGTTAGAAGTTAATAGACTCTATTCCAAGGAGATGCTCAGCTGTGGTTAAACAAAAAGGATATTCTACTAAATACTAATATTTTATATTTACTAAATTTGTTAATAAGCATTAACAAATGTCTTATTTTCTCTTATTTTTTTTTTGCCACAAAAAAGCACATATTGTTTGTTTGATAGTTGTAGTAACTTTTGTAACACTAGGATAATATTTTGTTTTATCAATATTTTTTTTATGAGAACACGTTACGCAATGTTAATAATGTAATTAAATGTAATAATTCTGTAATACATTCGTTAAGTACTTTAAAATAAAATGTTTAGATTCAGCATTCATGCTGTTATTATTTTGATCACAACTTTGTAACAGTTGCACGTTATCGATGACGCTATTGAAGAACAGCAGAAATACCACCACATAAATTCAATAATAAAATAATCAAATGGAATGTTTTTAATAAATTTTAATTTAGAGTTGAATTCAGTTGGCAACATGTGCGACGTTGTTGAGTTTCAAATTTTTCTTGTTGTTATTTATTGACACGTTTGGAGGTTATCCCATTTGTATTTGAACGTTTACTTTCATTGTTTACCTTACGATCGAAAACTTCCTTAAGAACTACCACAGTGTTATAATTGTCAGCTCCTGTAAAATACCAAAAAATGTATATCTGATACACTATTTTGAACAAGAACGAGACAATAATGATCCATTGTCACCCTTTGCGACTGTTAGAGAGGTATGTTAAAGTTAATTGCTAGTAAATAGATATAATATAATTGGCTTAAGTCATATATAATATAGAAATTAGAATAATGTTCACTGTTGTGTCCACTGTTAGTAAACTTGAAGAGATTTACCACTAAACACTAAAACCCTTTTTTTAACTGCTCGACGCACGTTTCGCTAACCATGTTAGCATCATCAGGAGATGATTTAATCTTCTCCTCATTCAGGAGAACATTAAATCATCTCCTGCTGATGCTTACCATTGTTAGCGAAACGTGCGTTGAGCAGTTCAAAAAAGCGTTTTGGTATCTAGTGGTAAATCTCTTCAAGTTTAGTATTTCACACCAAAAGTTCCAACAGAAGAATTGATCCACTTTTAGTACTATTTTATAAAACGTAAAAAACAATGAAGTTTTAAAAACGCCTAGAAAACGCAGTTAAAGTACTGCAGCTTTAGGTACAAGTTCGATTCGTGAGACCATTTATACAATGTATGAACACAGTAAGTATTCGTAACCTAAGAACTGCAGAAAAAATTGTTCTTAAACCATTGTTTAATTTTCATTTTCAGGACAGCATGTAACTTTGAATTCCTGACATGAATAATCAAAAGAGAAGCAACTGTTTGACGGATGCCGTACGTCATTAATTATGTAGCATATTGAAGAAAGTAGGTATTAAATGGAAAAAGAGATGATCCAAGACGAGGTCGTATGGAACTTCCCAATGTTGATCTGATAAATTATTTGAGAGGTTATATGAAGAAAAGAAAAAAAGCCTTGTAAGTAATTCATGGCAAGATAATAATAAGAGGCGTGTTAAAGGTAAGTTATTACTGATTATTACATTACTGAATTATTAAAGAACTTAAGTGAGCCATCTTTAATTTTTATGGATAATGCTGCATATCATAGCATATTATTAAACAAGAGAGTAAGCAGTAACAACAGCAGAGTACGTACCACAAATAAATTTATTATTTTGATATATTTTCTAAGTGGATACTTTTCAGAAATAAACCAGCACGGGAATATATACTAGACAACTTGGAACAATAGAGGCATAAAGTTTTACGTATTCCCCCATACCACTGCATTGTGAATCCAATTGAACTTATATGGGAATTGTAAAAAATTACTATAATAAATACATAGGTAGAAATGGTAATACAAACGGTGTAAGGCTCTTCACAGTTACTCCTGAAATACGGAAGAATAAAGATAATGAAATGGTATGACAGAGAGCATATACTGGATCGAAAAGAAGTTTTTCCAGTAATTATAAATACTGCAAATGATGGCAGTGATTCCAGCCAGTACTTTTCAGATTCTGATTAATACAAATAAGTACAGGTAGATATTTTATTGTTTTTTCTGTTTAGTACTTGTACATTGTACATCGATAAATGTCATTGGTAATTATATAATCTTTTTATTTTTATAACCATTTAAATATTAAAAAAATCTTGTCGATGGTTTTTGAACGAGGCATTTTATATATGCTGATCTATCGAGAGGTACGTAAATCCACGACAATTGCAAAACTTTTAACATTTATTATAATTTTGTTAGTTACTTTGGAATTTGCATTTAATTTAAAGCAGATTTTTTTTTAAATTGTTATTAAAATTTAAATTGTAAAAATGATTCGCTAAAGCAAGGTTATGATGTTTAATCGCAATCTGGCAACAGGGCAGTCGAATATGTATGTATATATATATATATATATATATATATATATATATATATATATATATATATATATATATATATATATAGTGATCCACAACTTCCAAATCCGTTCCTAAAACAGAAATCCTTTTGTCCTCAGCAAATTTATTAAACATGACCTGACTCTTCTTCTGGTTTATCTTTAAGCCGAATGGTTTCCCAGCTCTTTACAGCTCTTGTACGTGTCTTTGCAGCTCTTGTACGTGTCTTTGCAGCTCTTGTACGTGTCTTTACAGCTCCTCTGGGTCTTGTGAAAGAGGAACGATATCATCTGCGAATCTAAGATGATTTATGTATGCACCATTAATCCTTATTCCATCCTGTTCCCAATCCAGATTACGGAACACTTCTTCCAGGCAGGCTAAAAATAGAAGAGACGATATTGCGTCACCCTGCCGTACACCCCGCTCTATATTTATTCTAACCTCAAGATCGTCAAGGTGGACTGTCGCTGTAGCTTCATCATATATCGATACTAGTAGATTTACATAGGCTTTCTCTACACCTTATTAAGCAGTGCATCCATTATGGCCCGCTTTGAGATTGAATCAAATGCTTTTTCATAATCGATAAAAGCCAAGCACAGTGGCATAGTGTATTCGTTTTGTCTTTCTATGACCTGCTGTAGAACCTGGCTGTGATCCATTGTACTGAATCCAATTCTGAATCCTGCTTGCTCCCTTGGTTGTGCGTCATTAAGTTTTTTTAGTATTCTTTTGGATATTATCTAGGTGAAAACTTTGTACACCACTGAGGGGAGGCTTATTGGACGGTAGTTCTTTAAATCTTCCCGTGCTCTTTTTTTCAGAATCACTTCTGCATTTTTCCATAAGCTGGATACTTCTTGTTGTTTCAGACATTTTGAGTATAATTTTGCTCGTGTTTTATGTAAAGTCCGACCACCAGCTTTTAACATCTCCACAGTTATAATATCCTTTCCTGGAGCCTTGCCATTTTTCATCGAGTTTATAGCCTTTATCACTTCCTCTACCAGGATATCCGGCACTTGTTCTTCAGTGGACATTGCTGTTCTTGCTTGATTCTGGTCCTCATACAACCCTGAATAAAATCTTTGGACAACCTCTAACATTTCCGTCCGTTCCCTGCATATTGTACCATCCTCGCGCAATAAGGAAAACATTCGTGTCCTTTTCTTTCTTAGCCTCTGCTTAGCTTTGTTAATTCCCCTGTTTTCTTCCAGAGTCTTTTGCACAAGCTGCATGTTGAATTGGCGCGTTTCCTCTCGAATGCGTTTTCTTATAGTTTTGCAAAGCTCAACGTACTCGACCCTGCCAAAAGGATTGCCTGCATTCTTCATGTTCAATACACAAAAAATATATTTACTTAGATTCGTTTTGAAAACGGGAGGAGAATACTTCCCGAAACGTTAACGTTAAAACTTTGTAATTTTTTTAAAACATTTTTATATTTTTAAAATTTTGTTCGTTAGGCAAATTTATTACAAAAAAAAAGAATCACTGAGAAATTTGTCTCCGTTTGGTTTTTTGTTTTTACCCAGTGATTCTTTATTTACATAAGAACAGATATTTTTGATATTTTTTGAGTTTTAGATCGTGGCGAAAAACCCAAATAAAGAAAAAAATATATGAACACGCCACAATCATTCAGGCATTATTTGGGGTTTAGTGTTTCTCATAGAATAATTGATTTGTTAAAAATATTAAAAAAAAACTTCATCAAATTTTCCACGACAAGAATAAACAAAAATACGTCAAAATCCTTGTAAGTGGTCTGATACGTCAATTTGAAGAAGTCAATTCCAGAGCGACATTTTCATTAGTTTCAAGATTGCTTTACGTAACCGCCCGTATTCCGTTATGAAATAAAAGCAAATGTCACCATCCAATTTAATATTTTCTCTTCTGTCCTTTCGACCGACTCCAAAAATGAAATCCCTTATCAGCAATATTTCGTAAAGATTGCCTTTTTTGGCGCCTACGCAACTCTCTAGATATTCTTGGAGAGTGAGACGACAAAAAAATTGTAAAAAAAAGAAGCAAACATCTCCCCGGTTAAATCGTGGATGGAAGCTGGAAGAGGAAATTAAACAATTATTTCGTATTTTTGGCAAATCCGTAATAAAGCCACAAAAAAAATGTTTTTAAGGAAATCTGGGCCGTAACGGTTGCAAATATAGGCAATTTTTTTACAGTTACTTTTTATTATTGGCTAAAATTTTTACGAATAATGCTACAAAATTATACAATATTCAAAAAACAAGAAAATTCCTCCGTGCTTCACGAAACAATTGCCAAAAATTGATCCACCATCAACATTTCCCTACTTTTTGAACAGTTTTAATATTCTCCCAGGAACCCAAATGTACAATTTTTCAAAAAACACAGAATAATCCGTTTCAATATATTTCGATCGGCAAAATGTTAATTGCCCCAATAAATATTAACAAAAATATTCCTAGTTTTTTAACAGGCGCCAGACCCGGAGTGGTTTAACTTCTGAATAATTTTGGGAAAAATAAAATATTGCTAAATTATGATTCAATTATTATTATGTACTAGTTGCCCGGACAGACTTCGTTCTGTCAAATGTTAATAGTAAAAATTAAATAAGTATTCCCGAGTGATCACGTTATTTATGTCTCAACAATAAACGACGATAATTTACAAAAATAAGTTTTGTATTTCGTAGACTGCAATACTAATGCTTTATGGTATACAATATTTTTTGTTTGGTTACTTGGCGCGTAAACAAATAAAGCTGACGGTTTCCCAACGCGAGAGCAGGCAACTTACAACTGTCCATGAGAGAAGCATGGGTTTTCAAGATTAACGCCGCAAATACTTAAAGACTGACCCTGTGATTTATTTATGGTCATTGCGAAAGCAAGCCGCACTGGAAATTGCAGTAGTTTAAATTCAAATGGTACGTCAGTTGGTATCATTGGAAAGTGAGGTATCAACACTTCTTCTCCCTTATATTTTCCTTTTAGAATTGTTGCTTCGATTACATTGTTAAGTAAATTTTTCCCTGATAGCCGTGTGCCATTACAAAGACGCGATGGGTTAATATTTCGTAACATTATGTCTACCGATCCTACTTTCAATTGAAGATTATGGGGTGGCAATCCTGGCAAATCCAATGAGTTTAAAAATTCTGGTGGATAGTTGACGACATCATCTTGATTAGTTGCGCAATCAACTGATGTGTATGTCTTTAATTCACCGGCAATTTTATTTTGAATTTTGAAGTTTATTTCATTTACATCCGTCTTTTTGGCAGCTAATATCGCAGCTAAGTTCGCTCAACCAAAAATGATCTTTGTAATTTTGAGCGACGTTTGGGAACACCATTTGTATGAGCTCGGTTGTTGTTTCAGTAAACTGACAAAAATCGACAGGAAATGTAATGCAGCCAGTCGAATCATCAACAGGGATTTTGCCATTACCAAGGTCAATGAGATGTTTAGAAAATATTTCTCCAGATCGATCATTTTGTAATTCAACACGCATATTCTTACTTAAATTTAGTATATTAACATATATCCACAAAATGGAGGACTTTAAACATATATTGAGTTCATCCGCTGACGTTGACCGTGGAATCATTGGTTATATTTGACGGAAAACCCTGCTACTAAAATCATCGCTCCTCCAAATCGGTTTTGATTGTTTCGCAGATCTTTCATAGTTCTGTCTAATGCCTCCAAAGACTTTTTATGTGCCATCGTACATTCATCCCACACTATCAACTTACATTGCTGCTAAACCTTTGTTTTTTAAACCTTTGAGTTTAATTGCTTTGAAAATTCAATGGTAATTTTAGAGCTGAATGGGCTGTTTTGCAAATGTATTTTATAGATTTGACGGAATGGCATATTTGTTTTGTTTAGATTGACGTTGACAATTTACGTCAACTGTTTGACAGGTAGTCTATTTTTATGTGAAAAGTGTTGTTTTTACTATTGTCCACGCAGTTTTTTTATTAAAATTTCCCGTGTGCGTTAAGGAACATACGAAAAAAAAATTAGCCGAATTGGTCGAGCCGTTCTTGAGTTTTGCGCTTAACAACATTCACTTTTATTTATATAGATGACTAAAACATTATTTATTGGTTTGTGTGTTTTAAATTAATTAGTACAATAAAAATTATAACTGAAATTTAATTATACATTTAATTCAGTTTCGCTCTCACTGTCAGTTTGATCTACATTAATAATAAGTGGTTCTATATTATTAGTACATGATACAAAGGAAACTTCTATTTTAATAACAAGGTTAATCGAATTTATCCAACTTTCTTTGGGAATACTCTCTAGAACATTCCTAATTATTGTTACTGCTATGCTATATTGATTAAAAATACAGTAATACGGGGGGGAAGGCGTAAAACAGTATGTCCCATATCGGCAGCAATGGTATCACATACATATTCCTTTTTAATATTAAATGTCTTTAATGGTTATGATATGCTTCTTTGGCGTTTATGATAACTAGCATTGTCCATTACAATTACGCTTTCCTTAAGCACATTGGGCAAAAGGCTATTTATAAACCAATCTTCCAAAAGTTCTGCTGTGGTGTCATCATGGTAGTCTAAAGATGAATGTTTAATATTTTTCGAGGACAACCGTAAACCTTCGCTGGGGCTTTGGTTTGGTATTTCTTGATGTATCTACCCATCCTTTAGCTAGCGTCTCATGTGTATCAAACCATGTTTCATCAAGGTAGATAACGGGACGATTTTCTATTCTATATTTTCGAATCGAGTTTAAGTAATCAAACCGCCATCGTCGCAATCGTTGTGATTCCATTAATACCCATTAATATGTGTCTTTTATTAATGGTCCGATATGCAAAACCCATTTGAGGTAATATTCTCCAGAGTCTTGTGCTGCAAAGAATGTTGATTTCATCTTTCCTTGTTTGGAATAACAAAAAATACGATCGAAATTATAGAAATGCACTGTTTAAGAAAAGAATGCGAACTAAACTAAAATATTTCGAAACTATTAAACCAGGTATAAAATTAATTTTTTCTTTTTACCTGTAATTTTATTAGGCCCGCCCCTGTTTACGTTTCTTGCAACTGGTCGAGTTTCGTTACGGCAGGAGTTGTTAAGAATTTATTGCAGCCAATCGGCAACGATATATCTTGAAACGCACTATACCAAATTGTAAATATATAGGGTGATTTTTTTAGTGCGTCTGGACTTTAAATTCTCAATAAAACAACTAAATTCGATGCCATGAAACTTTTTATTTTATGTGAAATAACATTTAATTCTAAGTTTATTGTCCTGTTTTTCTTTAATATGCAGCAGTATGAAATGAGTTCGAAAGTTGTCGATAATTCGGCGAATAGATCCCTCGATATTTACATCATAAAATGACAATATAACACTAATTTTGATAATAAATTTTGACAATTTGCAAGCTTTGCTCTGATGTTAAACATTCCATAATGATTTGCCAGACCATACTGAATAATTTTAACATCAGAAGCGCGCAAACTCACCGGAACCAACCCCTATCGAAAGTTAGAACATATTAAATAAATTACCCGTTATATTACCCGACGAGAAGAAGATTGATTTCTATATTTACGGAGGGGGACGATGATGGTGTCAATCTGGGTTTGGCAGATTGCAGTCCAAATTTTAAAAAAGGCGACGAGAAAAATTCTTCGCTTTTCCATAAGCTTCGTATCGCTCTAAAAAAAATTAAATCGGCTCTGAAATACTATTAAAAATAAATTAGCCCCATCAGATTATTATCTGATTATTATCTGATTATTATCTGATTATTATCTGATTATTATCTGATTATTATCGGATTATTATCTGATTATTATCTGATTATTATCTGATTATTATCTGATTATTATCTGATTATTATCTGATTATTATCTGATTATTATCTGATTATTATCTGATTATTATCTGATTATTATCTAATTATTATCTGATTATTATCTGATTATTATCTGATTATTAACTGATTATTACCTAACTACCATCTGATTATTATCTGATTATTATCCGATTATTATCTGATTATTATCTGATTATTATCTCTCCAAAACTTAAAAATCTTTTTTTTGTTGAATAAAACAATATTCCTTCGAAAATATAAATTTCCTCTGAACTACAGACTTCGAAATCAGAATCAATTCCTTCAAAGTATTTAACTACTATAGTAAGTATTTAACTACTATAGTAAGTATTTAACTAACACTATCTAAAACTCAAAAAATATCAAAAATACCTGTTCTTATGTAAAGAAAGAATCACTGGGTAAAAACAAAAAACCAAACGGAGACAAATTTCTCAGTGATTCTTTTTTGTAATAAATTTGCCTAACGAACAAAATTTTAAAGATATAAAAATGTTATAAAAATTTTTACAAACTTTTAACGTTAACGTTTCGGAGGGTACTCTCCCTCCGTTTTCAAAACTAAACTAAAAAATAAATTATATTAATTTGTAATACATAAAGTAACGAGTGAAAGTAAATATATTTTTTTGTATATGTCAACGATACTTACATTGACAACAATAGATTTTCATGACAGTGACATACTACCAAAAAAAAAAAACATATATATATATATATATATATATATATATATATATATATATATATATATATATATATATATATATATATATATATAGGTAATGTTTACTGTGTGGTTGTTTATTGTACTGATTGTGTATTAAAATATTTAAATGTGTTTAATTGTATTCTTTAGAATCGGTAACCATATTGAATTTAAATCTACCGAAGGCATAGCAATACAGTTATTTTTATTTAAATTAATTATAGCGGTTTCTTTTAATCTTCTGTATTTTGTTACCGATTCTTTTAATACCATTTTGGAATTATTCCAATTGATTTTATGACCCGATTCCCATGCGTGTTGACAAATTCTAAATTAATTAAAATCGCCCTTTCTAAGAAGGTTTTTTTACTCTAACATCTAACGGTCTAGATGTCTCACCTATATAGAATTTGCCACATTCGCAGGAAATTTTATAAACCACATTTTGTGTATATTGTTTGTTAAGTAGTTTATTACAGCTTGTTTTAGGGTTTATTAATATGAAACGGCGTTACGAAATTGTGCAGATTTATCTCAAAATTTGACCGAGATTCGTCGAAACAAAATATATTCGCTTGTTTCTGGAGAAAGGTTTTACCGAATTAGAGATTGGAAATTGGCGGTGGACGTGCTCCGTACCGCCTCCGCCGCAGAGCAACAAAATTAAAAGCCGCAAACGCGTTAAGTTTAAATTCAATTTCGGAACCGTTGCGTATCCAATTAAAGGTCGAAAACTAAATTTCGCGAAGTGTGGGCGTTGCGTTCCGCTTCACCGTATTTATTTATGGAGAAGGCAAAGCCAGAAACAAATCAAACCGACTTTACTTCGTCAGAGTCTTGTTTTCTTTTCTCGTGAATACTTAATCCCGTTGATTAAGCTTCCAGTTTTCGTTTACTTAATGCTTACATTTTTCCTGTGGCCTTACTGAATGAAACTGAAACGCACTTCTTCCACTAACTCTTCACGATTTTTTTGTTTTTGGCCCGTCTGGCTTCGGGTCGCCTTCCGAAGCATCAAAACAGTCCTGGAATCTCTTAAGGCACTTTAATACACGTGTACGGGATAAGCAATAATCACCATAAACTTTTTTCGTCAATTTAAATGTTTCTGTTAACGTTTTACCGGGCTTGAAACAAAATTTATTATTAGCTCATTGTTCCATCGTGTTTTTGTGACCAAGTAGTAAGTAATTTTTCGAACATAATGTATATAATTCATTTGATTTCGTTTTTTTTTCCAGGTCACGATTTACAATATAACGATCTCGGCAGTTTTATTTTTTACATCTACTTGCCTCTACGCCAACTACCCCCACACCGAGACTGAAATGTCACCCCATCTACCGACAAATTAGCATTAAAACTCTCTCGCACTCTGAACGCATTATGAATGAAATAAATCTCTACGCGAAAATGCGCTACATTTCCGTTTGAAATAATTTCTCATATCTAATTAGAAGCTTTTATGAGAGGAGTTTTTGCTGTTCAGACGGACAGAAGGTTAATTACATGAGCACATAATGAGGGACGAATAATTGAAAATGGTAAAAAATCGAGAGAAATTAAAAAAAATTATTAAACGTATGTTTTTACGCAAAAATTTATTCGATAAATAAAAAATAATTATCAATGTGTCTAACATGATACAGGATCTTTCAATAAGGAGTTCTCTTTTATAGTTTTGAATGAAATGTAACATCTAGGTGAAAATACGAGTGTCTTATTTCTATACATGTTATCGCGTACCAGTTCTGATAAAATATGTGTTTATTTTGTTAAACATTAAAAGTTAGTGCGTTTTCCACCATATTAAAGTACACATGGGTCATACTATACTATATACTATACACTGCACTGATAAAGAACGGCGTTTATACAAGAACAACTAGTAAAAAATGGATAATCATATTGTATTCGAGGCTTTGAAGGCTCCTTTTGTCACCTCTGTCATTATAAAAAAATCTTGACCTAAATATCAGTACCAGAACCATAAGAAGAACCTATATGGTAGAGTAGACAAGAAGTTTCTGTTTTTAAGTAAAGATTATTAGCAAATTGTGTGCGAGAAAACGTATTAATGAAGGATTCGATCCACGTAACACTTTGGATGCAGTGAAGCAAGGAGAATAAAAGCATATATTGGATAAAAGGAACTGTGACGAAAAAATTTACTTAGGAATAGTTACTTATCCTGAAGAGAATATGCCTTTACAGTGGGGCTACCAACAAGGCATGCAGCTCATGTAGTGAGACAGTCGTTCGAGAGGAAACTTATCAAGGTATTAGAGTGACCTTCACAGTCCCCGGATAAATTCGATCGAAAACCTTTGGAAATAGTTAAATGACGTATTGAAACGTCAACCAATCCGATCGAGAACTTTTGATAAAGAGTTAAAAAAAAGTATTCGAGAGAAAACCCCTCGGTTCAACATGCAATTAGTGGAAAAAACACAAGAAGAAAACAAGGTTTTCAACTTGCATTGTAACAAACTTGCAACAAACATAATGTTTGTCTTAATGCGTGAGGATAGCACAGTGTGTTGGGAGCGTATGGAAATGTTAGAGGTTATCAGAAAATGTTATTGAAAGTTATATGAAAATCAAAACTATATTTTTTCTTTACTTGGGTTTTTTGTCATGATCTAAACCTCAAAAAATATCAAAAATATCTGTTCTTATGTAAATAAATAATCACTGGGTAAAAACAAAAAACCAAACGGAGACAAATTTCTCAGTGATTCTTTTTTGTAATAAATTTGCCTAACGAATAAAATTTAAAAATATAAAAATGTTCTAAAAAATATACAAACTTTTAACGTCAACGTTTCGGGAAGTATTCTCCTCCCGTTTTCAAAACGAATCTAAAAATAAATTATATTAATTTCTATATATTCTGAAAAGATAGGAAGTAATTATATATTTTGTGTATGTCAATGATACTTACATTAGCAATTAGTTTTTAATGACAGTAACATACTACCAAAAAAATATATATAGGTGAGGTTTACCGTGTGATTATGATTGTTTATTGAAATTCTTACATGATTTCAATTGTATTCTTTAGAATCGGGAATCATATTGAATTTAAATCTACCGAAGGCATAGCAATACAGCATATCGCATATCGCATATCGCATACAGCATATCGCATACAGCATATCGCATACAGCATATCGCATACAGCATATCGCATATCGTGTTGGAATTATTCCATTTAATTTTATGACCCGATCCTCATGCGTTTTGACAAATTCTAGATTTATTAAAATCGCCCTTTCTAAGAAGGTTTTTATGCTCTTTTATTCTAACATCTAACGGTCTAGATGTCTCACCTATATAGAATTTGCCACATTCGCAGGGAATATTATAAACCACATTTTTTGTATTTTGTTGTGTTTTGTTTGGTTTAGTTTTTGTTAATAGAGATCTAAAGAGTATTTTTTGTTTTAAATGTCGTTCTTATGTTGTATTTATTTCCTACTCTTATAATTGTGTAAGAAATACCGGATATAAGGAATTGTGAGGTTAATTGTTTGAGAGTTATTATTATTGTTATTAATAATTTGTCTGTTTTGTCTGGTATCAAAAGTTTTAAACGATTTATCTATAAAATTTTTTGGGTAATTGTTTTTTATTAAAATGTCTTTTATGTGATTTGTTTCTTTTTGTAGTGTATCAGTGTCGGTATAAACATTTTGACCGATTTTGAGTGATTGGAAATTTAGGTTCGTTAGGCACAATTATTACAGAAAAAGAATCACTGAGAAATTTGTCTCCGTTTTGTTTTTGTTTTTACCCATCATTCTTTATTTACATAAGAACAGATATTTTATATATTTTTTTTGAGTTTTAGATCGTGGCGAAAAAAATATATATATGAACACGCCACAATCATTCAGACAATACTTAATACATAAATTGTAGATTAAAATTCGTTTGTGATTTATTCCGTTTTCATAGAAAAAAAAACAAAAAAAACCGAGTTGAAAATCGTCTGAAAATATTTCAGTTTGAAACTAACAGGCGTAAATATTAGAATTGCAAAAAATATTCAATTTCCAAGTCGATTTATGGCTATTTAGTTCCGTTCTCGGACCTCACACGTTCAAAATTCAATTTCTTTCATTCGATAAGCGGTAACAGTCTAAAGTTTAATGGAAATTTCAACATATCGACATGGAGATCGGGGCGGTTCGTAGCGGGTGCCAATAATGTCCTGAATAATTCTTCGACCTGCCAGACTATTTAATTCAAAGTTTCACCCGAAGACCTATTAGCGAAACGTAGTTGTTTTTAATTGACTTTCTCGCACCTCAGAAAGTTAAATGTATCGGGGAACAGTGTAAGATCTGAGAAAGATTTTTTTTAAATTCTTATATTCATTTTTTTTGTGAGAGTAGAATTAAATCCAGCGGCGTTTCTCGCAACTAAGTTTCAAATCTTGTGAATAATTTTCATAAAGGTCTCTATGTTGCACAGCTCTTTTCACTCCTGCTTTCCATACTAATATTGAAGGCTCTGAGGGCCACCTTTCCGGCTCCATTATTTTCATGCAGCCCTTACGAGGTGTGGCTTTTAAATAAAAGCCAGCAACCAACAGTTGTTTAGCGTGAAGCCTTCTCTTTCGAATGCAGTACCTCTCGTTTCTATAAACAAATCCATATAAGCCATATAGCCTTCTTCGCATTAGATATTTTTTTGTTTCGCCGGAAAAATATTAAGTGCATCAATACAGCAACGAATTGTTGTGAAATTTCACTTGCAACTTAGAAAAATCGCTACTGAAACTTATAATATATTGAAAGAAGTGTATTACAATGAATGTTAATCGCGTGCAGGTATTTTTGAGTGATTTAAACGTTTTCCAGATGGCCGAGAAGAAGTTGAAGATGATCCACGCCCTGGGTCGACGTTCCACGTCAAAAACGGATGATAATATCGAAAAAATCGGTAATCTGGTTCGATCTGACCGTCGGTTAAGTATTCATGTGATTGTTGAAACTGTAAGAATTGACAAGGGAAAATGAAATCCAAAAAATTGAAAAATGATCCAAACTTATTGGAAAGAATAATAACATGTCACGAATCGTGGTTGACGTTGCTGACTACCTTCACTTAGCCTATTACCTTCACTTGCTGAACTCCGTGAAAAAACAAGCAAAAAACGATCCGAATTCTGGAAGGACAACTTATGGGTTCTCCACCAAGACAATGCGCATCCCAGCGTTAGACCATCCGCCTTATTCGCCGGATCTTGCGCCGGTCGACTTCTATCTGTTTCCTAAGGTGAAATCTGCATTAAACTGAACAAGATTTGAGTCCGTTGAAGCTGTGAAAGAGATAACAGCATGCGTTCTGAAGGAGCTGACAGATTCGCAGGGAGCGTTGTATGGATAAACGAGAGGTGTCTGTTGAACTGATAATAAGCAAATATATATGAAGTCAAATTAAAATGTTTTATAGCGTTAGTCTCGTTATTTAATAGTCACATCCCTCTTATAGACTCGCATCTCACGGTTAGTGAAACATCCGTCGAGAAATTTAAAAATGTGATTGGGTATTAGTAGTAAATCTCTTAGAGTTTAGCGTCCGTTAGCTTAAAGGGTACTATTTCCTCCTTTATTGTTTCATATTGTTCATATTTTAACTTCGTTTAAGTTGAACATATTTTATTTGGAGTCATCCAACTGGACATCTCAATTCCTTAAATCAGGGAAGTCCTCAAATGTGTCGAGAAAGAATATAATTAAATCCAAATATATTATAATTCTGTAGCTTATAATGTCCGAATCACCCAAGAACAAATTTAAAAAAAATCTGCAAAGTACTTCCTTGCCCACCGTATTTTCCTGATACTTCAGTTCAGATCCAAACTTGGTACTAGCCATCGACTTAGCAAATAAGACATTCTTTTTGGGCCATCCGTGCATAACAATCAGGAAACACACTAAAATAATATATTCCATGACCATTCCATGAAACTGTATCGAAAAAAATTGTTCCAAAATCAATACACAAATTCCAAGTTCCAAATCAATTGTTCCTTCCATAAATAAACACGATAAATTATGAATCAGGCATTAATTAATTGAAATCTAGGTACAATTTAATGTTATTACTTTATAAATTAAATGTTGTGTTTGTAGAGGTCAATAGAAATTTGAATTCGTACCACATGGACCGATAATAATTATAAATAATGTTTTTTCCCATTTCAATAATATAATTTAATATTCAGTAACATTTAGTTACAATGGCGTAACAACAATATTTGGTTTTTTTTCCTTTTTTTAATTTTCGCCCCGATCTAAAACTCAAAAAAATATCAAAAAATATCTATTCTTATATAAATAAATGAATCGCTGGGTAAAAAACAAAACGGAGACGATTCTTTTTCTGTAATAAATTTGCCTAAGGAAAAAAAAACTTAAAAAATATAAAAATTTTCTAAAATAAATACAAACTTTTGAATATTAACGTTTCGGGAGGTCTTATAGGAGGAATTTATATTAATTTCTATACAGGGTGTTAGGTAAACACGGGGCAAAAATTAAAGGGGTTATTTCTTGACTTATTCTAAGAATATTTTGTTGTATTCTCTTTGTTTCGAAGATACAGGGTGAACAAATTTTACGACATTAACAACATTTTATTATCAAAAAGTACATGTAAAGTTGCTCAATCTACAATAAATGTTCGAAATGACTTCATCCAGCCTTGATACAAGCATTCAATCTTCTCGTCATTGACTGCCGAACTCTTTCAAACACACCAGGGTCGTTTCTAATTGAGTTACACCCAGTAATTATCCGATTTCGCAAATCATCCAAATTCTTCAATAGACTAATGACTTCAGATATCCCCAGAAGAAATAATCCAGGGGGTTTAAGTCCGGGGATCGAGCAGGCTATGCGTGTGGCCCACTTCGACCAATCCAGCGATATCCGTATGTTGCTGTTAAAAAATCACGAGCAACCAAACTGAAATGTGGTGGTGCACCATCGTGCCTAAATTGCCTAAATTGCCAATGGTACATCTCCCAGAAACTCGGGCAGCGTTGCTTCCAAAAAGTTGCGATACACCTCGCCAGTAAGTCTTTGTGATCGAAATACCGGTCTAATTAGACAGTCACCTACAATTCCAACCCAAACATTCAACGAGAACTGATGTTGAAAACTATCTTCGCATACCTCATGCGGATTTTCATCTTCCCACACATAGTTATTATGAAAATTCCTTATTGCGTTTCTCGCCAAAGTGGCTTCATCGGTGAAAAGAATTTGTGTTTGGAATAGAGGGATGCGAAGTAAAGTTTGCAATATCCATTGACATAATGCAATACGTGGAGGAAAATCAACAGGTAGTAGTGCCTGAACGCGTTGAATGTGGTATGGATACAAAAAATTGTCCTTAAGAATTTTCCAAACTGTCCAGTGACTCACATTCAAAGTATTTTCAATTTTTCGCGTAGAACTATCAGGCTCTTCCGCTATCATGTCCAGCACATTCTGTTCCAATTGTACCGTTCTTACAGTTAGTGATCCTCCTGGCCCTTCAGTTGTTTCACGAAGATGTCGATGAATGTTTTCGAAGATTTTTCGGTCAGGGACATTACGGGCTGGAAATCGTTCACTGTACAATCCCCTAACTTGTAATGCATTGCCATCAGCAAGTCCATACATGAAGTGCATGTCAGTCATCTCGGCGTTTGTATACATTATGATAGAGGACTTCACTCACTATTTAAGACACGTCAAACAGCCAAACGTCACTCAATCTTTGTAAATAAATGCGACCGATGAAATCCACTTACTAGATAAAACAGCCGTTCCAAGTGATCGAGATCGAAAAAAAAATTTTTGTACTTGATAAACTCATTGACGTACATCCTACTTTTATTTACATTAATGATTTCGACAAATATCGAATATGGTTGTCAAAATTTTGTTCGCCCTGTATCTTCGAAACAAAGGGGTTTTTCAAAAATCATCATAGCACAAAATATTCTTAGAATAGGACAAGGTATAACCCGTTGAATTTTTGCCGCATGTTTACCTAACACCCTGTATAATACGCTAAAAGATCGTAAGTAAATATATTTTATATATCAACGATACTTACATTGACAATAATATTTTATTGGCAGTGATATACTACCAAAAAATTTTATAAATGAGGTTTGCTCATGTTTTACCCACTGATTCTTTCATTTACATAACAGATATTATTGTTTTTTTTAAGGTTTAGATCGTAGGGTTGAGTTTTTCCCTACGATCTAAACCTTAAAAAAAACAATAATATCTGTTATTATGTAAATGAAAGAATCACTGGGTAAAACATGAGCAAATATATGCTCATGTTTTAATAATAAAAAGAATAAAAATATATGAATACGCCACAACCACTTAGACAATATTTATATAAACCAAGATTTATTTCTAGATATTTACCAGGGTAGTATCAAAAGTTTCCAGCCTCCACATGAAGATAGCGTTGCCCGTATTTGTGCATTTTTTTTCTTTTTTCTCTTTCATTTTCTTCCCTTTTTATTTTTTTTTCAATTCTTTAATTATTTTTTTTATTTCATAGTTGAAATGTAATAGAATAATAATTCAAATAAAATTGAAATCAAACAATATTTTTAATTCTTAATATTTTCATATTTGGACTATGAATACGATATTTTTTTCCTTTATTTGGGTTTTTCGCCACTATCTAAAACTCAAAAAATATCAAAAATGCCTTTTCTGATTTAAAGAAAGAATCACTGGGTAAAAACAAAAAACCAAACGGAGACAAATTTCTCAGTGATTCTCTTTGGTAATAAATTTGCCTAACGAATAAAATTTTAAAGATATAAAAATGTTACTTTTAACTTTTAACGTTAACGTTTCGGAGGGTACTCTCCCCCCGTTTTCAAAACTAACTACTGAAGACGGAAAAAGTCCATCTGGTAAACACCAATACGCAGTAACCTATGACGTATCACTAAATAATTCAAATTATAAATACGGGGCTGCCGCTGGACTTCGATCGCCAGCGTTTTGAATCGGAATGTTTTGATCGATACTCCCGTTCAAGTCGTCCGAATAGGCCAAATATGATCTTGACACAGTTACAACGGAATAGATTACCCTAATGGGGCGTTCTTGACCCAGAAGGATTCGAATAGAAATAACAATAAATATTTTAGTCGGTGCTTTGGACAATATGAAATGTCGATTATGGTAATCGGAAACTGAAGAGAAGTATTTGTAGGATTTAGAGGAAATATTAACTAGATTTGACTAGATTTGACTGAGGGTGGTTAAAAAATCGGGAAATAAAACAACTATAGTATCCAGAGTAAAGGGTGTCAGAACTTTTGACCCCCCCCACACTCTTTCATGCATATCGCGTGGTATATTTTGACCGGTTTGTTTAAGGTCAAGAATTGCTCGGGGTTTATCTGTACAAACTACAGATCAAAAAATTTTATAGATGAAGTTTGTTTATGTTTTTTACCCAGTAATTCTTTTATTTACATAACAACAGATATTTTTAATATTTTTTTGAGTTTTAGATCTTAGCGAAAAACCAAAAAAAAAAAAGAAAAAAAATATATGAACACGCCTCAACCATTTAGACAATATTTATATAAACAAACTACGATTTATTTCTAAATATTTACCAGGATAACATCAAAATTTTCTAGCCTCCACATGAAGATAGCGTTACTCATATTTGTACAATTTTTTTCTCTTTTCTTCTTTTCCTTTTTTCCCTTTTTTCCTTTTTTTTTGTTTTTTTTTCATATAGTTGAAATGTAATAGTATAATAATTTTAATAAAGGAAAGGAAAGGATTTACGGTTAGAGACGCATCAGCAAATACAAGGCAATTTAGCAACTGGACCTACAACTTAACGTGGGTTCCGAACCACGGTCATCAGCCATCGACAACCTAGGCCAGCACCCCCCTCAGGCTATCAACACTTGGCTATGTGCTTACCCATAAGTCTATCAGAAAGCCTACCGACTGGCGAGTGACCAACGTAGAACACTTCTCAGAAGGCATCCGGCCTTACCCAGCCTTTAACTGGCGTGACTGAAGAGTAATTCGCTCTCGGATTTTACACTCTTGCCTAGAAACAATCACAAACATTTAGGAAGTAAACAGACAGAAGAAAGAAAGAAAAACAACCATCCGAGCACTGGAATCGAACCAACTACCGCTCCAATGCGGTTTCGGCACAGCAGCGACAGGTCGCTGCTCTTACCGTCCGCACCGACGCGACCGGCAGAAAGTTGAAGGACAGTGTCGTAAAATTTGAAAATTTATCTTACCAACTAGCCCAATGCGTCATTCAACTGGATAAAAAGTTTAAGCTTCAAATCGTCCAAGCTTATGCACCTACTATAAGCTATGGTGATGAGGAAATTCAGATATTTTATGATGAAGTTTCCCAGCTTCTAGACAACAAGAAATGCAGGTACAATATTCTGATGGGTGACTTTAATGCTAGAATTGGAAAAAATAAGAACAGGTGAAAATGCAACTGGCCTGTATGGAAGTGGTGAGCGGGACAATCGAGCTGACAGATAGGTTGATTTTGCGGACAGGAACTGTATATTATGAACTCGTTTTATAAGAAAAAATGAACAGAAAATGGACATAGAAAAGTCTAACTAGTCTCACAAATGAAATTAACTACATCATGTCAAACGATAAAACAATATTTTGTAATTGTACTGTTCTTAACCGTTTTAATGTCGGAAGTGACCATAGGATGGTACGAGCAAAGGTTAGGAAAAACTGTCGAAGAGAACGTACAAGAATGGTAAGATCGAAGAAAGGCAAAGTAGATTCTGGAAAGCTGCTTCAGAGGGGCAGCGATTTTGAGATTGCTTTGTCAAACGGCTTTGCTATGTTGCAAGATCCTGAGGAGATGGAAATAACAGAGCAGTATGAAAAAATAGTATGAAAAACGGCTGCTGTAATAGCACCAGCAGAAAAAAGTTTCACACAGTCAAAAATCCCCAATGAGACAATTAATTTAATGAAAAAACGGCCTACAATGAGGAATGCAGGAAGTCCTTTTGGCAGAGTCGAGTACGTTGTAACTTTGCAAAATTATAAGAAAACGTATTCGAGAAAAAACGCGTCGAATCAACATGCAGCTAGCGCAAAAAACATTAGAGGACAACAAGGAAATAAACAAAGTAAAACACAAGCTGAGAAATAAAAGGACACAAATGTTTGCCTTAATGCGTGAGGATGGCACAGTTTGCAGGGAACGTACGGAAATATAACAGGTTATCAGAAGATTTTATTCCAAGTTATATGAAGATCAGAACCAGTTACATAGAGCAAAATCCACGGAAGAGGAAATGCTATAGAAGCGATGAATACTGGAAAGGCTCCAGGAATGGAGAGTGTAACAGTTGAGACGTTGGAAGCCGGCGGTCGAACTTTACATAAAATACTGGCAAAATTGCACTCAAAATGCCTCAGGGAACAAAAAATACAGAACTTATGGAAAAGTGCTGAAGTGATTCTTCTTCATAAAAAAGAACACAGGAGGATTTGAAAAACTACCGCCCAGTAAGCCTCCTGTCAGTATTGTACAAGATTTTCACCAAGATAATATCTAAAAGAATACTGAGAACACGAATGACGCACAACCAAGAGAGCAGGCAGGATTCAGAAGTGAATTCAGTACAATGGATCATATCCAGGTTATCCAACAGGCCATAGAAAGGCACAATGAATACACCATGCCACTGTGCTTGGCTTTTATTGACAATGAAAAGGCATTCGACTCGATGCATTGCTTAACCAAGGCATAGACAGAGCCTATGTAAACCTACTGAGATCCATGTATGATGAAGCTAGAGCGACAGTTCACATGGATCAATATAGAACGGGGTGTACGGCAGGGTGACTCAATATACCATGTTCTTTTCTCAGCCTGCCTTGAAGAGGTATTCCGTAATCTGGATTGGGAACAGGATGGATGATATCGTTCTCTTGTCATAAAACTCAGATGAACTATAAAAACACATACAAGAACTACAGAAGGAGAGAGAACCATTTGGCTTCAAAATAAACCTGAAAAACAGTCAGGTTATGTTCATCAAATTTACTGAAAACAGAAGAATATCTATTTTAGGAAGCGACTTAGAGGTGGTGGATCACTACATATATCTTGGGCAAAGAATTTCAATGGAGGGTGATACCGCCCAGGAAGTGGAACAAGGGTTAGGTGAGCCTGGAAGGTATTTGGCAGGCTCAACATGGTGTTTAAGAACAAACTCCCACTTTGTCTGAAGAGAAAAATTTTTGATCAGTGCGTGCTGCCTGTTCTGACATACGGCAGTGAAACATGGACATTCTCATCACAATCAATTTAAAGACTTCGGGTAGCACAGAGGGGAATGGAAAGGTGTACGCTTGGCATTACAAAACGGGACAGAAAGACCTGCACATGGATCAGAGAAAAGACGAAAATATGTGACATAATTGCAAAAGTAAAGCAATTGATATGGAGGTGGGCAGGCCATATAGCGAGGCGATATGACGACAGATGGACCAAAGCAATCCTGGGATAAATACCGCTTGATCGTAAGCGTCCACGAAGAAGACCTAAAACACAATGGATCGATGGCATTTTCATCTTCTATATTGGACCCGAATGGCAGGGAAAGCTCAGGACCGCACGAGTTGGAAGCATGCTGGGGAGGCCTTCATCCTGCAGTGGGTCGACAATGGCTGAATGATGGATACTTTGGCTGAAAATGGTCCTATCTTCTAACTCGTTATTCTTAAAGATCGTCACAAAAGAATTTCTTGAAATACTGTTATTATTTATGAACTTAAAGTTTGTACATAGAGCAATGTGACTGGTGGCGTAGCGTTCGATATGATAACACTGTCGATTTCCTCTTTGGAGGGAGGCACGAGTCAACAGCTGATGCGTCTTCAGCACGAATTTGAACCAACTACAGATTTAACATAACATCACAAAAAATAATCCAAACGAGTACGGTCGCATGGTCCTGGCGGTAAAATTCGTAAAATAAAGCGTCCAAGAAATAGTTCTGGAATGGATTGTGCGACGAGAGATTCTTTGTGCCGCACGACCTTGTTGAAAGAAAGCTTAATTAAATTTAACTGAGCCAGTGAATACTTGATGAAAATTGACTTTAAATAAATAAGCAAAGATTAATATCTAAAATTTCCACTATATTTAAAATTATAAAAGATACACAACTTTGCTCCCGCCGTTCGCCTATAGATGGCGTTAGCGGTAAGTAGTTGTCGAAATAAATACATCATAGACAGCATGCAATACCTTTGGCTATCTCGCAAATATAATCCCATAGTACCAAAAGTCGATTTGTGGTTACATCATACAACACAGCAGTCTTAAAGTGATACATACATTTAAAACAGCGTTGCCACTAATACGTTTCAAATATTTAACACCCTTAATGGAATACCTTTTATAGTAAAAGTTTATTCAAAATTTTCGTAATTTTTTCTTCAAACTAAGTGACATTTGGAACAGTAACACGAAATAAAAGACCGCTCGAGTACCTGTTCCATTTTACGATTCTAATCAAAATACCTTTTCCAGAAATGCCGTTCCTAAATCTCATACAACAGAACGTTATCGATGAAATGATGCTGTCCAATGATAAGTATTTATAGGCAACATAAACTTTATTATCCTGACGTAGAGCAGCATTTTGTTTTATAACATAATAAGTTTCACTTAGAACTGCGATAAAGTTTAATATATAAACACAACATTGTTTGCTTTAGTTGTGTTACTGAAGTTTTCAGACAAACACGTATAAAGACCCTTTTATGTCATGATTTTTAGTAGAGGCATGTTTACTACAGTGAGCTAATTTGATCAAGCTTTGGTTTATCAACCGCTAGTAGGAAAATATTCATACATACAGACATACATATATACATACATACATACATACATACATACATACATACATACATACATACATACATACATACATACATACATATATACATACATACATACATACATACATACATACATACATACATACATACATACATACAGACATACATACATACATACATACATACATACACACAAACAGACACACACACACACACACACACACACACATATATATATATATATATATATATATATGTATATATATATATATATATATATATATATATATATATATATATATATATATATATATATATATATATATATTGGTCAGTGGCGGTTCCAGCATTTATCACAGTAAACAATTTTTCAGAGCAAAATACCACATGTTCTCCTGTATAGGATGTCAATAACACGAAAAGTGAAAAGGAGGAAGAGGAAAGCAAAAAGATTCTTCAGAAGAACTATATTCTTCTACGCCCTCCAATGTTTCTAAATTATTCCGGGTGTCGATCCGTTGATTATGTGAAGAGTCACGACGTTTCGCCAAAATCTCATTTAGCATTTTCAAGTCTTGTCCGTTTCCACCCAACAGTCCAACTGACGTGCACGGGTTATTGTGCTCGCTTTTATAGCCGGCCGGCGACTGCGCAGATTATATCGGTGTAGTTCGGGACTATTTGCGGCGCTCGGCAACGCTGTCGGCCGTCCGTTTATTGATTTTTCTACCTCGCCGCCACGTTGCCGCGTTTCGTCTTTTTCAGAAGGGATTTCCATACTTTTGGAATGTTGCGAGCGTCGTTTCGCGTATTTAACTCACGCATTTCTTCTATTACAAGGGCTTCTCTGATTGTTCGGACCTTGTAGTTTTCAATATTCGCTATTTCTTTGGTTGCTTCAAAATTGATTTTATATCCTGTTTGTAGATGGTGCTGGAACAGAGCGGAAGTGGTTTGTTTGTTTTTTAAGTTGTTTTTATGTTATGTTCTTATATTCTGGCCGATATTTGTCTATTTGTTTGTCCTATGTATATTCTATTGCAGTCGGAACAAGATATACTATACACCCCATGATTTTCCAGTATAACTTTGTCCTTGGGGTTTTTTAGGATGTTTGCGACAGTTTTGTGCGTCTTGTAGGCTGTTCTGATCTTATATTTCCTTAGTAGTCTGCCTATCCTATCTGTGATTCCTTTTACGTATGGTAGCAGGACCTTTAGTGTATTTGGTTCATGATCCTCTATTGTTCTTCGTGTTTGGGCTCTTGTTATTGTTCTTCCTGACGGTGAATGCCCTTCCTGATACTATTTTCTGAATATCCATTTTGCCTAATGGCTGCGGAAATTTTTGGTAGTTCTGCCAAATAGGATTTTTGCGAAACGTCATGACTCTTTACAGAATTAACGGATCGACACCCGGAATGATTTAGAAATATATATATATATATATATATATATATATATATATATATATATATATATATATATATATATATATATATATATATATATATATATAAAGAAAGAAATCTCAGGGTATACAGTGTGTTAGAATGAATTAAACTAAAATTTCATTACCTATAAACCAATAAACCTCAATAGATTTCATCAATATCTTTCGACCTCTTCCAGAGGGTACAAGTTACAAAAGCAAAATATTATATAAAATCAAACTATACGAATACAATAAAAAAACTTAGAATGTCTAAAATAAAATCGAAATGTTGAAAATATAAAATACATAAGCAAAACCGAAAACATTCACTCAAACACTTGGCGTGAGATATTAATAATGACCAAGGGTACCATTTTACAAAATTATGATTCTTCTCTATTGTGAAGTCAAAATATTCTCAGCTTTATAGGATAAAAAAATATGAGCGAGCTAATTCCTCACAAAATGCGTAGCAAGCGTCCTGTAGGAACTAGGCTTAACCTAGTACCAAATTCGGATTTGTCGCCTTTGAAAAAACTCAACTACCCCGATTTTGACCCTGATATATTCAACCGTTTTTAAATTATTGCAATTTTTCGAAAATTTAGATTCACTTTCAATACCCTCTTTCTTAAACTTGAAGAGATTTACCACTAAATACCAAAACGCTTTTTTGAACTGCTCGACGCACGTTTCGCTAACCATGTTAGCATCATCAGGAGATGATTTAATCTGGTTAAATCATCAAATTTTATCAGATTAAATCATCTCCTGATGATGCTAACATGGTTAGCGAAACGTGCGTCGAGCAGTTCAAAAAAGCGTTTTGGTGTTTAGTAGTAAATCTCTTTAAGTGTAGTATTTCACACCAAAGGTTCCAACAGAAGAATTGACCCTGTATCTTTTTACTATCACCAATTGCTCTATGGCGGATAAATTATGGGATACCCTGTATAGTATTATTTAGTAAAATTAATTATTATTAAATTAATAACATATTAATAATGCTCAATAAACTACACTTCACTCTACTACCACAAATTTACCACCACTCTCTTGATAGAATTTTTCTTGTTAGAGACATTAGATTCCTTTTTCCTTTTGAACTTGTCAAAATTAAGGTCCTTTGAGCCCTGACGTTTCAATCTCTAAAAGTTGGAAATAAAATTTTATCCAGGGAAAAAGAGAAGGAGAAGAAAATCGAGAAAATTCACGGAAAACTTTCATTAATTATTTCTTTGATCACGGTCGTGAAAATTCATTTACTACGTCGAGAATATCTCTAAAGAAAATCTTTATACGAAGACCACTCTACATATTTGATTCATCTGGGTTTCGGGTCGTTAAAGAAGACGTTTCCTTTAATTTTGGATTAAATAGAATGTTCTATTTTTCAGTTTGAAAGTTAAGTCGTTTTCGGGTCTGGAAAAATTCTAGGTCTGATACAGAAAAACCGATGGAATGTTGTCTTTTCGTGTGGCAGTCCTTTTCCTTCTTTCTGTATCTTCCACGTCGCATGCTAATTACTTCGATTCTTGGCGATAAAACACCACCTAAAACCACTGTGTATTACTGGTTTAGTAAATTCAACCGTGGCCGTCGTTCGTTCAAAAACGAATTTGATAATCGCTCAAACAAAGTTTTATGTCGAGCCTCGAGTCGCCTCATATGTATCAGATATCAGTAAGAACTCCTGTCATTTTTCCTATGAACATTTTAAACATTTTAAACAGCCCAAATTATGGTACGTGTTGCATACGAAAACCATTCCAAATAAATTTGTCGCCCGAATAGACTAAATGAAACAATTTTTTTAGACAAACCGCTCGGTTCAGCCATTATCGATAAATAGGACGTGAGTTGCCTCTTTTCCGATGCAATTTACCACGCCCTATTGAATTTGATGTCCTCGGAATTTTCTCGGATCGTTTCATCGAAATTTCCCCTCTACTTTATGCGTTTAAAGTAGAATGCGCGCCAAAACAGCAAACAAGAAGTAATTTTCTAAGGTAGAAATTTAAATTTTCCCACAATAAGCGGAGAAAATTGTCGAGAAGCAGCATGGGAACACAATTTGAATATTTGGTACTTTCGAGAAAGTTTAAAGGAAGTGTATATATATATATATATATATATATATATATATATATATATATATATATATATATATATATACATATATATATATATATATATATATATATATATATATATATATATATATATATATATATACATATATATATATATATATATATATATATATATATATATATATATATATATATATATATTTATATATATATACAGGGTGTTAATGAAACACCCTAACAGATTTTTTGCCAAATTCTACGTCACAAAATAACATAAAATGTGATACGAACATGGGTCAGGAAATCCTTTATGTTCGAGATACAGGGGGTTGAAGATTTAATTTTTTTTCTTCTTTAATTTATATCTCCCACAGCACTAGGCACCCAAGGCACTGTAATCATATTTACTACTGATCATCAGCCTTAGGATTTAGGAATATACAATCCGATTCACGAAACCTGACGATTACGTCACAAACAAAATCCCTCTGAACTAAGAATTGTACGTATGTCTGAGTTAGAGCCATCCCGATTATGAGCGAGGCCAACGAGAAATAATTTCGCAGTTCGCCGAGTCACCAATCAGATGCCAGATCTCTAATTCGCAAATCAGTCAGTAGAGGGCCTATTTGTAGATTTTGTAGTTTTAAATAATAATAATAATTTAAAACGAATAAAATATAATAACATTTATTAAGATACTTGTTAATTATACGCTCACCCAGCATCGAATCGCCATATATATCGATTTTCGAATATTTTATGTATCAAACATATATATATATATATATATATATATATATATATATATATATATATATATATATATATATACTACAAAAATGTCTCAAACAAACAAAAATCTCCAGTGCGACCATTGATTTAATGAAGAAACGGCGAGCAATGAGAAATACAGGTAGTCCTTTTGGCAGGGTCGAGTACACTGAACTCTGCAAAACTATAAGAAAACGTATCAGAGAGGACACGCGCCGATTTCATATGCGGCTAGTGCAAAAAAACCCTCGAAGAAAACAAAGGAATTAACAAAGCTAAACAGAAGCTGAGAAACAAAAGAACGCAAATATATGCTTTAAAGCGTGAGGATGGCACAGTGAGCAGAGCGCGGACCCAAATGGTAGAGATGGTCAGAAAATTCTATTCCCAGTTATATGAAGATCAGAACCAATCAAAGACAACAATGCCCACGGAAGAACAAATGCCAGATATCCTAGTGGAGGAAGTAACAAATACTATAGAATCCATGAAAAACGGCAAGACTCCAGGAAAGGACAGTGTAACTGTCGAAATGCTAAAAGCTGGTGGTCGGACGTTGCATAAAACACTGACAAAATTATACTCAAAATGCCTCAAAGAACAAAAAGTACCTGACTTATGGAAAAATGCAGAAGTGATCCTTTTACATAAAAAATGAGCACAAGAAGATTTAAAAAACTACCGTCCAATAAGCAAAGTTTACAAAGTTTTCACTGAGATAATTTCTAAAAGAATATTAAAAATACTGAATGACGCACAACCAAGAGAACAAGCATGATTCAGAAGTGGATTCAGTACAATGGATCACTTCCAGGTTGTACAGCAGGTCATAAAAAGGCACAACGAATACACCATGCCACTCTGCTTGGCTTTTATCAACTACGAAAAAGCATTTGATTCCATCTCAAAGCATACGATAATGGATGCACTGCTTAGCCAAGGTGTAGAGAGAGCCTATGTAAACCTATTAGAATCGAGATATGATGGAGCTACACCCACAATTCACCTTGATGATCTTGAAGTGGGAATTAATATAGAACGAGGTGTACGGCAGGGTGAAGCAATATCGCCTATTCTTTTCTCGGCTGGCCTTAAAGAAGTATTCCGTAAACTGGATTGGGAACAGGATGGTGTAAAGATCAATGGTGCAAACTTAAACCATCTTAGATTTGCAGATGATATTATTCTTATTTCACAAGACCTAGAGGAGTTGCAAAGACGCATACAAGAACTGCAAAGGGCTGGCGAACCATTTGGCTTGAAAATAAACTTGAAAAGGAGTCAGGTTATGTTGAATAACTTCGATCAGGACAGAAGAATTTCAGTTTTAGGAAGGGATTTAGAGATTGTGGACAGCTTTATATATCTTGGGCAGATGATTTCAATGGAGGGGAATACCGCCCGGGAGGTGGAACGGCGTGTTAAATGTGGCTGGCAGGGATTTGGTAGACTCAACATAGTGTTTAAGAGCAGACTCCCACTTTGCCTAAAAAGAAAAGTTTTCGATCAGTGCGTTCTACCCGTTATGACATACGGAAGTGAGACCTGGACACTCACATCGCAATCAATTCGAAAACTTCGGGTGGTACAGAGGGGAATGGAAAGATGTATGCTTGGCATTACAAGACGAGACAGAAAGTCCTGCGTATGGATCAGGGAACAAACAAAAGTCTGTGACATCATTGGAAGAGTAAAGCAATTGAAATGGAGATGGGCAGGCCATATAGCGAGGCGATTGGACGACAGATGGACCAAGGCAATCCTGGAGTGGATACCGCTTGATCGTAAACGTCCGCGAAGAAGACCGAAAGCACCGAAAGCATATATATATATATATATATATATATATATATATATATATATATATATATATATATATATATATATATATATACATATATATATATATATATATATATATATATATATATATATATATATATATATATTTATATATATATATATATATATATATATATATATATATATATATATATATATATATATATATATATATATATCTTATCTATGATTTTGTTTCTGTACATCTAACATGTTTTTCGTTTTGCTTTGTCAGGAATACGTTAAGACCTATATTTTTACCGGTTTTTTTATTAGAACATTAACTATTTTAACACTGCTTTCTTTGTAAAATAGATGCTATACGCCATTTTTTAAGTATAAATGGAGCATGGAGCATAACTCTACATGTTCAAGCTACATGAGTATGTTGGCCTATAAAATAACACGAACATTTGCTGAACTCTTGCATTGGTTATAAAGATAAAATCAAATGTCTTGGTCTAAAATGTGGTCTCCAAGAAGTCAAGTTCAAGTGCAAGGAGAAAATGTCATTCAAGTCTTAAAGGCAGATTTTTCAAGTACTTAATTATGGCAATAGTATTAATTTGGTTATTCTTTTACATTCCCCAAATTACATCGTGAATATTACTTGTTTTTAAATAATATATGACAACATTTAATTACACATTTTAAAGAACGGAATCAAGAAATTGAGGAGAATGCTTCCTTTTATATAAAAGTTGTGTGTCATTCCAACTGTCATAGATCCAGGCATTATAACAGTGACTCAACTAGAAAAAGAGGAATAACAAGCCAAGCAACCAACACAATTGATTCATTCAGCACATCCTCAGTGGTGAACTTTTTTAATTATTAATAATAAAATTACCTAACCTAATAAATTTGCATAAAGTTGGAAACCAGCAAACTCTAAAAAGTTTTAATACATTAAAACAATAACCGTTTCAGCTTAATTTTTTATTTTAGAACAGGCATTAAATACATTATTTATTTTTTAGATATATTTATGGATTATATTGTTTAATACAATGATACAATAAAAAGCCAATGTAAACAGTAAGGTCTTCTCTGTGTTTAAGCAAATATTTCTAAGTGGGGTAATGTTTATTAATTAAAACCAAAATATTTAAATGGCTTTCACCAACCTTTATGCACGCCCTACATATACTCACCATCGATTCACGCGTGTTGCGAATTTTATCAAAAGCTTGCTCAATTCTTCTCCTCAACATCGCAATATCTTCTATTTCAGTGTTGTAGACTAATGATTTAATGTATCCCCAAAGAAAATAGTCAAGTGGATTATAGTCTGATGATCGGGGTGGCCAAAGCACCGGACTCCCTCTTCCAATCCATCGATTAGGAAATTTTTCATCGAATATGTCTCGGGCCTCATGACTGTCTTGTATAAACCATAAACTATTCCTAATATCTAATGTGTCATCTTCGAGCAATTCAGCCAAATCCACGCGGAGAAATCTTGAATACACCTGCCCAAGTTAGTGTTACTGGTAAAAAAAGGGTCCGTTCAATCGGTTGCCAATTATTCCAGCCGAAATATTTGATGCAAGGTGATATTTGCTTTGAGTGAATTGAATTTGCTTGCAGTGAATTATATGGAAATATGAAAATTAGGATCAACTAAGAAACCAATGACAAAATGTTAAGTGGGGCAAAAAAAGCAATGCCCTTGGAAGCAATGCCTGTACCCTCTGAATATGATAAGGGTGCAAACGGTGTTCCTGCAGTCAAAACATTCCACAAAATGACATTAGAAATGCCCATATTCACTGCAATGATCCTTGAACTTGTATTTGGATTTTCGGTAATTTCATTTAAGACCTATACTTCCGTATCTAGTGTTCTAATACCCTTATTTCGGACTCTATCTTGTGCTTGCATCTTGTTCCCTTAAATGGAGAACATACGCATAGTGGAAATGCTGAAATTATTAGTGGAAATTATTAAATGAAAAACTACATATATTAATAAATCTCGTCGAGTTTTTCGTTGCCCTAGGTTAAAATTCGTGCACTAAATATGATTAAAGCCTTTGGAAAGCTCAGGACGAAGAGAAGTGACGAATGCTCCCCGATTACTTTAATTACGCGTTCCTAAATCATATTCTCAAGCTGTGAAGATGATTGTTTCTTAAATTAATTTAAAGAAACTCCCCCTTGCAGAATTAATATGCACTCCGTCACCCAGTTTTCCGTTCGTAATTTTCTCATCAGCCACCGTTTCCTTCTCTGTTTGCTCCATTCCCCCCCCCCCCCCCCACTGCCCCGTTCCCCACCACCAGACGAAATCTAAGCCCAGCAGATTCTCTTTTAATTAAACTTGACAATAAATTTGAAGTTCCACATCTGAATCCTCCAAGATTAAAACGGAGGAGAATCGGAGTTTGTCTCGCGAGAGCCGCGTGTTTTACGAAACTGCCCCGATAAAATCGTTATTAATTTGATGACGGTAGGGTGTGGGAGGATTCGAAGCTGTGAAACTGGCTCTAACTGCTGTGTAAACGAAGAGCATATTTTTTCGCCTCTATCTAAAACTCAAAAAATATCAAAAATATCTGTTCTTATGTAAATAAAGAATCACTGGGTAAAAAAACAAAAAACCAAACGGAGACAAATTTCTGAGTAATTCATTTTCTGTAACAAATTTGCCCAACGAACAAAAAATTTTAAAAAACACATTTTTTTTTCATAAATACAAACTTAAGAACGTTAATCGTTTTTCGGGAGATCTCCGCCCGTTTTCAAAACGAATCTAAAAAATAATTTATATTAATATCTATTTAATACTGCAAAGATAATAATTAAATATATTTTTTTTGGATGTGTCAATGATACTTATATTGACAATAATATTTTTTTACTGACAGTGACACACTACCAAAAAAAATGATATAGGTGAGATTTACTGTATGATTATGGCGTACTGAAATACTGGTTTCTTTTAATCTTCTATTTTGAAAATAATTTTTTAAATTTAAAGAAAGAATCACTGGGTAAAAACAAAAAACCAAACGGAGACAAATTTCTAAGTGATTCTTTTTTGTAATAAATTTGCCTAACGAACAAAATTTTAAAGATATCAAAATGTTATAAAAAATTTTACAAACGTATGTCAACGATACTTACATTGACAACAATAGATTTTCATGGCAGTGACATACTACCCAAAAATACCGTGTGTCCCAGCCAAATGGAATAAATTCGTTAATAAATAAATGGGGGCGTGTTCGAAAAAACACTCGAACACGTCGAGTGTTTTTTCGAACACAATTTTTTTTTATACAGGGTGTGTCACGTAACAATGGCCAATACCAACTTTCTTATTTTAAATACAACACCCTGTATATTATTTAATTTTTGGATTCTTCAGGAAATTCTAGACATATTTCAAGTAAAATATCCTAGACTTATCTTCAACTGTTTCGGAAATATTAAGTGTTTTCAGATTTATTACAAAAATTAACTGATTTTTTTGATTTTTTTTTTTTGAAAATTATTTGATTACAGAAATTCGCTACAACACACAATAGAAAGATGGTATTGGCCTCTGTTACATGACACACCCTGTATAAAAGGTTTTCGTTGGAAAAAATGCGCAACTACACTTTTTTTAACACTAAACAAAATTGTGGAAATTTCAAGACTATTTAGTTTTTGTATAAATTTTTTATTTAAAACATTTAATGTAACAAATGCTCGAATTGTGAACCCTGGACGTCCTGGCAACACCCCAACTTCAAGTAAAACTGATTCCTGACATTATTTAATGTTTGTGGTGTAATTGACCTAATGCTGTCGGTAATGCGTCCTCTTAAATTATTCAAATCTTGGGGCTTGGTTTTGTATACGACGCTTTTGAGATATCCCCATAAAAAAAATCCAACGGAGCGAGGTCCGGGGACCTTGGTGGCCATTCTAGTGGCCCTCTCCTCACAATCTATCGATTTGGAAACACATTATCGAGGTACTGGCGCACATTAACTTGATAATGGGGGGTGCTCCATCTTGTTGGAACCAAATTGTGTCGGCTAGCAATTGAGGATTTCTTCTATTAGAGAAATTTATAAGATTTGGAATGACCTGATTTTGGAGAAAGTCTAAGTCATTTACCCCATTTAAATTTTGATCGAAAAAAATTGAACCAATTATTTGATCTCATATAATACCTGCCCAGACATTAATCTTTTCAGGTCTTTGTGTGTGAATTTCCTGCATCCAGTGAGGATTTTCTCTCGACCAATAACGACAGTTCTGGCGATTGACATGCCCATGAAGAGTAAAAGTAGATTCATCAGGAAATAAAACGTTTTCCACTCTCAGAAGGTTGTTGTCTATTCTGTGCATCATTTGTTTGCAAAACTCCATTCTCCTGTCGAAGTCGTCTTTACTAAGTTCTTGAGTAGGCTGTTGCTTATACGGATGCATTTTATTCTCGTTCAATATTCTGGCAACCGAAGAGCGACCAACATTGTTTTCCAAGGCAACTTGTCGAGTTGAGGTATGCGGATTGTCTTGGAATGCAAGCATTACATCCAATTTTTTGTTATCGGTCAACGACACTGCTTCTTTCTTAATTTGTCTTACGTGTCCCAGTTCTCTAAATTGTTTTTCAACTTATAGTTATTTTATGACTCTCTGATAAATACACCATGTTTAAATCAAATGAATCACACACGTCAAAGAAAACTAATTTAAAAGATACGTTGATTTTTTTGACATTTCATACAACAAATGCCTACCTTTGAAAACCTGATTTTTTATCTTTGCCTATTTGCTGATAATGTTCGAAGAATTACTTAATATTTCCGAAACAGTTCAAGATAAGTCTAGGATATTTTACATGAAATATGTCTAGAAGAATCCAAAAATTAAATAATATACAGGGTGTTGTATTTAAAATAAGAAAGTTGGCATTGGCCACTGTTACATAACACACCCTGTATAACAACTTTTTGTTGAAAAAAATGCACATCTAAAAATACCAATCGACGTGTTCGAGCGTTTTTTCGAACACGCCCCCATTTATTTATTAACGAATTTACTCTACTAATTTTTTGTTAACTAAGATTTAAGAGTATTTTTTGTTTTAAATGTCGTTCTTATATTGTATGTATTTCCTACTCTTAATTGTATTTCTTACTTAATTGTATCAGAAATACCAGGGATGTAAGGAATTGTGAGGTTAATGTTTGTTTAAAACTATAACAGTTTTTTGTTACAACAGTTTTTTTTATAGTTTAACAGTTTTAAACGATTTATCTATTAATTTTTTTGGGTAATTGTTTTTTATTAAAATGTCTTTAACGTAATTTGTTTCTTTTTGTAGTGTATCACTGTCGGTACAAACAAGTTTTGCTCTGTTATATAAACTTTTAATTACTGAGTGATTGGAAAAGAAATTCTGATACCTGGTGTTTGTAGGTTTTCTGAAAACTGTAGTTTTTAATGTGTTGTTGTGTTTTATTATTAAAGTGTCCAGGAATGGCAATTTACTCTCCCTCTCCATCTTTAAAGTAAACCTAATTGTAGACTCTCGAGAATTTATATCTTGTAAACAAGTATTTAGATCATCAAGGCTATGTAACATGATACTATGTTAACACATCTAAGCCACATTATTGGCTTTTTAAGAGATTTACTTAATATGTCACTTTCAAAAAAAAATCATTCAAAAAAAAAGAAACAAATATATGAACACGCCACAATCATTTAGACAACACATGCGCCTCCTTGGTTCTTATAACTTTTAATCTTGACTTACAAACTCTGAAAAAACTTCACTATTCTCGATTATGTCACCCGAAGTCTCGCCAATCGACAACGAACGTTCTATTTCTCTGTCAAAAAGACTTTACAATACCATACTTAATGCTAAACTCGAGGGAATTACGACTCAGTTCAACGATAAAAAAAATTATATATATTTCAAATATCAAATTCATTCTTTTATTATTAGACTGGGAGCTTTTCGGAACACGTGAATAAAATATAACATCTCTTGATATAGAAATTACCAGTTTTCTTATTCTATTCAGGAAGCATATAATGCCACAATGAAAAAAAATGGGCTCCGGAGAAAAATAACGAGTAAAATATGGTGTAAAGCAAAAAATAGAGCAGGAAAAAACGGAGATCGCGGATTTTTGATGGAACGTATTACAGAAAACTGTATATATTTCAACGGTTCAAAAAAAACCCTTCTGTCTCAGATCAAGATATGTTTATATGTATGTTTTTAATCCTGATGATAAATAGGTTGTCTTCGGTATTTTATTATACAGATTTATTATCTCGAGGCTTCTTCTGCAGTGTATAGTTTGGAGTGAAATTTGGAGGTTATAGCAATTAATATTGGGAAAATCATCTTGGAAGTGGTCAATAACTTCCTTATTTTAAATAGAACACCCGGTGTATTATTTCATTTTTGGATTCGTAGGAAAATTTCATGATGAGTTCCGTCAGGTTTCCTTTGAACTGTTTCTTAAATATCTTGATTCTTTTGAAAATGTTGAAAGATGTAACCTTATTTTCAACACCGCCCCTTTTACCCATTTTCGACTGATGCTAAGCGCTTCTGGGGTAGACGGAAGCATAACAATGAAACTTTCGAAATCCACATTGATAATTAATTTATCGCATACAGGGTACCCAAAATTTGATGATCAATTACATTATTTTCAAAGTAAAAAAAGTTCGTTCTTTCAAATGCGACACTCCGTATATTATTGGATGGTCGGATGCAGAATTTGATTCTGCATCGATTCGCTATAACTTTCCCTATACCTATTTCCAACGGTTTTCTTGTTAATCCATATGTATTTATTATCAAAAGCCGATGAAACTTCAACAGTCTTATCTAGTAAGCCTTGATTTTGACATGAAACGAAACAATGTTGATATTATGTCAAGGCAGTGTCCACTCACAAATTCGTGAGGTATCTACCTACAGTTTTAGTGATTTTGATAATGAAGACTATTCCAATACTGATTTATTAAATTTGTTTTATACGCATAGTGAATGTGGACGAACCATGGCTCCCGGAAAATTCGCAAGAACCGAAACTTGGTTTTTGGCAACTGGGAGTGTAAGAACAACACAAAATCACCCAAAAGCCCTTAAGATAACGAAGTGAATGTGTTGGCTATTTTTAAGCTTATCCATGGAATTCAAGTCCAGCAGCAGCTCTGTATTTGGGTATTTCAAACACATCAATTCACAAATATTAAGAAAACATAAAATGCATCCCTTGAGATAACTGTGCACGGATTACGTCTTGGTGATGAAGCAAGACAAGTCGACTTTTGCGAGTTCATGTGCACAAAAATGATCGAGGATACGAGATTTCTTCATAAGATTATGTGGACTAATGAATCAAAATTCAGCAGGTAAATAATTATAAATTGCCGAAATTATCGCTACAACTTTGAATGGGGCTAGATATCTGGAGATACACAGAGGGTTTGATAGAGATTTCCTAAATGTTCTACCTCCACGTGACAGAGCAAACAATTGGTAAATTCTGACCAATAAAATACAAAATGTCACATTTGAAGAAACGAACCTTAACAACTTTGAAAATAATTTAATTGGTCATCAAATTTTGGACACCCTGTATGCGATAAATTAAATAAAAAAATAATCAAAAATTGCAAAAGAATCGAGATATTTAAGAAACAGTTCAAAATAGATATAAGGAAACCTGATGGAACTCATAATGAGATTTTCTCAGAAATCAAATAATATACTTCCGAGATAACAAAAATCCAGAATTCTAAGTTTTTCCTAACAGCGAAAACTTCTAACGAACGGCTACCGTGAGAAACTCGGTATATATATTTCAGTATATCCAATGTATAAAGAGATGTTACTTTGTTATGGATTTCCATAATGATGTAAACGTCTAGAAAAAAAAATGATATAAAGAGAATAATGGACACAATGGAAGTCAAGAGAATAATGGGGATAAGGGAAGAAAAATCGGTAAATAATACCAATTTGGTATATTGAAAGTATTTTCTGAATGGTCGGATTAGCGAACGTTTTTTTTACCTTTTTAAAAGGTAATATATAATATAACATTGTGAATTAAGTTGATATTGTCATATTTTACAAATTATAGTAAATTCAGCTCAATTTATGGCTATGATCAAGTATATTGAGTTGGAACAAAATTTGATCCTATAATATTTTTTTAATAACAATCTTTTTAAATTTTCCTTTGTAAATTTTGTCAGTTTTACATATTTGCTTTATTTAAGACACCAACAAGAAAAAAATCTATTCAACTTTCATTCTATTTAAAAAAATATTATTTTAATAGCTACTGAAGACATTTGGCAACACCGGAAAGCATTATTTGTAATTTTTTTTAGACAAGTTATTTCCTATAACTTTGCCTTTCGAACTACTAGTTTATCACTTCAAATAAAAAAAGTTGACCTACGTCAGGTTTTAAAAAAATTATTCTATATATATATATATATATATATATATATATATATATATATATATATATATATATATATATATATATATATATATATATATATATATATATATATATATGTACAAAATGTACATATAAAGAAAAGTTTTAAAAGATTAATATTTGCTGTGATTTTTAATGCTTAATTAACAAAACTAAAAAGAAAATATTAATTCTTCTATTGGAACGTTAACTCAAACAAGTTGTCGACGCACGTTTCGCTAACCATGTTAGCATCATCAGGAGGTGATTTAATCTGTAAACCATGTACGGTCCATGGTTTTGACATGCCCCATTAGGCAACAACACATAGTTTAGTTTATTATGAATTAGAATGAATCATCTCCTGATGATGCTAACGTGGTTAGCGAAATGCGCATCGAGGAATTAAATAATGATAATTTAATCTGTAAACCATGTACGGTCCGTGGTTTTTACATGCCCCATTAGGCAACAACACATAGTTTAGTTTATGAATTAGAATGAATCATCTCCTGATGATGTTAACGTTGTTAGCGAAACGCGCATCGAGGAAATAAATAATGATGATTTAATCTGTAAACTATGTACGGTCCATGGTTTTTACATACCGCATTAGGCAACAACACATAGTGTAGTTTATGAATTAGAATGAATCATCTCCTGATGATGTTAACGTTGTTAGCGAAACGCGCATCGAGGAAATAAATAATGATGATTTAATCTGTAAACTATGTACGGTCCATGGTTTTTACATACCGCATTAGGCAACAACACATAGTGTAGTTTATGAATTAGAATGAATCATCTCCTGATGATGTTAACGTTGTTAGCGAAACGCGCATCGAGGAATTAAATAATGATAATTTAATCTGTAAACCATGTAGGGTGCGTAGTTTTTTCATGCCCCATTAGGCAATAACACATAGTTTAGTTTGTGAATTAGAATGAATCATCTCCTGATGATGCTAACATGGTTAACGAAACGCGCATCGATGAATTGAAGAAAACAATTTGGTATTTAATGGTAAATCTAATTGAGTTTATTGTGTCGACTATTATATGATTTAAAATCTTTCTTTAACCTTATTTTAAAACATCTAATTTTTAGCCAAGGCTGCTGGTTAATTTTCCAGGAAAAAGCTGAGGCAAAGTACGACAGAAGGTGATGTCTTGGCTTGATTTATGATCGACCTTGATAGTTTTTTTTTCAGTTGAATAATTTTACATGCAAATAGGTCATTAATAAGAGCACAATATGAAAACCCATATATCGATTGTATTTTTATTATATTAATAATTTAAAAGGCTTTTTACCGACGATAGTTTGAGGGGATATATGATATACAAATAAATAACAATTTTTTATGTTGTTCTAACAATTATATGTTAGAAGAGTTTTATGTACCATCCAAATAATCTATATTCCTACTATATTTGAAAATTGTTTATTTCGGAACACAGTGCCTTATTTAGGCTTTCTTCCTATAATTTTGCTTCTAATTTTTTTCTCAGTCTATGTTCTATTACTCTGGTAAATCTTTCTCCAGGCACACTTGTTGGTGTGATCCCCTCTGTAGTTTTTACATTCTTTGATATCTGCTTTTTTAAATAAGGACAATATTGTACCTATATTCCAGTCTAGTTGCTCTTCTGATTTTTTTCTATATATATATATATATATATATATATATATATATATATATATATATATATATATATATATATATATATATTGTTCCCAAAATCATAAGGCATTGAACATCGTTAAAAAAGTACATAATAAGCACTTAATTCTATATAAAAAAAAGAAAAAAAATTACAATTCAAATATAATATCTATAACACAAGGCACAAAAAACAGAGTGCATGGTTTTTACATGCCCCATTAGGCAACGACAAATAGTTTAGTTTCCTGATGATGCTAACATGGTTAGCGAAACGCGCATCGCGGAATTAAGTAATGATGATTTAATCTGTAAACCATGTACGGCCCATGGTTTTTACATGCCGCATTAGGCAACAACACATAGTTTAGTTTATGAATTAGAATGAATCATCTCCTGATGATGTTAACGTTGTTAGCGAAACGCGCATCGAGAAAGTAAATAATGATGATTTAATCTGTAAACTATGTACTATCCATGGTTTTTACATGCCGCATTAGGCAACAACACATAGTTTAGTTTATGAATTAGAATGAATCACCTTCTGATGATGCTAACATGGTTAGCGAAACGCGCATCGAGGAATTAAATAATGATGATTATGACACTTCTAGCATATACCGATACAAGTTTCTATCTACCCCCCACTAATATTTACATAATGTACTTCTTCCTGCATCCAATGTTCAATTAACAATAAAATTTCCGGTTTATTTATCATACTTTGAAGGAGGCATTCAATTTCAACAGTTTTATTTCGTAACGACTGTATATTCTGATGCATAATAGTCATACATACTCTTCCTTCATTCCCTCCAGTCAGTCCCTTCGGTTCGACTTGCATTTCGCTTCCTCAGCATATTGGATTTTAGATGATTCTATCTTCCATAACCACAAGTAGGTTGGACATTTGATATCATGTACCGCATGTTCGACATTCAGCTTTAAGTGGTGTTTGCTACAATATACTCAAAGTATCGACATGATATGCATCCCAAAAATAATCGTCCATTTCCTTCATTTTGAATACGTTCAAACGTCAAGGCGTCAGTCACATCATATAAGGGCAAAGTATGTTCTCATCATTCTCTTTGTAACAATCAGTTTTATTTGACTCTCCGGTATTATGACTGGTACATTCTGTAGCAATAATTTCTGGACCAAAACTCCCTCGGCATAATCCATCCCAACAATCTTTATTTTAGGATTCTTTCTGCTTGAGATCTTCGTTACAAAGTTTTGCAGATTTTTGGTTCCAGATTCGATTGTATTGTCTTTACCTCTCCCTCATTGCTAACATCCAATTCCCAACTGTGCTGGATCCAATTGCTGTTTTATTACTATCTTTGTTTCTTTGGACTCACATGTAATAATAGGCTTCACTACTGATGATAACATTTGACTAGTCCCACATTATTTTGAACCTAAAGTAAGAAAAAAATCTCAAAATAACTCCATCCAGGCAGATGCTGTGGAAGGAAGGCAGATGCTGTGGAAGGCTTCATCAGCCTGTGTCGATCCACTGCAGGATGAACTATCAGGGTCCTGGGCTTTCCTCTGCCACTCTGGTCCAATATATTTAACGATATCATCAATCCATCGTGCTTTCGGTCTTCTTCGCGGACGTTTGCGATCAAGCGGTATCCACTCCAGGATTGCCTTGGTCCATCTATCATCCCATCGCCTCGCTATATGGCCTGCCCATCTCCATTTCAGTTGCTTTACTCTTCCAATGATATCACACACTTTCGTTTGTTCCCTGATCCATGCACAGGACTTTCTGTCTCGTCTTGTAATACCAATATATATATATATATATATATATATATATATATATATATATATATATATATATATATATATATATATATATATATATATATATATATATATATATATATATTAACATTATATATTGGCATATAATTTAATATATTTATTTACTTTATAAAAAATTTAATTATTACGAGATACAAGAAGAGGTATATAAAGCAATAGATAAATTAAAGGAGGGAAAGGCATCGGGTAGAGACAGTATAACACCAGAAATGATAAAATATATGGGAGAAAGAATAAGAAACCTGACAGGATTGTTCAATGACATTTTGAGAAAGGTAAAAGTCCCAAAGGAATATAACTCTGGAATCATATTGCCAATACATAATGGGGATGACAAGAGAGATTGCAATGATTATAAGGGAATAACGTTGACCAGTATACCAGGAAAGGTTATGGCCAGAATATTGGAAAAAATAATAAGGAACAAAATAGAGATGACAATGGAGGAAACACGATGTGGGGAAGGAGGACGCAAGATCTACTGTTCATGATAAGACAAACAGGTTCCTGAGGAAAATAGAGAACAAAACAAAAAGAGACAAAATTAGAAAATAATTAGAGGATACGGGTTAAGGCTCCAAGGGTTATATGAAGTCATATACCAATAATATCAAATGATTAAAAATAAATATCACAGTAAATATTATAAATACCATGAAATTTTATAAAGTATTCAAAATATCAGTGGCAATGACACAAAACGTTTCTATTCCTGATATTGGTTGTTATAAATTGAATCCCTTAACAGCTGCTCTGTTTGAGACCGTTTTAATTTAGGAACGGTCCTCTTGACAGCAAAATAGCGTCAAATGAACATCTTGGTGTCAGTCGACCGCCCGATCACCTGGGAGATAGCTTTAATTATCGAAATGGTCTCTGAGGTAAGTGCGGGTAAACGTTGTGCTTTATTATAGTTGAATGTTGTTGTGTACTTAGGATATAGGGGAGTAAAATCAACTAGAAATATTGCAAATAATATTCACATAGATATACTAGGATGTTATATAAGTACAGTTGAACCTCCGAAAGATTACCAGTGCGTCATCGATTTCCTATATCATAGACATTGTCTTAATATGTTGAATGAGAGAGGAGATAAAAAATCAATACTTATGTCTTCAGGTGTGAACACTACGTCACGATAGCGTTACAGAGGGGTAGAAAAAGGAAGTAACAAATAATTAAAAAGTATTTGTTTGCATAGTGCGTTTCAAGATATATCGTTGACTGAATGGCTGCAATAAACTTTTAACAACCCCTGCCGTAACGAAACTCGAAAAGTTGCAAGAAACGTAAACAGTTTCGAAATATTTTAGTTTAGTTCGCATTCTTTTCTTAAACAGTGCAGTTATATAACTTCGATCGTATTTTCTGTTATTCCAAACGTGCTAAAAATGTGGCGTTCTTCGCAAGATAATGATCGTTGTGCCTCCGGTAGTTCCAAAGTTAAAAGAAAACATTTATCGATTAACCATGTTATTAAAATAGAAGATTCCTATGTATCATTTAATAATATTATAGAACCACTTATTAATGTAAATCAAAGTGACAGTGAAAGCGAAACCGAATGAAATGTATAATTAAATTTAAGTTCATCATTCAGACATTACTTCAATCATTCACAATCTTTCATCATTACACAATCATTCAGACATTGCTTAGGAATATGTTTATTGATATTTACTGGGGCAATTAACATTTTGCCGAAGGGCATCGAAATGTCTTGAAAGGGTCTTGAAACTTTTATAAAAGCGATTTTATATCAAAAATTATCTTAAAATTATCTTTTTTAAAAAATGAAGTATCACAAAGTAACGGTCCTGTTTTGGTCATCATTTGAATTGTTTTGTTATTATGTTTTAGTGCTATACAGTCCAGTTTTATTGTAAATTATTTTCTTATTATAACTACTGTTACTGATTATTTTGTTATCGATCCATAACATTTTATTTACTTCAATTTATATTGGTTAATTCTAAAAACACACTGAAAGATAAACAACCGTTTCGAAATAATAACAGAAATATAGTACGAACTTTTAAGGTATCTATATTTAATTTAACATTGATTAACAACACGTTAACAAATTAACTGTGCAATTTCGGATAATGTCGGGAAAAATACTAAACTCGCAAGCTCCACAATTTGTGCTCAATGTTTATGAGTATTTCGAAATGGAAAAAAGGAATGGAGGAAGTTTCGAGCCTCTTTAAACCATTCAAGACGAAAATAATAGTTAATTTGATTAAGTTTTACTTATATTACATTATCATATCGTAATATATTTTTAGAGAGTTGCAGCAGCATTAAAGAATATCCAGGAAATCTGTGTATACTTGCCCAAAGGAAGTAAAATGGAAATTTAAAATACTTTTTACAATATGTTTATATAATTATATGATAAGTTTGTAATAAACTGGTGATATATTTGAAATATATGTGTAACGCAATTGTTTAAAGACCTGAATATTCTCACAACATTTTCATCATATAACAATTGTTTTCAACAACAATGTTTATATAGTATAGAGTAGGGTAACAATAACAAAACAATTTCAATTTAAAGTATCGACTTAAAGCTAATTTCGTGTTATAACTACATACAAATAAATTTATCGCGGATTTAAATCGAAGACGGGGAGACTGGGACTCTGGACAAGGGACTGGGAGATTTTGGAATCTCTACAACAAACGCATTGGGATCACCTCCTTGACACTCGCTTCTCGTCTCTCAAGGATTTTTTTATATGTGGAGAGTATGAGATCGAAATCGAATCGTAAATTCTCTTTTTTCAAATATCACTATGAAATGTTTTTGTTATCTGCGCAGTTATAGAGCAATATTGAAAAACACTGCCTCTTATTGTAAAAAATTCATTTCGTTTATACGTTCTCAAAGGGTTTTTTTTTCGCGCTGTCGAAATCTAATGCAAAAGCAAACTTGGCCGAGCCCGAGAAAACGACCTCGGTGAAATGCTACGACAATACGTCAGACATTTTCGAAATATGTCAGCCAGAGCGAGGAAGCAAAGTGGATGGCTGGATTAAAAGAGTTTAGGCATGTTCGCGTTTTAAATCGTCGTAAAGAGGGTGCGTAAGGGCTTTGTGTGTATATGAAGAAAACATACATTAATGATAATTTCAAGAAGAGTGAGGGCGTGTGGTATAAGTTCTTTGACATTTCCTTTTATGATCATTTTCCGTGAAAGCCGCATTTAGTGGGAGATTCGAAAATTACCCTCGAGGTTTACTAATGGAGGAATGTGTCGGAATTATGGTGATGCAGGGACCAATTATATTCTAAACAACATATTCACCCTTACTAAGTTATAACACATCAGCCAATAAATTGTGTCAAAATCTCATGACAATCTGTCTACTAGTCTACTATCTACTTTTTTGATATTTTCAAAGAATGTTGCGTGTTGATTAAGAATTGTTTTTTATGAAGAAAAATACCGTTGAAGTCCAAAATAATGGACATAACCCAGACTACGTGGCCGTACAAGCTCCGATGATTGTCCTCTGGACGATCCAAACAGTTTGGGAATGAGTAAATGAAGAGATAAATGAGATAAATGAGACTACTGAATCGATCTGCACATGTCATTTATAAACTATCCAATTGTAAGCTTATTATCCGGAAGGACACGCGTTTTGCTAACCATGCTGGCATCATCAGGAGAAGATTAAAACGTTATTTAAGAAGATCTGATCGTTATTTAAGAAGAATCTGAAGATCTGTACTCCATCATGATGATTCATGATGGAGTACACTCCTGAAACCGAGGCACAGTTGAAAAAATAGACTGCGAAGGGTAAATTGCGGAGAAGAAAGTGCCTTTTAGGATAGTCATGGAGTTGTATTAATCGACTATCCTCCTGAAAAGGAAAAAACTTCTTGGTCTCACCTTCAGTGGTCGCCATAGAATTGGGATTCAAATTGATTGACCACCCACCAATTTCCCCAAATCTGAACTACAGTGACTTTTTCTCTTTCGTAGACTCAAAGTTTCGCTCGGACGACAGAGATTTTCATCGAATGATGAAACCATCACATTCGTAAACGACTATTTTGCAGAACAAGAGGTCATTTATTATTTGGACCATTTAAAGAGAACGATCTGAAAGACTACGATCGATCTTTTCAGACTACCCTCTTAAATACTATCTTAAAATAAGTATTGTTTCATTTTGAACGTAAATTTTTACCAATTTGTGTTTATTTTACAAGTAAATGTTGAAATTTCAGAACTTAAATTCCTGTGTTTTTAGTTCATTCTGAAAAGAAAACCAAAAGAAAATGTTAATCCAAAAAGAAGATATTTTAAATTAAAATAGGTTAACTTCTTTCGCCCCACCTTGTATATAGAATATACGACTGTTTTAAAGGATGACATAGTAATACAAACTAACTATACTAATTTATTAGTTGGTAAAATTCACTGTTAAACTTCACGAGAAAAACAAACAAAAACCGCATAAAGCCAGAGCTGCTCTAAATCATTCTCCAGAGCTGCATGAGTTGTGGCCTGTCTTTGCACATGAAACTTTTTACTTGCCCTACATATATATGCAGAAATCGTCTAGCTATTAGATTTTGTGACACTTTCGATGCTAGTTTATCGACAAAAACAAGCATTTATCTTTGGAAATAGATTGCAATTCTTCCAGAATCTAAGTTGCGATTTAAAAACAATTTTACAGGGGCGATCTAGGAAATTAGCTTGCATAAAAAAGTTGAAAAATAATCCGGTGGAGTAGACAGAACAGAACAGACACGAACCAAGTTCTCCCTCTCCCTCTCCCTCCCAAACGGGTTTCCAGACGACACAGTTTCCATCCACGGCATCACTACATTTGTCCGAACACATCACATAACTGTCACACCACGTCACCCTCTGGGTCGCATCACATCACCCTCACACGTAAACATTCGCCGGAAATTTTGTTCTGGAAATAATAATAATAAAACATCTTTAGGGGCTGGTACGAGCCAGCGATCATTCCTTCGATTCATTTTCACATCGACGGTAAAACATTTTTCGCCAGAAAAAAACATGAGCGTCCGGCACCATTGTTTCTTAAGAAACACAAAAGGTTGCAGCTTTGAAAAGCTGCGGAAAGCATCGATCTCGCTTTAACAGTGGCAAACTTGAAGCGGAGGTCCTCCTCGACGATTCGACGCATAGTTTTTTCACTCACACCGACAACCGATGACAATTTTCGGATCGAATGCCTGGATTCTCACAAATCAGCTCCTGAGCCCGTTGAATGATGTCGGGCGTCCTTACAACGCGCTCCTTTGAGTGAGTTTTCCGTCTCGATGTTGCAAAATCTTCGTTGGATTTCTCCGACTCATTATACAGGGGATTTCGGATCTCCCGACGAATCGAATGATTTCTGTCGCAACGCGCCCAGCGAGAACACTTTCGTTAATCACGTTAATCGCTTAGTTTCAACATTGCGACTGTTTGGAGGTATGACTGTTTAGTACATGCGTCAAACTATTTGGACATCAAAATACATCCTAAGCGCTGACGTCAGAGATAGGCGGAGCTTGTCGAACCTTTCCAAAGAAAGGAAAGCTCCACTGATATTCTCATAAGAGAATTTTTGTTAGTCATTTTCTTCTCTTGTGTCTCTAATGTGCACTGAGACACCAACGAGTGATTTATTTCTCTAATAATTCTAAAACAGAACAAGAACTTTTCACGGTACTTTTGTCCCTCGTACAATATTATAAAGAAGCGTCCGTCCAATATCGCCTACAGGAGACGTGCCTCTTTCTCTGACCTATTTCTTTATCCCCTTTTTTCGACTTCCCTCTTGACCTTGTTAGATAGATATTTCATTACAACCGATTTATCAGAAAAAATGGAATCAGACTGATTTTTGACTGTTTATCAGAAAAAACCATCTCATTACGATTTTTTTGTCGACATTTTCAGTCTACATTTTATTAACATCAATAAAGTTAAATTAGCATTTATTACGTTTTCTACTTTATTCTGAGAGAAATTTAAGGAAAAATATAAAATATTCCCGGCAAATTTGAATTTCTTTCTTCAGATTTCGTTAAAATAATCTCCGTTGTATATATTTTAATATAAATCGTAATAAACGAAATTGTTTACATCAAAAACAAAGTAACTTTATTGTTATTGTCATTAGGGGAATTGGTAATTTTGTAAAATTTCAATTATCAGGTCCTCAAGTTAATTCTCAATCTCTATGTTTTATAGGGATTGAGAATTAAGAATTAAGTAGACTGTAGATTCTACTAGAGTAGTCTGAATAGATTTAAGGCTCTGGAGTCACTCGTCAAAAATATTCCGGTATATATTGCGAATTAATATAATTTTTAAAAATATTCAGAGACGGCCATTTAAGTGAAATTATTTTTAAATATAAATTGTCATGAAGCAGTATTTAAAAATTTCAAAAATCACTGTGTTTATTCCAAATTAAAAATATTTAGCTCTTATTTGATGACAATTTACTTGAAAATGGATAACAAATGTTTAATAAAATATTTTTCTTTCATTTTAGGTTAGGTAATCGTCTATTTATCTGCCACACCCAGTATTAAAAAAATAAACCGCATATACCAAGATTTATCAATGCTATATATCGTCACCCTATCACCCTCACAATATATATTACTAAAAAAAAACAACGACCTGGATTTTCCCCCCTTCATATTTTAAAGAATAAATCATTTACAACACCGTTCCATTAAAAATATTCCTACGGAATATTCTTAGGGCTCAGTTAAATTTTAGGGCATGGGCAATCATAATTTCAATGTAGCGTGTCATAAATAACTCAAAATAGGCTCTTTTTCTCCCGTTTTTAAAAAGGCCACGATGGTGATATATTTATTATGGAACGCACGAAATTGAAGAAGGGATAATGAATATCGGCGGCTGCTACTTTTCTGTATCACTATGAAAAGAAAGGTGAATTTTTAAATAAAATACGAAGTATTTATTGGGGTGTTCAGAAAATTCCTAGGCCCTTTTTAAGGGTCTTGATTTTTTTTTAAGGGAGATGATTTAATCTAGAGATTAAATCATCTCCTGATGATGCTAACATGGTTAGCGAAACGTGCGTCGAGCAGTTCAAAAAAGCGTTTTGGTGTTTAGTGGTAAATCTCTTCAAGATAAGTACCCTATACTTCAATATATTTAACTAGAATAGAGTGGTATATTAACTTAAATTATTGTCAGTACATAGCAATATTTTTAAAATTTGAAATCAAAAGCAAAAAACTCTATTAAAGATTTACGAAAGTTTTTCGCGTAAATTCTGATAATTAACAACAATGAGACGGAGCGAGAAGGAAAACATCTAGGAAGGGAGATTGAGACAGAGGTAGAAACAGAACCCATATAAAAGCTGCACCGGTTTCTTGGAGCCTGATAAAATGGGGTCGAATCAAGATGGAAAAAAGGGTAAAAAGTCACTGTTAATTACGGCGGAAAAATAACGGACGTATTATTTCAACGAAGATGTGGAGATGAAAGTTGAAGCGTGTAGTCGAAAATATATTTTTTTGACTTTTTACCGAGAATTTATTTTAGAAATCCTTCAAAAACAAAAGGGTTAGATGGTCGTGTTTTATTTAACAAAAGAATGAAAAAAATTACTGATGAGTTCGCACTCCATGATCTACACGTCAGAGGACTTGCACATGCGCCGTATTCGTCGGAAATATCTTCTAGTGATTATTTTCCTTTCTTTAACCTGACGAAATATCCTTGTTGGGCGAAAATTTACTTTAAATGATGAGGTTAAAGATCCGATTGATAAAGGTCATAACAACCGAACATCCATGCGCCACAGTCCGTTAGATACCAGTTAAGTTAAATATTATATATATATATATATATATATATATATATATATATATATATATATATATATATATATATATATATATATATATATATATATATATATATGGACAAACAAACCCAGATTCATTACCACCGAATGAAGATGTAATCATTAGTCAAATTAAGCGACTTCAAAATAACAAAACTTCTGGTGAAGATGGAATCACTGCTGAACTTTTGAAATCCGCTGGTTCAGGTACAATTAAGGAAATAACCAAAATTCTACAAGAAATTTGGCGAACCGAATGGATTCCGGAAGATTGGAAGGATGCTCTAATCCATCCACTACATAAGAAAGGAGATATAACAGATGTAAACAACTACAGAGGGTTATCTCTTCTCCCAGTTTATTACAAGATTCGATCTCAATGTCTACTAGACAGAGCACAGTGACAGTTAGAAGTTAAGTGAATATCAATCTGGTTTTCGACCGGGCCGATCCTGCCCTGAACAGATTCTGAATTTAAAGGATGAATTTAAATGATCTTAAAACATCAAAAACTGTGTGTTTCAATTGACCGCGAATCTTTATACCAAATCTTGAAAGAACAAGGACTAGATCTGAAAACGCTGGCAATTATTAAAGCCACACTATCTAACACAAGGTCAAAAGTTAAATTCATGGGTGACATCTCAGAACCCTTCGAAATTAAAACTGGAGTGAAACAAAGAGATGGACTCTCGCCACTATTATTAAACTGTGTTCTAGAAAAAGTAATACAGGAGTGGCGTGAAAAAAAGTCGACCTTGAATATTGACCAGCCCATTAAACTGGGGAGAACCAACATCAAAATTAGTTGTCTGGCGTTTGCTGATGATCTAGCAATGTTTGCTGATGATCTAGTAAGATATATTAACGGCACAAAAACAGATTGAAATCCTAAAAGAAACAGCAGAAAAGGTAAGACTCCAAATTTCTTTAGAAAAGACACAATACACTCCAATACAAGAACACCATTTCTGAAAACAAAATATGGTAACATCAGACGAGTCTCTCAATTCAAATATTTGGGTGAAATAATCATGAAATAATCATGAAAAACGGATTGGAAAAAGCGGCCAATAAGGGTAGATGTCGCAGAATAGAAACTGCATTGAGACTTACACAAAATATTTACAACAAAAAATGCATATCTAGAAACTAGATAGAATAAAATGGACATGGATGAATCCGAATAGGCTAACTTGACAAATAGCCGAATTTTATGAAAATAGGAGTAGAGCTAAAGTAGAAATAATTAAATGGATTGCTGCAATTAAAGAGGACCTAAGATCAGCAAATATTACACAAAGTGAAATTTTAGGATAGAGGTTGTTTCACACACAGGGTTCGCGTTTGGGAGTTTGGTCAGAGAGAAAAATGTAGGAAGACTGGAACAACTTGGTCTGACGAAAGGAAAAAAGCTCATAGCGAAAGAATTAAATCAGTATGAGCTCAAATGAAGGCTAACAACAACAAACGCCTCTAACTGTACTTCGCGTGGTCCACCAGGGCCCGTACGTTAAAAATTATATATATATATATATATATATATATATATATATATATATATATATATATATATATATATATGTATATATATATATATATATATATATATATATATATATATATATATATATATATATACGTTCCCAACAAACGGGACACAAACGATCGGATGAATTCCCGGACTAATAGTCTAGCGTATTCTTCCATCCGCGAAACACTACGAACTATATATATATATATATATATATATATATATATATATATATATATATATATATATATATATATATATATATGGCCAGACATAGACCTCCTGGAGAGAGCCATCACATCAGAAGAAATTATAAATGCAGCAAACAAAATAAAGACAGGCAAAGCCGCAGGAACAGATCACATTCCTCCAGAGATCGTGAAGGTTGTTACCTTGCATAATCCAGATAATATTGCCATTGTTATGAACACGTGCTTAGCCAAAGGCCAGTTTCCAGATATATGGAACGAAGCAAAGCTGGTACTAATTGAGAAGCCAAAAAAGGAACTGCTAAATCCTACATCATATAGACCCATATGCCTACTGGATGCTGCCGGAAAACTACTAGAGGCGTTGATCAAAAGCAGACTGGAGAAAGAAATAACAGACCGTAAAATCTAACACGACAACCAATTTAGGAAAGGGAAATCAACTTTAAATGCGCTATCGAAGATTATGGAAATTTCTGAAGAAATAAAAACAAAGGCCTACAATAACCGAGAATTCTGCGCAATGGTCACGTTAGACATAGAAAATGCCTTTAACTCAGCCCCCTGGGAAAAGATAGTAAATGCCTTATATCGGGCAAACATCAGCCCGTACCTAATTGATTCAATCATACCTCTCAGACAGATATATATTAACCCAGTGGGGGGACAAAATATCAATAACCTGCGGAGTACCACAAGGATCGATCATCGGACCTTTACTATGGAATATTTTCTATGATCAAATCCTGAGAATCAGCACAGAGAAAGGAGTTACCATGGTGGCGTACGCTGATGACTTGGCTGTGGTGGTAAGAGCAAGGACCAGGTCTGTTCTGGAAGAAATGGCACAGCATATTGTTAACAAAATAGCCCTGGAGATGGATCAAATGGGCATTAAAATATCACCAAAAAAAACTGAAATGGAAATATTGGAGGGGAGAAGAAAGCTCACAAACCTCCAAATCAATATTCAGGGTGCCACAATAAACAGTACAAGAGCAACTAAATATATGGGGATTCTCATAGACAAAGATGCTAAAATGACCACTCACGTCAAACTGACATGTGAAAAAGCAAATAAAACATTGATGATACTAAATAAAATAACCCCAAAAACAGGAGGACCAAGGGCCTGGAAGAGGCGTATATTGGTGGAGGCCACTATATCAACCATTTTGTATGGGGCGCTTATTTGGGCAAAGGTATTAAGGTATAAGCACTACGAGGCAATGCTCGAAAGAGTAAACAGAAAAATGGCAATACGCATTACAAGTGCATATAGAACCGTGCCCACAATGGCCATCCTAGCCGTTGCTGGTCTACCACCAATAAGACTCCGAATCATGGAAAGCATATCAATATTCGAAAGGGGAAAGGAATCAAAAACCCAAGCAAGACAGTAATTACTGGAAGCCTGGCACAAAGAATGGAACGACTATGAGGGAAAGGCAAAAACATTTATCCAAGACGTGAGAGAGTAGCACAACAGAAAATTAGGGGAGACAAATTTCTACACAACACAAGCAATAACGGGCCATGGATCCTTCAGATATTATTTACACAGAATGGGAAAGTCAGAGGACAAGGATTGTAGATATTGTGGAATGGTGGATACAAGGGACCACACAAGTGACGGAACACAACATCGGCGTTCTGCTTTTGGAAGGAAAAAGACAGTGGGCAAGAATAATGGGCATGGTGGAGAAAATAATGAGGACAAAAATAGAGGACGAGAGAAGACGTAAGGCAAATTTGGACTGACAATCTGTTGTGTGTCCTGAAGTAATGCCTAACGGCGGTTTCCAGGCCACGAGCAGATATCCTTGAGGGGGAAGGGTTTTAGTCGGTAGGCATGACTCCAACAAGGGCATGAATCCGACATTCCCATGTCACTGAACATCGAACACATGGATGTCTTTAGAAGATTTCCTAATCCCCTCAAAAAAAAAAATGTATATATATATATATATATATATATATATATATATATATATATATATATATATATATATATATATACATTACATTATTTAAAAAAGTTTCCGATAATTGCGTTTCAAAAAGATACATCTTTTCTTCTTTTTCCTTCCACAGCATCTGCCTGGATGGAGTTATTTTGAGATTTTTTCTTACTTTAGGTTCAAAATAATGTGGGACTAGTCAAATGTTATGTTTATTTTCGTTATTTATTCAGTTATTAACTGAGTATATAATTCAAAGAAATAGATTATTAATAAAAACTAAAAAACAACAATAAACATATGTCGTAATTCGCTTTTTGTCGTAGTGACTTTCGATATTTGAAGACTCTGTATATTGCACTGGAAAATGTTATACCAATATTAGTCCATTAATTATATGACTTCAAAAATAAAACGCAACTAAAAAAAAAATTACAAGCTCGATCTAATAAAAACGAAATCGCTGGCTGGAAAAGATTTTTCCTGAGCAATATTGTGTTTTATTGTAATATTGGAAATAGTTTTCGCATCAGTCCTTTATCGGATGGCGTAGAAGAAAGTCCGAGCTAATAAAAATATAATCGATGGATGAAAAAGGTTTTGTTTAGCAATATTAAGGTTTAATCGAGATATACTTCTTTAGTGGATGGGTAGATGGATACAACATAAGAGAGTGATAAAGAAAATTTCTAATATATGTATTCTTATAGGTTTATTTTCTAGATAAAAACTACTTTTAATTTCCTACAAAGATTATTATTTTGTTCTAAATGGATAATATTAATTATAGTTTATTCAAGTTAATATATTGTATTTTATATCAATTCCCTTCCACCAGAATTCGTATGTATTATACTGAATGGATCGTAGCAGTTTCTAAATGAAAAATAATCATTTCTGGAAAAACTGAAAAGGCGCACGTCATCTCACTTGCACCAAAATAGTTTTAATGAGTGAAGCAAATTTCACGCTTAACCCTTCCCTTTCACCAGAATAAGCATATATTGTCTTGGATGGACCGCTGGATTTTCTCTGTGACATATAATCATTTTTGGAAAAACCGAAAAAGCGCACTTTATCCCACTCCCACTAAAATCGAATAATGACCATTAATTTATAACTAAGATGAACTAAATAAACTTGAACTCGGTAGTCTTTGAGAAGCTTAACCATATAATGAAGTACTCGAACATACCTACAAACCCAAAACGAAAAACTTACGACACATGCATACTCCCGGTTACAACTTATGGTTTAGAGACGATACCATAGATCAAGAAGAGTATGATAATATTAAGAATCATGGTTGGCGTTGGTCTACGTGAAAAAAAATCATGTGAACAAATTAGACAACGTACAGAAATAAAAAATACAAAATACAACATAAACCAAAAGGTATAAAGAATTAAGTGGCGATGGGCTAGACATGTCGCCCATTAGCGGCTGGCTCGTTGGGATAAGAAAGTTATCACATGGAGACCAAGACAAACCACATAAAACCGACCAGATGAAGCAAACCACACGAAAAAATGAGTTTGGACTGTCCAAAACAGAGACCGAGAGAGCTTGAACAAGAAAATTATCACATGGACACCAAGACAAACCACATAAAACCGACCAGATGAAGCAAACCACACGAAAAACGGAGTTTGGACTGCCCAAAACAGAGACCGAGAGAGCTTGAACATTATAAATAAAAACTGCTTTGACAATTATTGGAACTGAACTCGAAAAGATTTTAGACTAAGCACGAAATCACTTCATTTAACTTCTTTAGAATTCGAAGCTGTCAAACTGGTTCTAATTGCTGTGGAAACGAAGGGCATATTTTTTCTTTTTTTTGTTTTTTTCGCCACGATCTAAAACTCCAAAAATATCAAAAATATCTGTTCTTATGTAAATAAAGAATCACTGAGTAAAAAACAAAAAAAACCAAACGGAGACAAATTTCTCAGTGATTCTTTTCTGTAATAAATTTGCCTAACGAACAAAATTTTTAAAATATCAAAATGTTCTAAAATAAATAAAAAATGTTTAAAGTTAATGTTTCGGGAGGTCTTCTCCCCCCGTTTTCAAAACAAATCTAAAGAATAAATTATATTAATTTCTATATATTATGCAAAGATAGGAAGTACATATATTTTTGTGTATGTCAATAATACTTCTATTGCCAATAATAGTTTTTAATGACAGTGACATACTACCAAAAAAAAATATAGGTGAGGTTTACTGTGTAATTGTTTACTGTACTTAATTGTATTCTTTAGAATCCGGAACCATAATGAATTTAATACTACCGAAGGCATACCAATACAGTTATTTTTATTTAAATTAATTATATCGATTTCTTTTAATCTATGCATTTTGTTATCGATTCTGTTAATGCCATTTTGGAATTATTCCAATTGATTGTATGCCTCGATACCCATGGGTGTTGACAAATTCTAGTTTTACTAAAATCGCCCTTTCTAAGAAGGTTTTTATGTTCTTTTATTCTAAAATCTAACAATCCTGCACAATCCTGGCAATCCTGTAAAACTGTTCTATCTTGCCTGTAGACAAACTTCTTGACAAGCGTTTCGCTAACAATGTTAACATAATCAGGGGATGATGTAAATGTTTAGTAGTAAATCATTTTCGTTTATAGAATTGATCTGTTTTAGGCAGGACCATTTGCAATCGACAATATATCGCACCGAGATTGATTGTTGTTTAAAAACTGGATATTTTGAACTTTACGATAGAATTCTTTCGGACAAAGCATATCTATTAATATCAAAATTGCGTATACCGTTTGAAAAATGGTTTGAACTTCGTTTAACCGAGATGATTTACGACGGAGATTTGTCAAGGATGCATTTCCTGTTGTATTCTGAAACACCCCTTTCGAACCGATCGCGTATTTCGCAGCCACTTCTTTGGCTGCCGCACTTAGCAGAATTGGAAACGGTTAAAATATTTATAATGCTAGTTTACTTCTCCGTCAATGATTGATGGTTTTTACGCTCCAATTGTGCAAAAACAGAATGGAACGACCAATTTGAAATATATTTACACTACCAATAAAATAAGAATGGCCCTATTAATAAATCTTATTTAAACTTAATTTTACGTTCTTTCTAAGATAATATTAATTTTCCAGAACGAATTTATCGAGCACTTAAAAGGCATATATTGTATTAGTCTGAATATAAACAATTATTTATTCATGAATATACGTTGAGGTATTTTAGAAAAAAATACGTGATCAAAAAAATTAGAGAAACTATATGTAGCCTATATAATTACCGAACCTGAATACCTTGTTACATAGCACTTGTTCTTAATTACTGATTGGCATCTTAATGGCATGGGGTTGATTAGATGTCAGCATCCAAGGGCTCTCGATCGGATTTAGATCTTCCACTCTAACACTTATAAATATGATTCGAACCTTGCTTCATCACATGTGTCATATGAATCATTGTCAGTAGGTAGACCTATGGTAAAGGCATATTCTCTTCAGCGTAAGCTAACATAATTGTATCTAAGATTCCTGCTATCTAAGTTCATCTTCTGCTTCATATTATGTTTACTTAAAAACCGAACTTGTCTGGCTACTCTACCGTATGGGTTTTTCTGTTGTAAACATAATGTCATGGTACTGGTACGATACTTAAGTCAAAACTTTTTTTTGTAATGACAGAGGTAGCAAAACGATCATTCAAAGCCTCGCGTACAATACGAATATCCATTTTTTACTAATTTTTCATGGACGGTCACTTTCCTGTTGTTTTTGGGTCACATATGATTCATTTTAGGCTTAAGCAATTACACAAGGTGATCATATGATTGAATTTGTAATAAATGCATAACATTTGTTTACAGTTACAGTACAGTGTCTAGCTCGGTCCCACGATTACTTTAATACAGTGGGAAACGGACTAAACTTTACTGCAACCTGTATAAAATTAGTACACACTTCAATTCTTTTATTCGAATCTTCGATATGAAACATTAAACTCACAAAGATTTACCACTAAACCACATAATCACTTTTATTAAAGTTCTCGAGGCACGTTTCGCTAATCATCAGGAGATGATTTAATCTACATCTCAAACTAAACTATGTTCTGTTTATGTGATAACACTACCTAATGAAGCGTGTAAACAATCATTAACCGTAAGACCAATTATAACATCCATTAATTCTCCAACATGCGACTTGGTAAAATGGTTAACAAAGGAATCTGAAAATTTACCAAACCAAATACCTTTCTGTTCTGCGATAAACTTAACAAAATTCATATAAAAAAAATCAAAAACACACATCGACAGGTACGTGAGATCTTGGTTTCCTTTGACGTATGATCGTTGTTTTCGAGTATCCCGATTCCATATACCTTGAAATACCTAAGAGGAGTACTCGAGTTAAACGATTCTAATAACAAGATTGTTTCTGAGTACACCTCCTTAACAAGATTATGTATGAAGCAAAATTGTTTTCAGCTTAATAATACACTCTTGTTTTTTTTGTGTAGTATAGTATAGTACACTTTTGTTTTTTTTTTTTACTTATGAAGTACAAACCATTAGAACGAAATAAAAGAAGTAACAAAAAAATGCGCTGGTTATATTTGAAACAAAATAATTAAAACTTGATTTTTAAAGTGTTTTGCTACCAGTCTTATTTTAATGGCCTTCACTGTATATACGTACATAAATCTTGTTCAAAATATATATTACTAATACGTGTAAAAGGTTAACTAAAGGACATATATTATATCACATCTACACTTAAAGTAATAAACTCAGGTCTTCAACTTCTCCTTAAATAAGAAAAGTATATACGTGATATTCGTGTACAGAATAGAATTTTAAGTTAAAATGGAATTTAAATACACACACTGACATACATACACTGTCACACACGCCGACATACATACACTGACATACATACACTGGCATACATACACTTACACACATACACTGACACACATACACTGACACACATACACTGACACACATACACTGACACACATACACTGACACACATACACTGACACACATACACTGACACACATACATTGAGTTACATACACTGACACACATACAGTGACATGCATTCACTGACATACATACACTGACACACATATACTGATACACATACACTTACACTTATATACATACACTGACACACATACATTCAGTTACATACACTGACACACATACAGTGACACACATACACTGACATACATACACTGACACACATATACTTATATACATACACTGACCCACTTACACTTACACACATACACTGACACACATACACTGACACACATACACTGACACACATACACTGACTCACATACACTGATAAGCATGCATTGACCCACCTACACTGACATACACAGGCACTGACACACATACACTGGCACACATACACTGACCCACAGTTAAATAATTTAAAGGATTTGAATTGTTCTTTATCTCTTTATCAGTACTCCTTCCTTTTAAAGATTTTATAGTATGTTTACACCTAATGTATACATACTAATTCCACATGTATTAATGTGTTGAAAATCAAGAAACAAAGCAATATAGACCGACCTACTTTTACATTAGCTCCAGGGATATAGCAAGACTAACACGCATATCGTGCGAGTGTAAAATATAAACATTTTAACGCTTTAACGCCACATGTGCTCTATGTGAAATGGGAACGAGGCGTAGCACCGCATTCACGACAAAAACTATATTTTCTTTCGTGTCGGACGTTGCTTCTCTCATTCGGTTACGCTCGGAAATAACACATTATATTAATCCTATTTTTGCCTGGCTTTTTCTTTCGCTACAACAATGTATCAGGATTAAAAAAAAAACAACTTAACTTTAATTTTCCATTGTAATACGGCACACGTAAAATTAAAATATATATACCAACACGATCATCGTGTTCAAAAAGAAAGTCCTATCACCTTTTCAAATCAAAAAGCTCACAGGATTGAGATCGAAAAAATAACTCCTGAATCACCACTTATGTTTGTTCACAAACTCATTAAGCCAGAAGTGCGACTCATCACTAAACACAATGACATTTACATTTCAAGCAGTGTTGCAGCTTTTAGGTTTCGAAGTTCAGACGCTCTTATTGAATAACTTTTTATTTCTATTCTTTATTTTCTCTTTATACTTTATCAGCTAATTCCTGAAGAAGTAAAAATAAAATCTATCTAAATTTGCACGAGTCTTATTTTAGAAAGAACTTGAAAACAATATTTGCAAATTTGACAACTTGAACTTGCTGGAATAACAAAAAAAAACAAAATCGGTTAAATTTTTCTACCTTAATTAATAGCAGCTTCTTACCTTTTTCGTTATGATTCCGTCTAATTTCAACCCTCTCCAGAAAACCGGTTCAGTTTTTATCCTCGTTCTATTTCTGTCTTTCTCCATGTCCATCCCTCCCTTTTTTTCCTTTTCTGTCTTTTTTTAACCAACTTGATTACCACATTTCGAAAGAAAAGGCAGAACGCTTTAATTTATTTCATCGAATCGATAAATTTCGTTAACATGAAGGTTTTCACGGATGAAGTAAATGTTAGAATTATTCTTCCGAGTATCAATGTATTTTTGAGGATATTTTGCCAAAATCTCATGACATATATATATATATATATATATATATATATATATATATATATATATATATATATATATATAACCTGAAAATATATAATAAAATATAAAGAGAAAATAAAGAATAGAAACAAAAAGTTTTTCAATAAGAGTGTCTGAACTTCGAAACCTAAAAGCGGCAACATTGCTTGAAATGTAAATGTCATTGTTTTTAGTGACGAGTCGCACTTCTGGCTTAATAGGTTTGTACACAAACATAACTGGTGATTCAGGAGTTATTTTTTCGATCTCAATCCTGTGAGCTTTTCGATTTGAAGAAGTGATAAGACCTTTTTTTTGAACACGATGATCGTGTTGGTGTTAATGGTGACCGCTATAGGATTATGCTAACAAAATACTTTTGACCTGAACCGAGAAATGTGGATATAAACAATGTTTTCGTTCGACAAGACAGTGCGCCACCATTGTAAATATACCACACGGTTTGTGTGAAAGAGTAATCATGGAAAATTGGGTTCTATTTTGTTTATTTTTTAATATACCGACGAGTAAGTATTAAAAGTTGCTACAATAACTGCTCAATATAGATTTAAATTTTACGTGTGCCATATTACAATAGAAAATTAAAGTTAAGTTGTTTTTTTTTAATCCTGATACATTGTTGTAGCGAAAGAAAAAGCCAGGCAAAAATAGGGTTAATATAATGTGTTATTTCCGAGCGTAACCGAACAAGAGAAGCAACGTTCGACACGAAAGAAAATAAAAATAATTTTTTGTCGTGAATGCGGTGCTACGCCTCGTTCCCATTTCAGATAGAGCACATGTGACGTTGAAGCGTTAACATGTTTATATTTTACACTCGCACGATATGCGTGTTAGTCTTGCTATATCCCTGGATCTAATGTAAAAGTAGGTCGGTCTATATTGCTTTGTTTCTTGATTTTCAACACATTAATACATGTGGAATTAGTATGTACACATTATGTCACATTATGTATGTGTGTCAGTGTATGTGGGTCAGTATGTGTGCCAGTGTATGTGTGTCAGTGCCTGAGTGTCAGTGTATGTGGGTCAATGCATGTGTATCAGTGTATGTGAGTCAGTGTATGTGTGTCAGTGTATGAGTGTCATTGTATGTGTCAGTGTATGTGTGTCAGTGTATGTGTGTAAGTGGGTCAGTGGATGTGTATCAGTATATGTGTGTCAGTGTATGTATGTCAGTGTATATATGTCACTGTATGGGTGTCAGTGTATGTAACTCAATGTATGTGTGTCAGTATATGTGTGTCAGTGTGTGTGTGTTAGTGTATGTGTGTCAGGGTATGTGTGTCAGTGCCTGAGTGTCAGTGTATGTGGGTCAATGCATGTGTATCAGTGTATGTGAGTCAGTGTATGTGTGTCAGTGTATGAGTGTCATTGTATGTGTGTCAGTGTATGTGTGTAAGTGGGTCAGTGGATGTGTATCAGTATATGTGTGTCAGTGTATGTACGTCAGTGTATATATGTCACTGTATGGGTGTCAGTGTATGTAACTCAATGTATGTGTGTCAGTATATGTGTGCCAGTGTGTGTGTGTGTCAGTGTATGTGTGTCAGTGTATGTGTGTCAGTGTATGTGTGTTCGTGTATGTATGCCAGTGTATGTATGTCAGTGTATGTATGTCGGCGTGTATATGCCATTGTATGTATTTAAATTCCATTTTAAACCAAAATTGGATTCTGTTCGCGAATATCACATATATACTTTTCTTATTTAAGGAGAAGTTGAAGGCCTGAGTTTAATACTTGAAGTGAAGTGTTTAATACTTGAATAAACCTTTTACACGTATTAGTAATATATATTTTGAACAAGATTTATGAACGTATATACAGTGGAGGCCATTAAAATAAGACTGGTAGCAAAACACTTTAAAAACCAAAGTTTCTGTTCTAATTTGTTTACCATAATAAATAATATAATAACCTAATATTAACTGACCTTTAATTGTTTTGTTTAAAATATAATCAGCTGATTTTATTGTTGCTTATCTTCTTTTATTTCCTTCTAATCTAAAGAATGTATTTCCTCCTAATGGTTTGTACTTCATAAGTCAAAAAAAACAAAAGTAGAAGTGAATCTAGAGTTGTTCCTGCGAGCTCCTCGCAGTGATGCTGCGTTATGTTTTGCGTTGGCGTGATCCGCCACAGCAAAGTTTTTTCGACCTTTGATAGTGCTTTCCGCCTTTGGTTCCACTAGGCCCGAGTGGCAATTGGACACGTAACCTTTTGATTAATAGCGCTTCCTTTCGGTGTCGTTGGCCTTTGGCCCAAGTTTGACGGTGAATATGTTGGTACTACCTTTCGTTAGATAGTTTGGCGCAAGCCGTGGGAAGGATATAGGTAAATATAAATGTATTTATGTTTGGATTTCAGGCCTTTCTCATAACCAACAACTGTTACCTTCAAGCAATAGATTTTTCTTTGTCTAGATTTTTAAATAAGTACGATTGAATGTTATGATGGAGATGTTAGATTATACTATACAAAAAAAAAACAAGAGTGTATTATTAAGCTGAAAACAATTTTGCTTCATATATAATCTTGTTAAGGAGATGTACTCAGAAACAATCTTGTTATTAAAATCGGTTAACTCGAGTTATCCCCTTAGGTATTTCAAGGTATATGAACGCATTAGTTTACTTCATCGAATCGATACATTTCGTTAACATGAAGGTTTTAACGGATGAAGTAAATGTTAGAGTTATTCTTTCGGGTATCAATGCGTTTTTGAGTATATTTTGCCAAAATCTCATGACATTTTCAGGTTAGGTACCCCCATATATTGCCTTAACTCTCGGAGACTTCGTCACTGGTGGGTTCATCGATATGAATAATATATATATATATATATATATATATATATATATATATATATATATATATATATATATATATATATATATATATATATATTAGAATTAATAGATTCTCGGGTAGAACCGCGTTTTCGATTTGTAAAATATCGACGAAGTTTCGGCTTCCACTTTGAATCCATTATCAAGAGAATCTAGTTGATTTGCTCCGAGGTCTCAATTTGCTTACAACCCAGAGTTCACAACTAGAAAAGAACGTGGTCGTTCGTCTCGAACGTCTCTCTCTCTCTCTCGTAAAGCAATTGAAATGGATATGGGCAGGCCATATGGAGATGGGCAGGCCATATGGTGGATACCGCTTGATCGCAAACGTCCGCGAAGAAGACCGACAGCGCGGTGGACTGATGACATCGTTAATTATATTGGAACCCGAGTGGCAGAGGAAAGCCCAGGACCGTGAAAGCTGGAAGCATGGTGAAGAGGCCTTCATCCTGCAGTGGATCGACACGGGTTGACGATGATGATGACGATTGTTTCATTGTTATTACACACAATAATATTTCGACAAACATTTTTTTCAGAAAATACAGAAATTAATATTCTTTCATTCTATTCAGTTTCAATCAAGATTTTCCTCGACGATTTTTTTTTAATTCAATAAACAAAAACAAACACAGCGCAAGGAAATTCGTAAGCTTCAAACGTCAACGGGTCTTGCGGTTTAGGCTCGACTCTCTGCGGACCCGAAGGACTGAAAAGGAGATAAGAATGAAATTAGTGGAAACAAAATACCCTTTGGGGATATCTGAATTTAAGTGTGTCGCGTACACCAAGCTTTTCGGTGGGGAAAACTCTCGGAAAGTTAGGGACGAGAAAATGGACTTCAACTATTTGCTCTCCCCTTTTTTTCATAGTGAAATAATAAATTAACGTACTCGCCCTAGCTGTATCTTATTTAGTTAATTCTGAAACTATTTAAAGTTAGGTTATTTTGATTTTATTATTATAATATTCCATAGTAATGACAATGGAAATAGGGTGATAGAATTTGCGTTCGAAAACAATATGATAATTGTTAGCACTTCTTTTGATCACAAAAACATACATAAGGAAACATGGATAGCTCCAAATGGAGAGACCAAATGGAATAAAGCGCAGATAATACCCCTTCACAAAAAAGAAGCTAAGGAGGAATGTAATAACTACCGTGTAATTGCACTGCAAACATGACCTACAAAGTGATGGCCAAGATGATTAAAGATCGACTAAAAAATTACCGTAGCGAATAAGTAGGGGAATACAAAGGAGGGCTCAAGGCAGGAAGATCAACAACCGACCAAATATTCATTATGAAACAGATCCAACACTTATGAACAAAATTTGAGTTTACATTTACTGTTCATACATATCGGCAACTATATGAGTCCATTAGCAGGGAAAAGATGTTGCAAGCCATGAGACAGTTGGGAGTCCCGGAATAGTTGAGGAAGTTGGTGGAGATGACTGTCAGGAGAACAGTAAATAAAGTTATAGTCGATGGAGTAATGTCTGAAGAGTTCATTGTAAAGAAAGGACTGAGACAAGGCGATCCACAGTCAACAGTTCTGTTCAATCTGGTGCAGGAGGTTATTCTGAGGGAGAGTAGCCTCAATACCAATATCAGACACCAATGCTTGGCCTATGCCGACGACATTGTTTTGATGGCGAGATCCAAGAAAGAAATAGTAAAGGTTTTCAAGATATTGTAGAGCAGTAGAACCGATTATTATTATTATTATATTTCCCTTTAATAAAGGCATAAAAAAAGTCAATTGCTTAGAGAGTATCAGAGAGAAAGATAATTGTAGGTAAAAGAATTGAAAATAGATAGGAGAGACAAACAAATTAGAAGTTGAATCAGCTTTTTAAGGAACCAGATCTCACACGAATTGTGAAATCCTAAACTTTGAAATGACAAACAATTCTTTATATTATTTTGAACAAAACTTTTCACAGACATTTCAGCGGAAAGCACTATTTAATTTTCTTTGGCAACATCGACAATTTTTAGGAAAAGTCAGTTTTTTGTTTCATTATTTCATGTAAAGGTATTATTTGCAAATAAAACATTTTTATGGACTTATTTATGGGCACTATTTTTTATGAAACACACAATTAATTGATCTATTCAATTAAATGTTCAAAATGTCCATTATTTGAGCATATGCAAGCTTGGCAATATTATAACCTATTTTCCCGAAAAAGTTAAAAATATTCTGGTTCATTTATTATCTAGTTGTTGCTCTTCCATAAATAAAAAACACATAGTTTCATTCAGGTAGTGAATACAATTACCCTATAGGGTCACCCTATAATAATATATTTTGATACCCTATAACATCACCCTACCCGATAATGTACCTTATGTTACCCTATTATAGTAACATTTGTTGTTACCCTATAATATTTAACTATACTCTTGCCATATATAATTCAATACCATTTTCTTAGTGATTTTACAACTTGATCACCAAATAGAAAATCCATATTCAAAGAAAATAATGATATATAACAAGGTAGGAATGTAAAAAAATAATGACAAAAAACAAGGTAGGAGTGTAGGCCAAAAGATCAGTTTTCAGTTTTTTACTTCATTGTTATATATTTAGGTATTATTTGGCAATAAAACGTAATATTTTTAGGGCAATTTATACCATACGTTTCGGCATAAATTTGGTTTGGGCTTTACAAAAAAGAAAAAAACTTACACATTACAATCGTTTGATGTTAAAGTTGAAATTACCATCACTATTTTTTAAGAAACACAAAATTAATTATTTTATTGAATTAAATATTCAAAATCTCCATTACTTGAGCAAATGCAAGCTTCGCAAGAGTCTAACCTATTTTCCCGAAAAAGTTAAAAACATTCTGGTTCATTTATTATCTAGTTGTTGCTCCTCCATAAATAAGAAACATATAGTTTTATTCGGGTACAGAATACAATTACCCTATAGCGTCACCCTATAATAACCTATATTGTTACACTATAACATCACCCTACATTGCTACCCTATAATAATACCCCTTTTGTTACCCTATAATATTTAACTATATTATTGCCCTATATAATTCAATGCCATTTTCATAATGATTTTACAAATTGATAACCAAATAAAAAACCCATGTTCGAAGAAAATAATGATATATAACAAGGTAGGAGTGTAAAAAAATTGAAATAAAACAAGGGACTCATAAAGTCGAATCTTTTTTTTTACGAGGACTATACTTTCTCCATCCAGTTAGGCCAAAAGATCGAATAACAGTGGTAGATTCGAATTTTATTTCATCCACGTATACTATCTGGAGTCTCGCCCATTTTATATGGGCCTCTAAAAGTTCGGTAATGGAAATGGAAACACTATTGTCTCTCTCTCTGTCTCTCCATAATTGAATTTGCCACAGGGAAAAGGTTTCGCTTGAAGGTAATATTTTTAAATTATTTAGTGCGGCCGATGGACAGCGAACTGTGACCAGAAACGTAGTTCTCAAGGGTTTAGTTTCGAGGAGTAACGTTAACCTAACGGCAAATCGATAAAAGTATACGAGGGACGCCTGTAGATAATTTCAAGCTGTTAAATAAGCTTTTCAACGACTAAAAAGCTATCCAATAAGAGTGTCGGAAATTTAAAATGAGGTACAATGATAAGTAGGTAAAACAGTTAATTCCATGCATTTATCGGAACGCAACCAGAATGAGCTAAAAGACACGAAGAAGTGATTTTGCAGCACGATAACGCCCCATTACACACAACTGGGCTGGGAACTCTTGTTCCATCCGCCGTACTCACCAGACTTGGCTCCTTCCGACCAGCACTTGTTTTTCACTTTCAATAAAACACTTTACAACAATTACGGAGATGCCGAAAATGGCTTGATAACTGGACAATCTCAAAAGGTGTACTACGGTTTTTCTGGGAGGGTATCCATAAATTACCAGAGAGATGAGAAAAATGTGCATTACACGTGTTTTTTAAGAAAAAAATGAAGAATTGGTAAACATCACATCTGGTATACTATATACAGTGTGTCCAGGATAAGGACTTGCCAGCCCATTAACATTTTTATTTCTGGACCGATTTTCATAAACTTGCATAACCCAATTCCATTCGATAAGATTTTCATAACCCATTTTCGAGAAGTACTATTATGGCTTTTTTAAAGGAAAACTAACAATAAATTCTTGACCAGCACCACCTTAAAGAAAAATGTACCGATGTTTGTGGTTCTAAATTAATGGGTGTCCTTGATATTATTTTATGATATTTTTACAATAATAATTTCTAATAATTACAGACTATTTTTTTAACAAGAAACTTCCTTTTATTACAGGTCGATTTAAATTGGTATTATAAAACTTATTTTTAATTGTCCCGAGGCGTGAGGTCAATTAATTATAGTACTGTTTTGTCCAATCCAACGATTTGGAAAATTATTATTTAACCAGTTTATTAAGTTAATTGCATTATGAATGTGTGCCCCGTCAAATTGTAAGTATAAATTGTACCGATAATTAAGAGGCAACGCATCAGTTTCATCAACAAACTGATTTTGTAAAAATCTAAGAAATCTAGATGCATTCAAATTTCCATTAAAAAAATATGGTCCAGTAATAATGTCACTAAAATTAGCACACCAAACGTTCACCTTAGTAGACTATTGTCTCTAACATTGTATCACCCAATGTGGGTTATCTTGAGCTCATAATCTAATATTTTATGATGATACGATACCATTTGTCGTTAACGTGACTTCATCCGACTAGCGTCCTTAACGCTTGAGTGTGGATTCTCATTAAAATAATCAAGAACTAATTAAGAAGTTTGTTAACCCTCTCCGTTTTGATCAAAATATTTGTTTATGCAAGAAAGTGATAAAATATTCTGGTTCATTCATTATCTAGTTGTTGCTCCTCCATAAATAAAAAACACATAGTTTTATTCGGGTACTGAATAAAATTACCCTATAATGTCACTCTATAATAACATATTATGTTAACCTATATCACCCTACCCTATAATGTACCTTATAATGTTACCCTATAATAGTACCCTTTTTGTTACCCTATAATATTTAACTATACTCTTGCCATATATAATTCAATGCCATTTTCTTAAGGATTTTACAAATTGATCACCAAATAAAAAATCCATATTCAAAGAAAATAATGATATGTAACAAGGTTTAAAACTAAATTAACAGGCTATCAACCCCAAAGTATTTGCTTCCAAAAGGAAAACGGACAATTAGCTCTAAATAACCAAGATAATTGCAAAGAACTTGTGAAATATTTTAAACAGCTACTAAACTGTCCTGAGCCCTTAAACAAATTACCAACACTAAACCTTAAACAAATAAACACAGATTCATTACCACCGAATGAAGATGAAATAATTAGGCAAATCAAGCGACTTAAAAATAACAAAGCTTCTGGTGAAGATGGAATCACTGCTGAACTTTTAAAATCCGCTGGTCCAGGTACAATCAAGGAAATAACCAAAATTCTACAAGAAGTTTGGCGAACCGAACGGATTCCGGAAGATTGGAAAGATGCTCTAATCCATCCACTACACAAGAAAGGAGATAGAACGGATGTAAATAACTACAGAGGGATATCTCTTCTCCCAGTTTGTTACAAGATTTTATCTCAGTGTCCACTAGACAGAGCACAGGGACAGTTAGAACCTAAAATTAGTGAATATCAAGCAGGTTTTCGACCGAGCAAATCCTGCCCTTAACAGATTCTGAATCTAAAGCTGATCCTAAGACATCAAAAACTGTACAATAAAAATCGAGTCTGTATATTTGTGGATTTCAAAAAAGCATATGATTTTATTGACCGCGAATTTTTTTACCAAATCTTGAAAGAACAAGGACTAGATCTGAAAACGCTGGTAATTATTAAAGCAACAACTAACACAAGGTCAAAAGTTAAATTCATGGGTGACATCTCAGAGCCCTTCGAAATTAAAACTGGTGTGACAAAAGGGGATGGACTCTCGCCACTCTTATTTAACAGTGGTCTAGAAAAAGTAATACACAAGTGGCGTGAAAAAACGTCAGCCCTGAATATTGACCAGCCCATTAAACTGGGGAGAACCAACATCAAAATTAATTGTCTGGCGTTTGCTGATGATCTAGCAATTTTGGCTCAAGATATATTAACGGCACAAAAACAGATTGAAATCCTAAAAGAAACAGTAGAAAAGGTAGGACTCCAAATTTCCTTTAAAAAGACACAATATATGACCTGCAGCAGACTAAGAACACCATTTCTAAAAACAAAATATGGTAACATAGAGGATTCTGTCAATTCAAATATTTGAATGAAATAATCATGGAAAATGGGTTGGAAAAAGCGGCCAATAAGGGTAGATGTCAAAAAATGGAAACGGCATAGAGACTTGCACAAAATATTTACTCCATGATGATTAAGATCAGCAAATATTACACAAAGTGAAATTCAGGATAGAGGCTGTTTCAGACACAAGGTTAAGAAAGGTTGGCCAGAGAGAAATATATAGGAAGTCTGGAACAACTTGGTCTGATGAAAGGAAAAAAGCTCATAGCGAAAGAATGAAATTAGTATGAGTGCAAAGGAAGGCTAACAACAACAAACCCCTCTAATTGTTCTTCTCGTGGTCGAAGAGGGCCCATACGTGAATAATAAATAATATAACAAGGTAGAAGTGTAAAAAAATAATGATAAAAAACAAGGTAGGAGAGTAGGCCAATAGATATTATAATAGTATTATTTGCCAGTAAAACGTAATATTTTTATGGCAATTTATACCATACGTTTCGGCGTAAATTTGGTTTGGTCTTTACAAAGAGGAAAAAAACTTACACATTACAATCGTTTGATGTTAAAGTTGAAATTACCATCACTATTTTTTTAAGCTCCGCTTTGATCAAAATATTAGTTTATGCCAGAAAGTGTAATATGATTGATGTTCCGTTCTGGATGTTTTCTATTAAATTCATTAACGGTTTCATGAAAAATCCGCCTGCCATCACCAGCTCAAAGGTGGTGCTGGTCAAGAATTCGTTGTTAGTTTTTCGGTAAAAAAATTTCTAATAGTATTTCTCGAAAATGAGAGCCATAAACGTTAACGCAGTTGGCCAAGATATTAGCAAAAAAAAACATGGGATACACTTTCTTAATGATGTTTCCTTAATGACACTTTCTTAATGATGCATAATAAATTGTATTACTTATTCTCTAAGTTCTGACACTCTTAATTGCACAACGCTTTAGTGTGCATCAATTTTTGACAGTTTTGATGTTAAACATTTAAAGTATCCCCTATTCCATATTTTTTCCACGTCTAATTTTGTTTTGTTGTAATTATTTATCCCATTAAATCCACATTGACCCAATTGTTGATCAGGACCGACTAAGTTGGAAACAGTAGAGACAGATTAGATTTTCTCACGCGAATAATGCCTCTGCCAGTGAAAAGGTCCCCAAAAACGACAAATTTAGGTATAATCCAGCTTAGACCAGAAGTAAAATGTTATAAGCTACTTAATTTTAAGCTCGACGTACATGTCTTGATTTCGTACGGTTTAAAGTTAATTATAAATTAAATCAAAATATATATTTTAATGTCGTAAAAAAAAATTAAAGGTTATTTATTTATTCACCACGTTTCGGTTGTGGCTTAAGGGTGTTTTGCGAGTTGTTTGGTCGAGAAATGGTCATTTTCTCAGTATAGATGCGTGTTTCACGTGGAGATTCAAAATTTATTGTAACGAGAACATTGTTAGTAAAAATCTTTAAATTCCGTGGTTGTCTAGAGTGAGACATGTTTTTTTATGTTTCCTACGACTTCGTCCAGGAAATTTATTATCTCAACTATATTTCGAACATTAACAGCACGACATCATGGATTTTGTTTTTTATTCTTTATTTGGGTTTTTCGCCACGATCTAAAATTCAAAAAATATCAAAATATCTGTTCTTATGTAAATAAAGAATCACTGGGTAAAAACAAAAACCAAACGGAGACAATTTTCTCAGTGATTCTTTTTTGTAATAAATTTGCCTAACCAACAAAATTTTAAAAATATAAAAATGTTCTAAAAAAATATACAAACTTTTAACGTTAACGTTTCGGGAAGTCTTCCCCTCCCGTTTTCAAAACGAACCTAAAAATAAAGTATATTAATTTCTATAAATTATGAAAAGATATAAAGTAAATATATTTTTTGTGTATGTCAATGATCTTACATTGACAATTAGTTTTTAATGACAGTGACATACTACCAAAAAAATATATATAAGTGAGGTTTAGCGGCAATGGAAAAGTGTAAAACAATGCAGGTCGTCCAGGAGGGCGAAAATAAGAAAGGATAAAGAAATGAAAGCACGGCTGGAAGGAATTTCTTGTCGTATATATATATATATATATATATATATATATATATATATATATATATATATATATATATATATATATCAAACATAAACAAAAAATCCCGAGAGTTTAGTTTAGGATCTAACAGTTTACTAGGAATGACATTGAACTTTGAAAAACATCAAATAGATTTCTCTCTCTCACGGGCTCCTCCTTTGTCCATCGATGTATTAGTTGATATGATAGTGGTAAAACATTCTTTATGTCGCTAATATTTTTACTACATACGTGCTGGCATTTTCCATCTTATCGATCGTAAAAACCGTCGTGGATGTGAGCATATCTACTCTATTCCACGTCGTAATTTCGTGCGCTAACCGTCACTTTTATGACCGATAAAACTGCTTTAAAATGTCTTATAATGATATTTGTAAATATAACATAGCTTCAATATTAAAAAGATAACATGAATACAAATATGCGTGGGAGACAAAGATCAAGGGTATTATGTGGAGGGCTATTATAGCGATAATGGAATATTAGATGAGAATAAGACGAGATTAAATTTGTCTGATGCCTATATGGGGTCTTCGTGAAAACTGACTATATAAAAACAACACCAGAGCTAAGGCAATTAGGTTTAATAATCACTGAGGTTAGTGTAAACATACGTTAGGGTATCAAGAAGCAGGAGGGGACGACCAGCGATCTATCAAATATTTGTGCTAAGACAGATTCTTGAAACATACACAGTATGTCCGCTCTACTGTGTAAGTTACTTGCCTGAAGCCTTATTTATTATTTATCATTCCTTATATACTTATTTCAAATTCCAGTTCACTTTTAATTTCGGTAGACGATTTAAATGGGTCGGTTTTTGAAATTCGGACAATTTTCCTGTCGGTGTGAGCTGTCGTTTTCCTTATAGCTTCACGGTTTTCGGTCGTTTTCTTGAAAACGTGAAGAGAATGTAATGCTTTATACATTTTATGGCTCGATTTTCAGGGCCAAATTTTCACATTCTTTTTTCTACAATTTTCCGAAATATTTTGTTTACAGTATTTTTTTAAAGTTTGATATTATGATTTCATTCTTTCGCTATGGGCTTTTTCCTTTCGTCAGACCAAGTTGTTCCAGTCTTCCTACATTTCTCTTTCTGGCCAACCTCCCAAACGTTAACCTTATGTCTGAAACAGCCTCTATCCTGAATTTCACTTTGTGTAATATTTGCCGATCTTAGGTCCTCTTTAATTGCAGCAATCCATTTAATTATGTCTACTTTAGCTCTACTCCTATTTTCATAAAATTCGACTATTTGTCTAGTTAGCCTACTCGGGCTCATCCATTTTATGTGTCCGTAAAACTTTGATTTCTTGGTTTTCTCGAAGTCGGTATGTTGTGCTATTTATTTGTTTGGGGTCTAAGATTTTTCTTATGATTTTTCTTTGTCTCTTTTCAATGTCCTCGATGTCTCTCTTTCTATTCAAAATGAGCATTTCTGCCCCATATAAACATTCTGGCTTAATAAATGTGTTGTAATGTCTCAGCTTTGTGTTTTTAAATATGCATTTTTTGTTGTAAATATTTTGTGTAAGTCTCAATGCCGTTTCCATTTTTTGACATCTACCCTTATTCGCCGATTTTTCCAACCCATTTTCCATGATTATTTCACCCAAATATCATGATTATTTCACCCGTTATATCTCCTTTCTTGTGTAGTGGATGGATTAAAGCATCTTTCCAATCTTCCGGAATCCGTTCGGGTCGCCAAACTTCTTGCAGAATTTGGTTATTTCCTTGATTGTACCAGCGGATTTCAAAAGTTCAGCAGTGATTCCATCTTCACCAGAAGCTTTGTTATTTTTAAGTCACTTGTCTAATTATTTCATCTTCATTCGGTGGTAATGAATCTGGGTTTGTTTGTTTAGAATTTAGTGTTGGTAATTTGTTTAAGGGCTCAGAACAGTTTAGTAGTTGTTCAAAATATTTGGCAAGTTCTTTTCAATTGTCTTGGTTATTTAAAGCTAATTGTCCGTTTTCGTTTTGGAAGCAAAGGCTTTGGGGTTGATAGCCTGTTAATTTAGTTTTAAATGTTTTGTAAAAGTTTCGGGTGTTATTTTTTAGGAAATCTTTTTCTATTTCATTAAGTTGAATGTTTTCATATTTTCTTTTAGTTTCTCTAATTAGCTTCGATGTTTCTTTCCTTACTTCCAAAAAGATGTTATAATTTATTGCCGTTTTTTGACTGTTCCACTCTTTGAATGCTTTGCTTCGGTTTAAAATTGCTTGCTCGCAAACTTCATCGCACCACAGATGTTCTCTACATTTTTATAAAGGGGCCAACTTTAAAGCTGTTTAATAATTTTTTGTTTTAATTCTTGCTAGTTCTATGCTGGTTGTTTATCAAGCTCTTCTGTTAGGGTTGGTTTTATTTTCGTTTTTATTTCGTATTTTATTTGGTAATATTTCGTATTTTCTACCATTATGGTTAGTCCAAGAGGGGAAGGGTAGTCGGTCAAGACCTACCCTCTTTGAATAAAGCGACTATCAATTTTCTTGCGGTAACGGTCTGGATTTTTTGTTTTCTTTTTCAAGACTGCAATACAGAGTGGATTATTATCATTTCACATCTTACGGCTAATGAGTTTTTTTTATTATTATATATTTTTTTTAATTGTTACATTAATTACTTCATTTTAACTAACGTGCAAAGCAAGTTTTATTTGGCTCAAATTATTAAAAAAACATCAGGTCAATCTTCTGTTTGTCCGATTTTATTACATTAAAATTTTAATTCAAGGTGTGATGTGAAAATCGTGATTTATTATTAAACTTTAAAAATACTGTTGAAAGAACGAACACACGACGTAAAATGGAATTTTATCGATGCGAAGCAAACTGCATTCCAACATACGTTTTTTATGGATGGATGTAGAATTGTTGGCAGATTAATTTGATTCGTTGAGTGTTGTTAATACGAATTATAATTAGTATCAACTCTACTATATATATATATATATATATATATATATATATATATATATATATATATATATATATATATATATATATATACCGTGTGTCCCAGCCAAATGGAATAAATTCGTTAATAAATAAATGGGGGCATGGGAGCTCGAACACGTCGATTGGTATTTTTAGATGAGGCATTTCTTTCAACAATTTTTTTTATAAAGGGTGTGTCATGTAACAATGGCCAATACCAACTTTCTTATTTTAAATACAACACCCTCTATATTCTTCATGAAATTCTAGACATATTTCATGTAAAACATCTTAGACTTATCTTGGCTGGGACACACGGTATATATATATATATATATATATATATATATATATATATATATATATATATATATATATATATATATATATATATATATTAACAGATAGCAAAAGTTGTATGAGAGTAATATAAGCGTATTAGACAGCTCGCCTTGTTCTGAAATTTCAGTCTCACCCAGCGTGTCTTCACTAACCAGCACCTTCCCAGATCCTCAAACAAAATGAAGTTATTCCAAATATGAGATCGTCCCACTTGTTCGTCGTACAAATCCCTCGAAACTTTTCCTTTTTCTAATAAAGTCCACGTCAGATTGGACGACTCCCGTTGGCCGACACGTGTTTGACCTAATTGAAACATACTTCTTTTTAATTTGCTTTCATATCGCGAACGGCCACATTTTTGGGAATCTTGATGTATCGCATGAAAAGTTTCGTATTAAATTTACGAAAAACATCTTGTATGTCATAAAATTAATTAATAATTTACAGAATATTCCATGAGTATTTTTAGTTTGATAAGAACTGATAAGAACGTAAAAGTTTGGACCTATAAACGAAACAGAATCAGTGCCAGTTGCAATCTTAAACGGCTTTTTTAGCAATGTTTAACAAAATACTCTTCATGTCTAGTTTCAAATTGTGACAGCTTGAGCTTGGCTGTTGCGTAGTGCAGACGTACAAGTTTCATTATGAATAAATACACGCTAATAGGAATACTAAGTAAATTAATAAAATTGATAATAATGACAATGGGGGCTTAGACAAACATTTAATTTAATACTCAAAGAAATCGTCCGGAAAAGTTCAAGACGATGGAGGGAAATGATTCAGGGTGAAACACCAAAAGTGTTAATGGAAGATAAAAATCTTCATGCTGAGTTATAATATGTGAATATAAACTGTGGAAGCGACAGAAAACTGTTATTTTTGCGAGATAATCCCTTTCGGGTTTTACGTAATGAACTGGGGGATTAAAGATGCATAACCCGCAAAGTAGAAATCAATTAAAACCGGTAATTTCATTTGCGAGTTTAATTCGCTCTAGAAAAGGACGACAATAAAATCTTCCAATTAGATTCGTACCGACGGAATTGAGCCAGTCACTGAAATTAACTCGATAAAGTCGGAAACGGCAACGAACGAAATTTATTTTTTACATTTTTTTGAAAATTAAAAAAAAACAAAGTAAAACGCAAGCTTTTAGCTTTAATAAAAATATGGTTGATGCAGAAAAGTTCGACGTGTTTTTGGTGCTAGATGACACACAACGTTTTGATGTTATTTGACAAAAGACATTTCAGAAAATTTGGGAAAAAAAATATGGTATTTAACAGTAAACTCGTAGAGATTATCACTAACCATTGTAGCAACATCATCAGGAGATAATGTAATCAAATCAGACAGATTAGACGTTAATTTTTTGCTAAAAATCAAATAAATATCCCTCTACAAGCACCATATTCATCAGATATTACACCATGTGATTTTCCTCACAAAATGTAATCTAATCAACTAGAATAAACTCTCCAGAGCTCCTGGTCGTTTCGGTGGTCAAAACCAAACTCATCCCGAACCAAACCAAACTAGTTAGTGGGAGATCAAGAAACCTCCAGTGAGAAACAATCAACACGATATGCCAACAGAATTTTTTTTTGTAAACTCACTGAATATAGTATGGTGTTCTATATTCAGTGAGTTTACACAGTTCTAAAACGTAGCATCTTACATAAATTATAAGTTCGCATATGGTTCGTGTCAAAGTTTATTCGGTAAAAGTTAGAAGTGCGTCCCCCGGGAATAGATAACGTAATGGCGCATCGATAGAGCTAAAACTGGATAGGAAATAAAACATAACTGGCACAATATGAACGACGTCTCGAAGACGAACGGCAAAAGACCACGTAAATTATTTATTGTCGATCGGCAAAACCTCCGAGAAAAACCCGAAAAAAAACGACATGTCTGTAAAGGGTTGCTTAGTAAGTGGAAAAAGTTTCCTTCAGACATGTATCCAAAATGCAACGATTTCCACCGAAAACAAGTAAAAATATTTATTTTAATTCTCTTACGGCAACGTCGCGTTTATTTCGATAGAACCGTCTCATCGTCCTGTTTATTTCGATCAATTGGAATTCAGATTTTTTGTTGTATTGGGCTCTTAAAGTATTGTTTGAAAATTAAATGAATTATTTTTATAGTCATTAATTTCATATATTTCCGCATAAATTTAGTTTGTTTTGTATATATATATATATATATATATATATATATATATATATATATATATATATATATATATATATATATATATATAGTATAGGATTCAGAACAATGGATCACATCCAGGTTGTACAGCAGGTCATAGAAAGGCACAACGATACATGTAACTGTGCTTGGCTTTTATCGACTACGAAAAAGCATTTGATTCCATCTCAAAGCATGCGATAATGGATGCAGTGCTTAGCCAGGGTGTAGAGAGAGCCTATGTAAACCTATTAGAATCGATATATGATAGAGCTACAGCCACAATTCACCTTGATGATCTTGAAGTGGGAATTAATGTAGAACGAGGTGTATGGCAGGGTGACGCAATATTGCCTATTCTTTTCTCGGCTGGCCTTGAAGAAGTATTCCGTAAACTGGATTGGGAACAGGATGGGTTAAAGATCTATGGTGCAAACTTAAACCATCTTAGATTTGCAGATGATATTATTCTCATTTCACAAGACCCAGAGGAGCTGCAAAAACGCATACAAGAACTGCAAAGGGCTGGTGAACCATTTGGCTTGAAAATAAACCTGAAAAAGAGTCAGGTTATGTTCCATAACTTCGCTCAGGACAGAAGAATTTCAGTTTTGGGAAGGGATTTGGAGATTGTGGACAGCTTTGTATATCTTGGGCAGAGGATTTCAATGGAGGGGAATACCGCCCGTGAGGTGGAACGGCGTGTTAAATGTGGCTGGCAGGCATTTGGTAGGCTCAACATAGTGCTTAAGAGCAGGCTCCCACTTTGCCTGAAAAGAAAAGTCTTCAATCAGTGCGTTCTACCCGTTATAACATACGGAAGTAAAACCTGGACACTCACATCGCAATCATTTCAAAAACTTCGGGTGGCACAGAGGGGAATTGAAAGATGTATGCTTGGCATTACAAGACGAGACAGAAAGTCCTGCGCATGGATCAGGGAACAAACAAAAGTCTGTGACATCATTGGAAGAGTGAAACAATTGAAATGGAGATGGGCAGGCCATATAGCGAGGCGATGGGACGATAGATGGACCAAGGCAATCCTGGAATGGATACCGCTTGATCGCAAACGTCCGCGAAGAAGACCTAAATCACGATGGATTGATGACATCGTTAAGTATATTGGACCCGAGTGGCAGAGGAAAGCCCAGGACCGTGAAAGTTGGAAGCATGCTAAAGAGGCCTTCATCCTGCAATGGATCGATACAGGCTGATGATGATTATATATATATATATATATATATATATATATATATATATATATATATATATATATATATATATATATATATATATATATATATATATCATTCAGGGAAATAATGGTTGTATGTCATCAAAATCTATGACATACTAACGTTACAATGTTGTCACATCAACACCAAAACACCCAGACTTTGGCTTTTGTATAATCGATAAAACTGTAAATGAAAAAGTAAAACGAAAAGTTTCTTTAAAAGTTTTAATCAAAAACCCGTTTCGAAACTTCTCCTTGTGAACATAGTGGATTTTCATTTAGTTCACAAAAAGTTTAATTATTCACTATCACAAGAACAAATTTTCAACGTATCAACAACTTTTCAAAAAGTTCTTATCAACTTTCAAATACTCTTTCGCTATTCGACCATTTTTCAATTTCTTGTTATGTATGTCTGATTGGTTGAGCCCACATCAAGATGATTTAGTTTACTCGTTTTGAATTCAGACGCCTTTTCTTCGGTGATTTTGACATTTTGTTATTCTTCAATTTTTTCGAAATTACACTAACTGTACCAATACTAATATTTAGTGCAGCTACAACTCGCAAAAAAAACTCCAATCAACAATGAGACCTACTAAAGTATTAATACATACCTCTCTCACAGCGTTTAATGGCAAAAGAGGAGCCCCATTATCTCGTTCCTGTTCCAAGGAATTGATAAGTGACGAGACAAGTTGCTTATACAGGCTGCTTAACGGTTTTGGCATTTCCTTGCAATTATAATCGCAGATTTTTTACTACAGAACTCACAAAAGCAGAAACTAAACGAAGAAAGTTGTGTTGGCCGGCAACACTGTCCAGAACCACAAACCTAAATGTTATCTTGACAGTGACTTCACAGAATGTGATCCACCGGGCCACCGTATTTTTATTCTATTCTAATAGGATTAGAGGAAGAAGGAAATAGAGTGCTTCGAACTTTAAATGGTTTTTTCTTTCTTATAGATTTAAATTGGCAAAAGAGCATCGTAGCGTCGAGCATTCGCTGACTGGGCCGAGGGGCGGTTGAGAGTGGACGCTGATTTCGTACGGAAAATCATCTTAAGCTTCGATGCCCATTTTTAGGCGAATGGCTATGTCAACAGGCAAAATTGTCGCATTTAGGGAGATATATATCCACATGACGCCAACCAGTTGCAAATGCATCCAGAAAAAGTCCCTGTGTAGTGTGGCTCTTGGTCTGATGGGGTCATTGGCCCGTGCTTCTTCCAAAATGAAGCTGGCGCCGCCATAACTATACAGGAATATATAGATCTCAATTGCAATAAGACGACGTTGGGTTCAACACAGCGCATGTAACAATGGATCTGCTGCACGACAATTTCGACAGCATGTTTATAGCGCGTTTTGGCGAAGTCAACTGGCCACCGAGATCGTGTGATTTAATGTCATTAGACTTTTTTTGTATAAAAGATAAATGGCAAAAAATGAATAATATCTCATTCACTACTCATTTTATTTATATATATATATATATATATATATATATATATATATATATATATATATATATATATATATATATATATATATATATATATATATATATATATACACACACTATAAACTATATTTCTTAGGAAAACCTTCATTTGAAATAAAGCAGAACTCAAAGGCAGACATTTTCGTTGTTCGGGCTTTCGTCCCGGAAATAATCTCAGACTTACGCTGACCTGGCGGGCACCAATATTTTAGATCGTAACAATTTAATTAACCACGTCAGACCTTTCCATTTAATCCCTGATAGAAGTTGTATCTGGCCTGAGGGTGGGACAACACTCCGCCCGTTTCCGACCCACCCCGAACCATTGTCCGAATAATTGAGGGCTTATGTTCCGAAATCCCCAAAACTTCTCTTACATTCTTAACGTCCCCTTTTTTTTAATTGATTATTTCGAAAGCTTTGGAACAACATCGAAAATTACTAAAAAACCCTGAAGATAAGCCGTTTTGATAGTTATATTAGTAGTATATTTAAAAACAAAGAAAATACATCATTCGGCCTCGAGCTGAACGCTTAGAAAGCAACTGAAGGATTCACCAAGGATACCACCCTTGTAGTATGTAGGATGTAATTAAATACAGCTCGCGCCATCTTATAATCTTAGGAGATACTTAGTGCTGGGAACTGCTGGGAAGGAGCTGGGAAGGAATGAGAACTGTACTCGCCTGATATGGCACCGTGTGACTTTTTCAGGTTCCCGAAGCTAAAATTGCTGCTTCGAGGAAGGCGCTTTGAGTCAATTGAGGCCATAAAAAAATCGCTGAACGAACCGAAGACATGGCTATTGCACTCACTTTGAAGGCAACAAATAAAATTTTGATGAAGACATTAATGTTTTTGTGTTTTATTTAACAATTCCACGTACTTTTTATACAGAATGTATATATTTTATTTTGAGCATAATTTGAACCCTTAAAATTCGACAAGGCCCAACAAAACGTAATCTTCACTTCATAACGCTCTCTCCCCAACAAAATCAGATTGAAAGTTAATTTTCTGTGAAATTGCGTCCGAGAAGAAAAAAAAACACTTTCCCAACCAAACGTTTCGAATCGACAAGTAATTTTATCGCATTTCCGAAGAAAGCGCGTCCGTTGGATCGATTCAAAACTTTTTTCCCGGACAATATTAAGGTTTAACCTTTGTAATATGCGTTCACCCCTGTAAAATTAATTAAGCAGAAAACTTTACCGTAATCGGACAAAGTTGAGGTCACTTTGGGTTAAGTGGAGCTCGCAGTTTGTCACGAGGTTTAAAATATGGGAATGTACGCTTCAGTTACCACGAGTATAGTATGTGTGAGAGAAGAACTTTCTCTATCTATCGTCTATCTGAAAATATATCAAACGTCCCCTGTACTAAAAATTAAAGTTCTACAAAAAGATGTGCTTCATGTCCTATAGCGAAAGTTAAAGGGAAATTTGCCAGTCACACTGGAATCAAGAGAACACAAAAGAAGGAACCTCCAGATCATCACCAGTCAAATTCCAAACTTAATAATCTTTGATCATCGCTCCATTAACGAATTGATAAATTTGGATCTTCATCAACACCGTCAGCAATAAGCGGCGACATTTTCTTCGAAACGTACAGCTGTTTGTCTTGTTTTTATTTCAATATACAGGGGTGCTTCATCGTTTACCAAATAAAAATGGCCGATAGGAAGAGTTATGTTAATTTTTTAATTCTTTATTTGAAAAATTCCAAAAGTCAGCATTGAAAGTTGAATTAAATAAAAAGTTATTGGTATAACCTCCAAATAATATTTTTATTGTAATGTGTAATGTTGTAGGGATCTGTGAAAATCAAAACTAGATGCAAGCGATACCCCAGAGGTAGTTAATTTCAAGAAAGAAGGAATTCTTTATTGAAAGGAGTTAAAAGAGAGAGGTCATTTCAGAGAAGATTCAGTATCAGTGCTTGGGCAGGAGTAATTGGAAATCATGTAATTGGACCACATTATTTACCTGATCGTCTCAACGGGGATAATTACCTTGAGTTCCTGCATCTTACCCGAATTGTTAGCTGAGGTTCCAGAGCTCTTATTTAGATAATAAATTTCGACAAAATGCAAACGTTGCTCTGATGTTAACCGTTCCATGTTGATTTACCAGACAATACTGAATAATGTTGAACACAATGAGCCCAAACTCACTGTTGACAGAGACTCCTATCGGAAATTCGGACAAACTAAAAAAATCACCCTTCTCGTACATGTTTTAAATATAGTGGAAAGTTAAATTCAAATCATTCAGTTTCAGTGGTTCTATAGCAGGGAGATATTAGAAGCTAGCCTTTAATAAGGCTGAAGGCTCAGACAGCTAACTTTAGTGCTGTGTAAGTGCTGTGTAACCTGCTAACATATGTTGGGACTAAAGACGTTATTTATTGCATTTACATGTTTTCCAAGCTACATGATACAAATCAATAATATTTTATATTTAAAACGTATCTGTATTTCTCTTGTTTATAAAAGCCGGAAAATTATCGCATTTTTCATCGAGCTGCAACGACCGGAAGGAAAAGTTTCGGTGTCAAACAAGCGGATACAAAAACTAATGAAGTGGAAATTAACCCTGAAACAGAGTCACCTGTTTGCGATGTTGATAGACGAGCCGCGCAATTGTTGCTCTTCCCGCCGAACCATTCCATTAATTAAAATTTTAATTAAACTTTCCATTTAACGTAGTCCCATGTAAACTGTTACCAACAACAACTGAATACCGTCCCGTTTATCGCTGGGCTTATTGTTTTATTCATTTTAGTGTACCGTTAGTTTCAACTATGAAACTAAGTTTATTGTTCAGGGACTTAAATTACCACGTATAGCCTATACAAAACTAAAACCGTCGCACGTCATCGATGACGCTATTAAAAAACAGCAGAAATACCACTACAAAAATTAAATAATAAAATAATTAAATTCAATACATTTTAAATTTATCGCCTGTGTTCGGTTAGCAGCATATGCGACGTTGTCGGGTTTAAAATTTGTCTTGTTATATATATTGACACGTTTGGAGGTTATCCAATTTGTACCTAAACGTTTACTTTCATTTTTACCTTGCGATCGAAAACAATTTCTTGAAGAACTTAAGTCGCGCCTGTAAAACGCCAAATCATTTAAATAGTCATTGTCAAGAGTTTGTGGTATCTCTGATACACTATTTTGAACAAGGTTATGTTTAGTTTAACTATCTTTAGTTTGTCATACTTCTTTTAGCGTGTTGCAACAGCCTTAAGGTTGAGTTTGTCCACTGTTAGTACTATTTCACAAAAAGTGAAAAACAATGAAGTTTTAAAATGGCCTAGAAAACGTTATTTTACTAAAATGGTTACCAATACTGCAGCTTTGGATACGTAAGTTCTATTCGTGATATGGACTAAAGCCGCCATTCAGGTTAACTAATAATAATGTAGCTTTTTCAATCGAAATGTTTAAAACTGAATCATTAAGAATTGTAGCAAAATATGTACCACAACCAAATGTATTATTTTGATATATTTCCTAAGTAAATGCTTTCCAGAAATAGCACGCAAGAAACTAGCACGAAAATATTTAGTAGACAAAAAACTTATCAGAAGAATATGGGCAGAAAGTTTTACGTATTCCTCCATACCACTGCATTTTCAATCCAATTAAACTTATACGGGGAATTGTCAAAAATTACTATAATAAACACATGGGTAGAAATGGTAATACACAGCAAGACTGTATAAACATGTGGCCTCAGGCACTTTACACTGTTACTCCTGAGATATGGTCAATGGAATACGATCAAGCATACTGAAAAGGAAATAATGAAATGGTATGTACTGGATATACTGGATCGAAAAGAAGTTCTTCCCTTAATTATAAATACTGCAGATGCTAGCAGTGATTCCAGCCAGTACTTCTCAGATTCCGATTAATGAAAATAAGTGGATGCAGATATTTCATTGTTTGTTTGTTTAGTACTTGTATATTATATACCAATAAATGTCACTGATATAACAAAGAATTATGTTCACTCTTATAACAAAGAATTAAAATTAATTAGGGATGTATCTGAAGTGAATGGTTATAATAAGAACATCGTAGATAAACTAATTAGAAAACATAAGTTCAAAAAATTATTGAAAGAATCTTCGACTTTTCAAAAGGAAGGCTTAGTACACTTCACGGTTCATGATTTTTACATTCGTTAGGTATGGTTTTCATATAAATAGAACATAGTTTAGTTTTAGAATTAGATTAAATCATCTCCTGATGATGCTAACATGGTTAGCGAAACGTGCGTCGAGCAGTTCAAAAAAGTGTTTGGTGGTAAATCTCTTCAAGTTTAGGGTTATGATGTTTAATCGCAATCTGGCAACAGCGCAGCCGAAATTTTGATCACGTGCTTAATGACGTGCAACGATTTTAATTTTATACAAGCTATATATGTTCATACGTATATGAAAATTATGAAAATTATTTGCAAATTGTATTTATAATATAATTAACGAATATATTAAACTTTTCGCGGCTTGCTTTGCACTAGTCCGCGATTTTCAGTTTGAAAATCGTTGGTTTACATAGTAGAATGGGATATCTAGCTGAACACGAGCAACAAAAAAAAACCAGTACGTTCCTTCAGTAATTAATAAGGCTGCGTGGCGCTGGGCTCGCCCTAAAAGTAATCTTTGCTTGAGAGCGCCCAGCTAAATATTTTTACCGCTTTGCTGTGTCTTTTATGACGATTATGGTAATACAGAACGTGACGAAAACACACGATGACGTTATCGCACCACTCGCAGGTTTCTAATGTAAAAAAAAATCTATTTACCCAATAAATATAATTTTATTTTTCCTTTACCTTAAAACATGTGACTTTTGTTTTAAAAATTTACGATCTTTACATGAAAATTTACGATCTTTACAGGTGGGTTATCCATTACTGCATTTAATCAATACGTCGTTGTCCAGTGGTCGAGTTCCAAGAAATACGAAAGGGGGCATCATTATTCCAATACCAAAGGTTGAAAACCCTGTATCAGCAGAGGATTTTAGGTCAATCAATCTATTGCCGATTGTTGAGAAAATATTGGAAATAGTGGTGTGTAGACAGTTGCGTAGATACTTTGAAAAGAAAATTTCCTTTTTGTGGGACAAGCAGGATTTCGTGATAAACATTCATGCGAGTCTGCACTGCAACATCTTTGTACGAAATGGCGCCAAGATATTGGTGACGATAATGTGGTGATTGGTGTATTTGTGGACCTGAGACGTGCACTTGAGACTCTCAACAGAGAAGATCTGATTGTGAACCTACAATGTTACAGAGTGAAATCTTGTGTTAATAAATGTCTTAAACATTACTTGAGTGACCGCTTTCATCGAACAAAAGTAAATGGTGCTATATCAGGAATTCTGGAAAATGATATTGGTATTATTATTGGATAATTATGACCAAATGGTGAAAGATCTTAATTTAGAACTCTCTATATTGGATAATTGGTTATGTGTGAATAAATTAAAATTAAATTCTGAGAAAACAAAATATACAATTCTGGGAAAGAGGGGTATTTGCAAGTCGTTTATTGATAAAAATTATAATATTTACATTGAGAAGAATAACATTGAAATCGTAGACCAAATTAAATATCTAGGTGTAATTCTTGATTCTCAATTGAAGTTATGTGCTCATGTAAATTACATGTGAAAAAAAATAGGGTTCTTTCGTAGAATATCACATAACTTAAGTAATTCGTCAAAAATTGTTAATATATAATACCATAATTTATCCCCATTTTAGTTATTGTAACTCTTTGTTGCTAGGTTGTAATAAAAATGAAATAAATAGATTACAAATTTTACAAAATAAGGCGTTCTGATGGGTATACACCAGCGGATTTGATGTTGCGCTCTTTGGGCTGGTGCTCTGTGTGGCAGAGTATTGAGATGGCCAGTATTGTTATGATTTTTAAAATTAAAAATAACTTAATGCCTGCATATCTTGGAAGGTACTTAATAGCGCGATCCGAAAAACACCAATATAAATTTTGAACGTAGTACCTAAATGCACAAATCCCTTTTTGGGAATGGTATTCAGCTGTTCAATGGTCTGCCAGCAGAGTTAAAAAGTATAGAGAGTTTGGAAATGTTTGTAGATAGAATCCGTAAACATTATTTGGCAAAATAGGTCAGTTTGTTGTTAAAAATAGGTAGGTATGTTTGATTTTGTATAGACCAGTGTGTATATATTGGATTTTTATTATTATAGAACAGATCATATTTGGATATATTTATATTATGGATAGATATGTATAAGTATAAATGAATTACAGATTGTATGTAGTAGCCAAGTGCTAAATAAATATTATTATTATTCTCATCAACTTGGTATCACTCTCTCAGCTCAAACAGCTGGAAACCATAAACCAATTCCTCCCTTGCGATGTTGGAGTTCGGCTCGGAGCCTGGGGATAAATTTCATTATAACCCAGTATTCCGTTGGCATTAAGACAAAAAATTTCGAACTATGTGGCAGGTTTGCAACAATATAGCACATTGTCCCACTTTTATGATATTTCTATTTAGTCCGCAATTTGTTAAACTTTTGGAAAACCTGTGGCTCACCAATCCCTCTGCGGAAATTACAAAACATGTTCACTTTTTCAAGTTGCCAGATGTTCTTCAATTCATAAGAAAGATTCTCATACTTAGAAACCTTTTCCACCTCCGTTTTATGTATATTATGAGACAGTGGTATGGCAATATCAATAATTGTTCACCTCTTTTCTTTTTTATTTATTAAGACTATGTCTGGTCTATTGTAGTCGACAGCCCTGTCAGTTATTATCGGTCTATTCCAGTAGAGCAGCACATCGTCAGACTCCAGAACAGCTTGAGGACTGTATTTATAATACGGCAGAGTAGATGTTGGTAAAAGACCACAATTAAGTGCTAGTTTTTGGTGGATTATTTTAGCAAGGTGATTACGCCTTCCTAAATATGCGTTTTCTGCTAAAGTAGGACATCCACCAATTATGTGCTCAACAATCTCCCCTATTTTACCACACTTTCGACATACATCTTCAGTGTTTTCTTTAAGGATAAATTTCTTGTAATTATTAGTTTTGATGACCTTATCCTGGATAACAATAACAAAACCCTCAGTTTCCGGATATAGTTGATTCTCGTCTAACCAGAGCAGAGAACCTTTCTTATCAACAGTACTGCCATTTAATAATTCTACATATCTACCATGGATTGATTTATGTTCCCAGAGATTTATGTTGTTTTGTATTGTCCCTGTTTCGATAGTATAGTTTGCATGGCACAGTTTTAGTGGTGTATAATTGTGATCAAACTGAGTTGCGAGTCTCATAAGTTGATCTTTCGAACTTAGAAAATGTTGGCGAAGCTTCTTTTCCTGACGAAGACATAATTCTTTGATATTAATAAGCCCTCTACATCCATATTTTCGAGGAATGTATAATCTCAACACCGAAGAATTGGTATGCAAACTATGGAATTTTGTTAAAAGTCGTCTAGTCATGCGGTCTAGCTCTTCCAGTTCTGTGTTTGACCACTTAACCACTCCAAATGAATATGTTAACACCGGTACTACCCATATGTTGATTGCCTTACATATATTCCCCCCCTGAGAGTTTTGTATTAAGACGCTTCGTCATTCTTTTCTTATATTTATCTTGGAACTCATGTTTGAGTGTCGTATGATTTAGCATTTGATTTTGTGCTATTCCCAGATACCGATAGATATCATCCGGTTTCAATGAGTGAATCTGAGAGAATGATTCCTGATTCTGTTTAACTTGTCCTTTTTGTATATTGACTTGACGATAGAACATTTATTTAGACCAAGGGACATCTTAATATCATCGCTGAATATTTTTACGGTTTTAATAAGCGATTGGAGTTTGCTCTGGGACTCCGCGTACAGTTTTAGGTCATCCATATATAACAGATGTAATAATCTTCTGCTGTTTGTTAACTAGAACCTAAACCCACTTGCAGGCTGATTGAGAATCGTGGACATAGGATTGATGGCGACAAAGAGTCTCCCTGGAAAATTCCCTTCTCAACATTGACTCTACCAGCATTTTCTCCCGATATCCATATATTTGTCTTCCAATACTTCATTAAGTGAGTAAGCATTGCTCTGATTTTAGGGCAGATTTTGTAAATTTCCAAAACTTTAACTAGACAATCATGAGGGACAGAGTCGAAGGCCTTACTGTCACTGTCAATGTAACATAAGTTAAATTTACGCTTTTTTCTTTGGACGTGCTTCAGGGCAATTGCATCTATACTAAGTTGGTGTTTACATACATTGCGATACATGGAAATGGAATTTGACATATCGAAAGATTGAATTAATCGCATTTTGACCGATCATTTGACCGTCAAAGTGCCGAATGAAAGCACTCAGCGAGTCAAAACCTTCTCAAGAAGTCGCAAAGCAAAACAATGTTGATTTGCTTCTACAATTCGGAGGGAATTGTTCACAAGGAGTTCGTTCCACCTAATCAAACGATCCACATTTGCGTTTTATCTTGGTGTTATGAAATATTTGTTGTCGCGTATTTTTCGTAGCATTACTGGCATTACATGGCATTTTAACAATCAATCATTTATCATATTCGCCCGATTTAGCTCCCTGCGATTTCTTCTTTTCGAAAAACTTCATTTGCCATCTGAATGTCCAAAAGGACAGTGTTATGCCGACATCGAACCCATTCAAAAAGCGTCAGCCGCCATCCTGAAGGACATATCATTGACCAAGCTCAAAACTTCATTCGTCAACCTAATTGACCATGCAAAACGTTGTCTTGATATGTAAGGACAGTATTTTAAATAAAAATTTTGGCGAAAAGATAAATTGTGTTTTTTTTTCGAAAAAGTTCTGTTTTTCGCGAGACACACGTTGTATATATACATATATATATTGTTTAGGAGTGAGAAAAATATAAATAAGATTTGGCTTAATTTAAAAAAGTTACGGCTGAAAATACGAGACGAGGCAAAAAATGTTCGAGGACAAAAAAGCGCCCACCCCACCGGGTTCTCTCCTTAATATTATCTTTCCAAACACCTTCCGGTGGAACACTCCGGGTGGGGCTACGTCACTCTGAGGAGTCGTTTCAGCCGGTATGTTTACGTGTATTTCGCCCCGGCAAGCAATTCAACTTATTTGATGAGATTTATAAAAATTTAAGGAAAGTTTTTTGTCGACATTTTTGCATGAATAATACAGCTGGATATGAAGATCAAGTCTGCTTCTTATCCAGCCCCAATTTTATTTGATATTCAAATAAGGAATGTGCGTGTTTTTCTTGGGATTTTCAATGAAAATACGGATTTAGTTCATTTAGCATTATTTCTATTATGTAATAAATGTGTGTGTATATATATATATATATATATATATATATATATATATATATATATATATATATATATATATATATATATATATAAGAAAGGAGCACGGGAAGATTTAAAGAACTACCGTCCAATAAGCCTCCTATCAGTGGTGTACAGTTTTCACCAAGATAATATCCAAAAAATACTAAGAAAACTTAATGACGCACAACCAAGGGAGCAAGCAGGATTCAGAAGTGGATTCAGTAGAATGGATCACATCCAGGTCCTACAGCAGGTCATAGAAAGACACAGCGAATACACTATACCACTGTGCTTGACTTTTATCGATTATGACAAGGTATTTGATTCAATCTCAAATTGGACCATAATGGATGCATTGCTTAATCAAGGTGTAGAGAAAGCCTATGTAAATCTACTAGGATCGATATATGATGAAGCTACAGCGACAGTCCACCTTGACGATCTTGAGGTTGGAATAAATGTAGAACGGGGCGTACGGCAGGGTGACGCAATATCGCCCCTTCTTTTCTCCGCCTGCCTGAAAGAAGTGTTCCGTAATCTGGATTGGCAATAGGATGGAATAAGGATTAATGGTGCATACGTAAACCATCTTAGATTCGCAGATGATATCGTTCTTCTTTCATAGGATCCAGAGGAGCTGCAAAGACACGTACAAGAGCAGCAAAGGGTTGGAGAACCATTTGACTTGAAAATATACCAGAAGAAGATTCAGGTCATGTTCAATAAATTTGTTGAGGACAAAGAGATTTCTATTTTAGGAACGGATTTGGAAGTTGAGAATCACTATATATATATATATATATATATATATATATATATATATATATATATATATATATATATATATATATATATATATCTTGGGCAGAGGGTTTCAATGGAAGCGGATACCGTCCGGGAGGTGGAACGACGCGTTAATTGTGGCTGGCAGGTATTTGGCAGGCTCAACATAGTGTTTGAGCAAAGCAAAGTGTTTGAGCAAAAAAAAAAAAGAGCAAACCGCCACTTTGCCTGAAAAGAAAAGTCTTTGATCAGTGTGTCCTGCCCGTTATGAAAAACGGAAGTGAGACCTGGTCACTCACATCACAGTCAGTTCATAAACTTCGAGTAGCACAGAGGGGAATGGAAAGATGCATGCTTGGCATTACTAGACGGGATATAAAGACCTGCATATGGATCAGAGAATAGACGAAAGTGAGTGACATCATTGGAAGAATAAAGCAATTGAAATGGAAGTGGGCAGGCCATGTAGCGAGGCGATGGGACGAAAATTGGACCAGGGCGGTCCTGGACTAGATACCGCTTGATCGCAAACGTCCACGGAGGAGACCGAAAACATGATGGACTGATAACATTATTAAGTATATTGGACCCGAATGGCAGAGGAGAGATTAGGACCGCGAGAGTTGGAAGCATGCTGAAGAGACCTTCATCCAGCAGTGGATTGATACGGGTTGATGATGATGAAAAAGTATGGATGCGCCAAACGCAAGGGATTTACAGCTGTTTAGCGTGAAGTTTCGAATGCAGTAACTCTCGCTTATGTAAACAAATCCGTATAACCGTAGCCTTCGTTCCCATTAGAGTTGGTTTTTTTGTTTCGCCGGAAAAATGTTAACTGTAACAATAGAATGACGAATTGTTGTGAAATTTCACTTGAAACTTAGAAAAACCTCTACTGAAACTTATAATATATTGAAAGAAGTGTATTAATGTTTATTGTGTGCACGTGTTTTTGAATGGTTTAAGCGGTTTTAAGATGGCCGAGAAGACGTTGAAGATGATCCACGCTCGGGTCGACCTTCCACGTCAAAATGGATGACAATATCGAAAAAATCGGTAATCTAGTTCAATCTGACCGTCGGTTAAGAATGTGTGCGATTGCTGAAACTGTAGGAATTGACAAAGAAATTCGTACGGAAAATTTTATATAACAATTTTCACATGCAAAAAGTGTATGCCTAAAATTCTCACTTTGGAACAACAAGAAGCTCGCAAAAAGGTTTGTACTGACACTTTTGAATGTCAAACTTATTGGAAAGGAAATAACATGTGAAGAATCTTGGTTTTTTACTTATTATCCTGAAACTAAGTACCAATCTGTTTATTTAGTTACTATTTAACTGTTAATCAACTCCGTGAAAGAATAAGGAAAAAATGACCCGGATTGTGGAAGGACAACTCATGGATTCTCCACCCGGCTCATTCCGCATTGTCAAGAGGGTTCTGGCCAAGTACAGTATCCCAGCGTTAGACCAACTGCCTTATTCGCCGGATCTTGCGCCATGCGACTTCTATCTGCCTAAGGTTAAATCTGCATTAAACGGAACAAGATTTGAATCCGTTGAAGCTGTAAAAGAGAAAGCGTTCTGAAGGAGCTGACAGAAGAACACTTCCAGCACTGTTTCGAGCAATGAAAAATTCGCATGGAGTGTTATAACGATAGAGCGGGGGATTATATTGAAAGTGATAATAAATAAATATGTATAAAATCCAAATAAAATGTTTTACAGCGTCAATCTCCTAATTTAATAGCCACACCTCTTATACTACTGTATACAGGGTGTAATGGAAAGTAGATTCGTAAATTTAACCAATAATTCTTTACGTTATTTTTAAGAAAAAAAATCCTTACAACAAGGGTCCGAAACAGTTTCCAATCTAAAGCAATATATGTAAATAAAAATGATAAATAAAAAAACTGAAAGGTATATTTTTTCCCCCAAACATGAATCGAAAACAAAAATATATGTAAACAGTCTCATAAAAAGTTCTCTTCCGAGCATAAACATCTCGCAGGAAAGTGTTTTTTTTGCTGGTTTGCCCCCAATATAATCCAGATGGAAAACCCACACGAGCACAGAAAGTAAAATATATATTTCCCGACTTTCTGGGTGGAATAGGAATCGTGTCATTAGAATCCCGCTTGATTAAAATTAGAGGGAGGAAGAGGACAGATTCTGATGGTATCTTGGTTTATTTATTTAGTTGTACCGTACCAGATAATAATGTTGTTACCTCTTTATTATCCAAACAAGCTTCGGACCATTAAAATTGTTCCGACACGATAATACAGTCATATACAGGGTCTTATATTTTATTGTAACAACATTAAGGAAATTGGTTTTGAAAATGTCGGGCATCCGGCATATGTCCCTGATATAGCTCAATTTAAAAGAGTGGAGTGAATGAGTGACGAGGTAAAATCACCAAATATTTCAATCAGGTCCTCAACTTAACTCGTCCTTTTTTAAGTTTTTTCTTTGTCCTTTTTTTAGAGTTCTTTTTTTTCGTCCATTGCCCTGTACCAAAATATTACCCAATAGAAAAAAAAATCTAACCCAAATAAGTTTCGAAAATAACATATATTGAAACGAATAACACAATTAACGACAATAATGAAAATTCACAAATATCTAGTATTTTGTACGCATGCATAGGCATAATTACTTTAAGCCTCCGGGGTATAGAATAAATAAGGTTTTTCGTTATCTATGATGAATTTCCTGCAAGCAGAAAGCAAAACAACCCGAAAATTACCCTAATAAATCTAATTTTTCACGGAGGGTTAATTTTTCTTTGCTACCCAGTATATTTTAAGCATAATTACAGAGCAATATTTAAATAAAACAAACAGAATATGTTTGGATTGGTTTTTTAAGTAAATACGGATTTGAATAAAGTCTGTTGTAAATCCTTTAATATGCATGATGTAAATACAATAAACAGACCTGGCCTATAAAATAAACTAAAAAAATATAAATATATTCAATAAAAAGCATGTTTTTTATGTAGCTAGGGACTCTGTAACTCACACAGGTCTGTTTGAATTGTATTTACATCATGCTACGCTTTATGAATATTAAAGGATTTATAACATGCTTTAATGAAATCCGTAATTGCTAAAACACAATATATATATATATATATATATATATATATATATATATATATATATATATATATATATATATATATTTATATATATATATAGAAGTTTCACGAACCAAACGTATTCCGGAAGATTGGAAAGATGCTCTAACCAATCCATAAGAAGGGAGATAAGACGGATGTAAACAACTACAGAGGGGACAACTACCTCTTCTCCCAGTTTGTTACAAGATTCTATCTCAATGTCTACTAGACAGAGTACAGGGACAGTTAGAGCCTAAAATTGGTGAATATCAAGCAGGTTTTCGACCGCGCAGATCCTGCCCCTAAACAGATCCTGAATCTAAAATTGATCCTAAGACATCAAAAACTGTACAATAAAAATCTCGTCTGTACATTTGTGGATTTCAAAAAGCATATGATTCTATTGACCGCGAATCTTTATTCCAAATCTTCAAAGAACAAGGACTAGATCTGAAAACGCTGGCAATTATTAAAGCAATGTTAACCAACACAAGGTCAAAAGTTAAATTCATGGGTGACATTTCAGAGCTCTTCGAAATTAAAACTGAAGTGAGACAAGGGGATGGACTCTCGCCACTCTTATTTATCTGTTTCTAGAAAAAGTAATACAGTAGTGGCGTTAAAAAAATTCGGCCCTGAATATTGACCACCCCATTAAACTGAAGAGAACCAACATCAAAATTGATTGTCTCGCGTTTGCTAATGATCTAGCAATTTTGGCTCAAGATATATTAACGGCACAAAAACAGACTGAAATCCTAAAAGAAACGATACACAGATATACATAGCGATATGAGAAAAAGAAGACTTCAGTTTTACGGATACATAAACCCGATGAATCCGAGTAGGCTAACTAGACAAATAGTCGAATTTTATGAAAATAGGAGTAAAACTAAAATAAAAATAATTAAATGGATTGATGTAATTAAAGAGGACCTAAGATCAGCAAATATTACACAGAGTGAAATTCAGGATAGAAACTTTTTTAGACACAGGGTTAACGTTTAGGACGATGGCCAGAAGGAAGAATGTAAGAAGACTGGAACAACTTGGTCTGACGAAAGGAAAAAAGCTCATAGCGATAGAATGAAATCAGTATGGGCGCAAAGGAAGGCTAACAACAACAAACGCCTCTATAATTATAGAGCCTCAAGAGAACTTATATTTTCAACATTATCATCATCACGGCTTATCTTGACAAAACTCTACGGAACATATGGATTGTACGAAGAGCCCGCACCCCGCACATTCATCTGACCTTACGCCACTCGACCTATTGACAGACAATAAATTAAGAGTAGCGTCTGAAAGAGAATGCGGACAAATACCAATGGAAATGATTCTCCGTGATTGCGATTCCATTGCTTCTCGTTATCAGTAATGCCTGGACAACGACGGAGGGTAGTTTGAAAACTGGTGTTAGTCAAAATAAAGGCTGTTTCTGTAGACCTTTTTTTTGAAACCCTAAAGTAAACTCTATGCAAATAAATACTGATTTTAGAATCAAAGTTTGTAGATATATTTTTTGCGACACCCTGTATACATATATAAACATATAAGTAAATGAATATTTTAAAAATTGTTTTTTTTTTATTTAAAAGTCATCTTGTTTTGTGATTATAGTAATACACAATGGTATGTCGACGGCACGAGTGATGAAAATATTATTTCACGAACCAATTATAAATCAACATTGTAACTAAGTTTCCTTTTGTAGCCATCCAAGAGCCGTATTTATTCAAAAAACATACGGTCTATTGTTACCTTTTCAGTCTAATCGACCTTCTGAAGGCACAAGTCGATAAAACGACGACTGTAAGAAACTAGGCAGGACGTTTCGTCTATTTCGAAGGCTTTTGTGCAGCTGACGTGCCGAGAACAGTCGATTCCTTCGAAATGTCCTTCTTTATCATCCACTTTCTGGAATGGTGCCGATAGCACCGACATGTGAACATTCAAACTTTACGAATGGCGCTGTTTTTTTTCCAGCTTGGTCTAAAATAAGAACGAATGTAGAAAAGAAGGTCGTTCGATTTTAATTTTTTTTTGGGCAAAACCATAGGCATAAACATAGCGTAGCAAAAAGTCATCGAATAAAAATTGGGCTAAAAAAAGTGTGCAGTTATTGTAGTATATAAAAATTAGGTTTATCCAGTATTTTTTCTGATTCACAGAAACTTTTTAATTCGGGTCTTTGCAATTTTTTTTCAAGTTTTAAACGATTATGATATATATATATATATATATATATATATATATATATATATATATATATATATATATATATATATATATATATATATATATATATATATATATATATATATATATATATATATCATAATCATCATCATCATCAGCCCGTGTCGATCCAGTGCAGGATGAAGGTCTCTTCAGCATGTTTCCAACTTTCACGGTCATGGGCTCTCCTCTGCCACTCCGGTCCAATATATCCACAAGTGAAATCCTTCTCTCCTGAGCGAAGTTATTGAACATAACCTGGCTCTTTTTCAGGTATATTTTCAAACCAAATGGTTCCCCAGCCCTTTGCAGCTCTTGTACGTGTCTTTGCAGCTCCTCTGGGTCTTGTGAAAGAAGAACGATATCATCTGCGAATTTAAGATGATTTAAGTATGCACCATTAATCCTTATTCCATCCTGTTCCCAATCCATATTACGGAACACTTCTTCCAGGCAGGCTGAGAAAAGAAGAGGCGATATCGCGTCACCCTGCCGTACGCCCCGCTCTACATTTATTCCAATCTTAAGATCGTCAAGGTGGACTGTCGCTATAGCTTCATCATATATCGATCCTAGTAGATTTGCATAGGCTTTCTCTACACCTTGATTAAGCAATGCATCCATTATGGCCCGCTTTGAGATTGAATCAAATGCATTTTCATAATCGATAAAAGCCAAGCACAGTGGCATAGTGTATTCGTTGTGTCTTTCTATGATCTGCTGTAGGACCTGGATGTGATCCATTGTACTGAATCCACTTCTGAATCCGGCTTGCTCCCTTGGTTGGGCGTCATTAAGTTTTCTTAGTATTCTTTTGGATATTTTCTTGGTGAAAACTTTGTACACCACTGATATGATGCTTATTGGACGGTAGTTCTTCAAATCTTCCCGTGCTCCTTTCTTATGTAAAAGAATCACTTCTGCATTTTTCCATAAGCTGGGTACTTCTTGTTGTTTGAGATATTTTGAGTATAATTTTGTTAGAGTTTTATGTAAAGTCCGACCACCTGCTTTTAACATCTCTACAGTTATACTATCCTTTCCTGGAGCCTTGCCATTTTTCATCGAGTCTATTGCCTTTGTCAATTCCTCCACCAGGATATCCGGAACTTGTTCTTCAGTGGACATTACTGTTCTTGCTTGATTCTGGTCCACATATAATTTTGAATAAAATCTTCAGACAACCTCTAACATTTCCGTCCGTTCCCTGCATATTGTACCATTCTCACGCATTAAGGAAAACATTTGTGTCCTTTTCTTCCTTAGCCTCGTTAATTGCTTTGCCTTGCTTAGCTTTGTTAATTCCCCTGTTTTCTTCCAGAGTCTTTTGCACAAGCTGCATATTGAATCGGCGCGTTTCCTCTCGAATACGTTTTCTTATAGTTTTGCAAAGCTCAACATACTCGACCCGGCCAAAAGGACTGTCTGCATTCTTCATTGTCCGGTGTTTTTTCATTATATTAATGGTCTCATTGGAAATTTTTGACTCTTTGAAACATTTATCTTCTGTTGCTATTGAAGCCGCCGTTTTAAGCACAATGTAGGCGATTTCTTCATATCGGTCTGTAATTTCCATTTCCTCTAGGTCTTGTAACAGAGCAAAGCGATTCGACAAAGCTATTTCAAAATATCTTTGCTCGTACCATTCGGTAGTCACTTCCCACATTAAAATGGTTAAGGACAGTACAATTGCAAAATATTGCTTTATCGTTTGACATGATGTAATCAATTTCACTTGTGAGTTCCGATGGACTTTTCCATGTCCATTTTCTGTTAATCTTTTTCTTGTAAAATGAATTCATAATATAGAGTTCTTGTCCTTCGGCAAAGTCAACCAGCCTGTCACCTCTATTGTCCCGCTCACCATTTCCATATGGGCCAGTTGCATTTTCACCAGTTCGTGCTTCTCCGATTCTGGCATTAAAGTCGCCCATCAGGATTTTATACCAACACTTCTCTTTGTCTAAAAGTTGGTCCAGATCATCATAAAATTCCTCAATTTCCTCATCTCTATGGCTTATAGTTGGTGCATAAGCTTGGACGATTTGAAGCTTATACTTTTATTCAGCTGAATGACACATTGGGCTAGTCTGTCGGATATACTTTCAAATTTGACTACACTGTCTTTCAGCTTTCTCCGTTCTCTCCATTCTCCGTACCTCGGGTGTAGAATACGTGACCAGTTGGTTCTAATTTCATTAACTCTTCGCCCTTTCTTCATGTTTCACAGAGCTCAATAATATCCCAAGTATGTTGTCAAGTTCGATTGACAGTTCTTGAAGTCGGGTCTCCATTTTCACTGTCCGTATATTAAGCGTGGCAAGGTCAAAATTCCAATGGTAGCCCGATCTAACCCGGTGATTCTTAGCGCCGTCTGACTTGGGACAGATCTTCCCGCTGCCGTAGGTAGTTGCCCCTTGGCCTCCGGGGAATGCGGGCCGTATTTGAAGTTGTACTGTCATGTTGCAGGCTTGGACCGTAATCTGGCAATCTTGTCCAATGCGGGTTTGATCATACATAAATATATATTTGACAGTTTGGAAAAAAAGATAATGTACAATAATTTTTTTAATTAGATTTGCAAGAACTGAATCCTTAAATATCGTCAAACCCCAATAAACACCAACTGCAAAGTCAAATTTAGGACAATTTTTTTAAAAAGTTCTTCTGAAACTAAAACTGGAATCAGACCGAGATATGAACTTCCGCGCATCTAAATCAACTGTATATTTAAAAAGATATTCCGATAATGAAAAAGAACTCTCAGAGATACAACATTTAAAATTATAAATATGAAACTTTAGATATATTCTAATTTGAAATATGTGATTCGCAAACTTAAACAGCATAAACTCAAATTCAAAGAGTTCAAACAGCGAGAGAACTAGATCAGTGTTCTTCCCTCAGATGCAAATATTAAATTTATATGAGTTTTGGAAATTTTATTAATAATTTTCGTTCATTCCCATATTTTAGGATAGAAAGGGAATTGTTTTGTCCGGCTGCGATATCCGATTTGTTTTCTTTAATTCGGTGTATGTTTTCGATCTAAAAACAAACCCACAATCAAAGGAAACCGATTAATATTTAAAATAGCGTTTGTTCGAATGACACGTTTGGTAAATGCCCACGAAACAAGCTCGATCAGGTGGAAGTCCATTCAATCGTTCGATAGCTTTAAAGACCAGGGGTAATTAAAAACACAATGGTTTTATTTGAGCTCTTTCCCGACAAACTCTGTTTTTTTTTTCCCGCTAGCTTTCCCCCCTGTTACGAGCGAATCCCTCCGAGCACTTACACTGAAACGATATTTGTTTTATATCTCATTTTTTCAGAGTCAATAAAATTGTATACATACACGAGGGTGGAGTGAAAAGTTGTATTTTCTCTAAATGGATTTATTTTTTAACTTAGCTTTCTTTTATTCTCGACGCACTTCACCAAAGGAATTTCCAATAAAACTTATTTATTTTATGTGAAATTATATTCAATGGCATCAATGTTTGAAAACAATTTCGCAACCCTCGTATATGAGATTTAACACGATCCTCCGGAACATACACTTCTCACATCGTAATTGGTTTTTTCCTCGGCCGTTAGAATGTTCAATCTTATTTCGCCTTTCCCAAGCTGGCCGGTTAAATATTGTCTTTTCAACGTGGCAATTCTTCGTCCTTACCCCGACAGCTCTCATCTATCTTCGACGATTAATTTTTGGGCAATGAAAACTTCCTGACTTTTATAAATTTGATACAACATCAAAATTGTAAGACTTGTAATCCACACTGTGATAGATTGCAGGTCCAAATAAAGGCGTTCGGTATTTTTGAGAGAAGTTTTTTCAGACATCAGCCTTATTGTACAGATCTAAACATAGCAACGTGTAACAAAAGTCTTCGCTTCGCGCTTCGTCGGAGAATATTGTTTTTTCCCAAAGTAATGGTCGCATCCCAACCCCTCTAGAGCCCAATTTGCAAATGTGTTTCTTTCAATGATGAATGGACACAATTTACTAAACAAAACGTCTATAAGTGACATTTACATCTCAAACAGTGTTGCCGTTATTACGCCTTAATGTTCTAACACTCTTATTGGAAAACTTTTTATTACACTTTTCAACTGATTTCAATAGAGCTTAAAAATTTGTCATATTATATTAAGTATACAAATTAATTCGTTGTTTATACAATTCATGCTTTATAGCTTCATTTCAAATCTAAACAGTTTCGAGCACTGTTTACATTTCTAAGGGAATATAGCAAGTTTGTTTCTGACTGTAAGAGGTATAGTAGTAGTATTTGCATTACTTTTGAATGTACAGATTCCACATACCATGAAATAGTTCAGAGAGTTGCTTGAATTAAACGGTTTCAAGAATGACAAAGATTATCTTCGAGAATATATATATATATATATATATATATATATATATATATATATATATATATATATATATATATATATACCCCTTTGTGGATCAGACCTTGACGTGGTAAAGGGGTTTGCGTAGGACAATGAAGCTCTGAGCTATGCCGGCTGGAGCGTAAGTTTCTGGCAGGGTCACCCCTGGCGGACAGATCAAGACCGAAACCTCAGACTAACATGATCCAAAATCTGCCAACCCGCATTGGACCAGCGTGACAGATTACAGTCCATGTCTTCGACATGACAGTACAACTTCAAACATGGCCCTCATTCCCCGAAGGTCTGGAAACTGTTAATCAAACTTGACAACATACATTGGGATATTATTGGGCTCTATGAAACACGAAAAAAGGGCGAAGAGTCAATCAAACTAGAACCAACTAGTCACGTACTCTACACCCGAGGTACGGAGAATGGACGATGTGGTGGAATTGGATTCCTCATCAATCGAAAACTGAAAGACAGTGAACTCAAATTTGAAACAATATCTAACAAAATAGCCCAATGCGTCATTCAGCTGAATAAAAAGTTTAAGCTTCAAATCGTCCAAGCTTTTGCACCAACAATAAACCATAGAGATGAAGAAATTGACGAATTTTATGATTATGTGGCCCAACTTTTAGACAAAGAGAAGTGTAGATATAAAATTCTGATGGGCGACTTTGATGCCAGAATCGGAAAAGCAAGAACTGGTGAAAATGTAACTGGCCCATATGGAAATGATGAGCGGAACAATAGAGGTGACAGGCTGGTTGACTTTGCTGAAGGACAAGAACTCTATATTATGAATTCGTGTTATAACAAAAAAAAATGAACAGAAAATGGACATGGAAATGTATATCTGGACTCATAAGTGAAATTGATTACATCATGTCAAACGATAAAGCAATATTTTGCAATTGTACTGTCCTTAACCATTTTGAATATAAGTGAATGTTAATAATAATTGACATCAGTTCTCTTTTAAATTGGAATTTATTGATTTTACGTTAACAATTAACTTACAATAAGAACTAGGAAGCTCAATTCTTCTATTGGAACCTTTGGTGTGAAACACTAAACTCGAAGAGATTTACCACTAAACACCAAATCACTTTTTTGAACTTCTCGACGCACGTTTCTATCTATCTAAATATCATTATTATTATTCTCTTATGGGCCCTGGTGGACCACGCGAAGTACAATTAGAGGCGTTTGTTGTTGTTAGCCTTCTTTTGTGCCCATACTAATTTCATTCTTTCGCTATGAGCTTTTTTCCTTTCGTCAGACCAAGTTGTTCCAGTCTTCCAACATTTTTCTCTCTGGCCAACCTTCCAAACGTTAACGTTGTGTCTGAAACAACCTCTATCCTGAATTTCACTTTGTGTAATATTTGCTGATTTTAGATCCCCTTTAATTGCAGCAATCTATTTAATTATTTTTAAAACTCCTTCTCAAAAACACTTAAATAAAAGTGGCGAGAGTCCATCCCCTTGTCTCACTCCAGTTTTAATTTCGAAGGGCTCTGAGATGTCACCCATGAATTTAATTTTTGACCTTGTGTTAGTTAATGTTGCTTTAATAATTGCTAGCGTTTTCAGATCTAGTCCTTGTTCTTCCAAGATTTGGAATAAAGATTCGCGGTCAATAGAATCATATGCTTTTTTGAAATCCACAAATGCACAGACGAGACTTAGATTGTACAGTTGTTGATGTCTTAGGAACAACTTTTGATTCAGGATTTGTTCAGGGCAGGATCTGCCCGGTCGAAAACCTCCTTGATATTCACCAATTTTAGGTTCTAACTGTCCCTGTCGAAGAAGGGGTATTCCTCTGTAGTTGTTTACATCCGTTCCATCTCCTTTCTTGTGTAGAGGATGGATTAGAGCATCGTTCCAATCTTCGGGAACCCGTTCGGTTCGCCAAACTTCTTGTAGAATTTTGGTTATTTCCTTAATTGTACCTTGGCCAGCGGATTTCAAAATTTCAGCAGTGATTCCATCTTCACCAGAAGCCTTATTATTTTTAAATCGCTTGATTTGCCTAATTATTTCATCTTCATTCGGTGGTATCTGGGTTTATTTGTTTAGGGTTTAGTGTTAGTAATCTGTTTAAGGGCTCAGGACAGTTTAGCAGTTGTACAAAATATTTCGCAAATTCTTTGCAATTGTCTTGGTTATTTAGAGCTAATTGTCCGTTTTCCTTTTGGAAGCAAAGACTTTGGGGTTGATAGCATGTTAATTTAGTTTTAAATGTTTTGTAAAAGTTTCGGGTGTTATTATTTTGGAAATCTTTTTCTATTTCATTGAGTTGATTATTTTCATATTTTATTTTAGTTTGTCTAATTAGTTTCGATGTTTCTTTTCTTACTTCCAAAAAGATGTTATAATTGATTGCTGTTTTTTGACTGTTCCAATCTTTGAATGCTTTACTTCGGCTTAATACTGCTTGCTCGTAAAGTTCATCCCACCACGGATGTGTTCTACGTTTTTGTAAAGGTACCAACTTTAAGGCTGTTTTAATAATTTTTTGTTTCAATTCTTGCCAGTTCTGTGCAGGTTGTTTATCAAGCTCTGCTGTTAGGGTTGGGTTTATTTTCGTAAGGTCGAACTTTGGTATTAACAGTCTCTTTTGAATAAATGTTTGGGGTTTTAAGCTAAGTTTGATTCTAGTCAAGTAGTGATCTGTGTCTATGTTAGCTCCTTTCCAGACTTGAACATTCAAAATCTCTTTATAATTGGGGTACAAAATGACAACATGGTCAATTTGAGTGTATATATATATATATATATATATATATATATATATATATATATATATATATATATATATATATATATATATATATATATATATATATATATATATATATATATATATATATATATATATATATATATATATATATATATATATATATATATATATATATATATATATATATATATATATATATATATATATATATCTTCCATCATTGGAAGAGTAAAGCAATTGAAATGGAGATGGGTAAGCCATATAGCGAGGCGATGGGATGATAGATGGACCAAGGGAACCCTGGAGTTGATACCGCTTGATCGCAAACGTCCGCGTAGAAGACCGAAAGCACGATGGATTGATGTCATCGTTAAGTATATTGGACGAGAGTGGCAGAGGAAAGCCCTGGACCGTGAAAGTTGGAAGCATATTGAAGAGGCCTTCATCCTGCAGTGGATCGACACGGGCTGATGATGATGATGATGATGGTGATATATATCTCGGGTAAAACCGCGGTTAAGGTTTGTAAAATCTCGATATTTCGGCTTCCACTTCGAAGCCATTATCAAGGCAATCTAGTTGATTTGTTCCGAGGCCTCAATCTGCCTACTCTCCAAAGTTCACAACTGGAAAAGAACGAGGTCGCCGCAACCTCGTCATTAATAGGCAAGATTCTGGATGCAGCTCTCGGTTGAGGGGTGGAGGTGAGACGGGAGGTGGGCGTTTGGTTGGAAGGATTCCGGATGGGCAATTTGAAAATAAGAGATTTTCATGTATTTAAAACTCTAAGACTTTTATCCCTTTTATTTAGGCAGTCTGGGCGTTTTTCGATCTCAATTGCTTCACGAATTATGCGGGGTTTGTAGGAATATATAGGCGCGATTACTTTGGCCTTGTCGAAATCTATTTTGTGACGCGTTTGGATATGATTTTCTGCTAAAGAGTGGAGATCTGACTTTCGGACGGCGAGAGAATGCTCGTATATGCGATTTTAGATACGTTTGTTGATTTGGCCAATATATGATTGGGAGCAGCCAGAACATGGAATCTCATAAACACTATGTGACTCTTGTAGAATATTACCTTTCTAAGGTCTAAGAAAATTGGATATATTTCTTTCTATTATAAATATCGTTTCGATATTACGGGATCCGAATACGTGGCAAATTTTATCTGTAACTCCCTTGATGTATGGTAGAAGAATTTTGCGATATTGGAACAGTTTTCTAGTGAATTGGTGGATATGATCTGTTATCTGAACTTTATCAATATGCCTTTTTTATCTGACGCCTGTTTATACACGTATAAGAGGCGCTGTTGGATCGTGTATCTTTCCGCTGTAAATTGAATATACCTATGAGTGCCATACCTTTCAAGCAGTGTTGTAGCTCTTACGATCCAAAGTTTCGACACTCTTATTTGAATACGTTTTGATAACCCCTTATTTGATTTCGGTACGAAAAATAAATGTTTTGTAACATAAGCAATCAAAAGAAAAAAATTAGAAACAGTTTATTCAAATTAGCGCAGACTCTACTGTCTTTGTCACTTAATTATTCTCGAATTAAAAGTTTTCTCAAGGCAGAGAAAAAGGCGAAATTTAATTAGGCCGAGATGACGAAAAAAAGAAAACTCAACAAATTTAAGCGAGCAGACTGCGACCTGTTTGAAGATCGGTTGTTATTGAAGTTTCGAGAGTGGGCAATTAATCATTGTCAGTAAGTTTGCAGGAATTGCCGATCCCCTAATCAGTTAGAGCTCCAAGTTGCAGCGGTGGATAACGTCTGATCGATTGAGCGGACTCTAATTTGCTCTTTTATTATCGATCCCAATGAATTGTTGTGTTGTTGCGGTCAAATATGCACAAAACCGGAATTGAATACCTTTTACCGCATGAAACGGTAATCGATTTTCATCAGGGCAAAGATTGTGGCTTTAAATACGAACGAATATATAAACTTCAGATTAAAACCATCTTACAAACTCATGATAGTTATTATTCATTACTACATAACTCAATATCTTAGTACTAAAGCGATTTAAAAAAAAATACTAAAAATATACAGAACAAAACTTTCAAAAACCAAGTTTTCTTTTCAAATTCTATATAATATTAACTGAGCTTTAAATTTAGCATTTAGTTTAGGTTACATTTAAAAAATGATTTCCTCCACGGTATAATAATTACTAAGGTAAGACATTGCGCATGGTGGGTGGAGCTTTGTTGGCGGGAATATATCAACCATTGAGTAAAATTCGAATAACACGATAGTTTTGACATATAACAAGTTTACTAGAAGTTTATGTAAGGGGTTCGTGTGGTGTTAATCTAAGGTATTCTAAGATAATAATAACAATGCGTTGTGCTGTGTTTGGGTGTAACTCCCACAATCAGTCGAAAAAGAACCCTTGTGATGTGAGTTTTTTTCATTTTCCCAAGAATGAAGTTGCGTGTAAGAAGTGGATCCATGCCACAAAAAGACAGGATAAGTTTAACCTGAAAACGGCTTGCATTTGTTCGAAACACTTTTTAAATAGCTATTTCAAGGAAACTCTTAAACGTAAACGTAAATTGTTAAATTACACACCAAAAAATTACTGAGGATTGAAGGATGATGCTGTACCAATATATATATATATATATATATATATATATATATATATATATATATATATATATATATATATATATATATATATAAAGGATAGTGTAACTGTCGAAATGCTAAAAGCTGGTGGTCGGACGTTACATAAAACACTGGCAAAATTATACTCAAAATGCCTCAAAGAACAAAAAGTACCTGACTTATGGAAAAATGCAGAAGTGATCCTTTTACACAAAAAAGGAGCACAGGAAGATTTAAAGAACTACCGTCCAATAAGCCTCCTATCAGTGATGTACAAAGTTTTCACTAAGATAATTTCTAAAAGAATATTAAAAAAACTGAATGACGCACAACCAAGAGAACAAGCAGGATTCAGAAGTGGATTCAGTACAATGGATCACATCCAGGTTGTACAGCAGTTCATAGAAAGGCACAACGAATACACCATGCCACTGTGCTTGGCTTTTATCGACTATGAAAAAGCATTTGATTCCATCTCAAAGCATGCGATAATGGATGCACTGCTTAGCCAAGGTGTAGAGAGAGCCTATGTAAACCTATTAGAATCGATATATGATGGAGCTACAGCCACAATTCACCTTGATGATCTTGAAGTGGGAATTAATATAGAACGAGGTGTACGGCAGGGTGATGCAATATCGCCTATTCTTTTCTCGGCTGGCCTTGAAGAAGTATTCCGTAAACTGGATTGGGAACAGGATGGTGTAAAGATCAATGGTGCAAACTTAAACCATCTTAGATTTGCAGATGATATTATTCTCATTTCACAAGACCCAGAGGAGCTGCAAAGACGCATACAAGAACTGCAAAGGGCTGGCGAACCATTTGGCTTGAAAATAAACCTGAAAAAGTGTCAGGTTATGTTCAATAACTTCGCTAAGGACAGAAGAATTTCAGTTTTAGGAAGGGATTTAGAGATTGTGGACAGCTTTGTATATCTTGGGCAGAGGATTTCAATGGAGGGGAATACCGCCCGGGAGTCTCACTCAATATAGTGTTTAAGAGCAGACTCCCACTTTGCCTGAAAAGAAAAGTATTCGATCAGTGCGTTCTACCCATTATGACATACGGAAGTGACACCTGGACACTCACATCGCAATCAATTCAAAAACTTCGGGTAGCACAGAGGTGAATGGAAAGATGTATGCTTGGCATTACAAGACGAGACAGAAAGTCCTGCGCATGGATCAGGGAACAAACAAAAGTCTGTGACATCATTGGAAGAGTAAAACAATTGAAATGGAGATGGGCAGGCCATATAGCGAGGCGATGGGACGACAGATGGACCAAGGCAATCCTGGAGTGGATACCGCTTGATCGCAAACGTCCGCGAAGAAGACCGAAAGCACGATGGATTGATGACATCGTTAAGTATATTGGACCCGAGTGGCAGAGGAAAGCCCAGGACCGTGAAGGTTGGAAGCATGCTGAAGAGGCCCTTCATCCTGCAGTGGATCGATACAGGCTGATGATGATGATGATGATGATGATGATGATATATACAGTATATATATATACAGTATATATATATATATATATATATATATATATATATATATATATATATAGATATATATATATATATATATATATATATATATATATATATATATATATATATGTAAAAACAAAATTTCTATTCCATTTCTAAAAATAAAATATAGTAACATCAGACAAGTCTCTTAATTCAACTATTTGGGTGAGATAATCATGGAAAACGGGTTGGAAGAAGCGGCCATTAAGGGTCGATGTCAAAAAATGGAAACTGCATTGAGACTTACGCAAAATATTTACAACAAAAATGCATATCTAAAAACACAAAATTGAGACCATACAACACAGTTATTAAGCCAGAATGTCTATATGGGGCAGAAACGCTCATTTTGAATAGGAAGAGAGACATCGAGGACATTGAAAAGAAGGAAAGAAAAATCTTAGGCCCCAAACAAATAAATAGCACAACATACCGACTTCGAGAAAACCAAGAAATCAAACAATACACAGATATACATAGCGATATGAGAAAAAGAAGACTTAAGTTTTACGGACACACAAAGCGGATGAATCCGAGTAGGCTAACTAGACAAATAGTCGGATTTTATGAAAATAGGAGTAGAGCTAAAGTAGAAATAATTAAATGGATTGCTGCAATTAAATAGGACCTAAGATCAGCAAATATTACACAAACTGAAATTCAGGATAGAGGCTGTTTCACACACAAGGTTAACGTTTTGGAGGTTGGCAGGAGAGAAAAATGTAGGAAGACTGGAACCACTTGGTCTGACGAAAGTAAAAAAGCTCATAGCGAAAGAATGAAATCAGTATTGGCGCAAGGCAAGGCTAACAACAACAAACGCCTCTAACTGTACTTCGCTTGGTCCACCAGGGCTCATACGTAAATAATAATAAATATATATATATATATATATATATATATATATATATATATATATATATATATATATATATATATATATATATATATATATATATATATATATATATAAAGCAGAAATACCACTGACTCGCTAACTCATCAAGAAATCTTCGAAACTATAAGACCTACAGACTTGAAATTTGGCAAGCATGTTCCTTTTGGAGGGGGTTGCTGGGGTATTAAATCCAAAAAAATCCCGTGTTTTAACTATAAGTCCTACAGACTTGAAACTTGGCAGGGATGTTCAAAAAAATAATGATGTATTTTTATTATCACCGCCAAAATATGAATTATATACTTCAAATTTATTGTCAGGATAATTGGAACAGGTCATATGTAGTTAATGAAGATATACTAAGTAATAAGTTTGCTAAAAATCGAAAATTACAAACGCCTTACTTAATGGAAAATAACTAAAAAGAAAGTGTTTTTTTTTAATTGTAATTTCATAATTTTTTAAATTATGAAAATAACCTGATAATTTTGAGAATAATCAATTTTATCTTTGTTAAAATAAAAGCTCACATTGAACGAAAAAGTTTTGGATTCATAGTCCATCATTAATCTACTTCCGCCGAACAATTGTTTGTCGGGACAATTCTTATTCATTTTTCACATAGAAATCGGAAAAGAAAACTTGCTTTATACCGGCCTTATGGTAACCAATATCGTAAAATCTTCTTCTATATCTTCTTCTATATCTTCTACTATATTTTCAAACTTTCTTTGTTACTTATTAATTAGTTTTTAAATAAACGTTTATCTATAAATGATGGATCCGAAAGATTCATAAAAGATTAAATTTGTAAACGTCTCATTTTGCATGGACTATATTTAAAAAATTATCTTTTCAATATATTTTACAATTGTTTCTTTGACAAATACTTATTTCAAGTTATGTCCAGCGAAGGGAGCAAATAACAGCTAGTTATAATTAAACTAACTATTTATATTCAGACTAATACCAAGTATGTCTTTTAATAACCGCTATATTAATATTGTCTTAAAAACAGTGTAAAAAAATAATTTAAAGGCGCCGCCACTGTTACTTTATTTACTTTATTGGCCACCACGCTAAATGTTAGTTTGTTTATTGAAGATGTTTTGTATTCAAGATATGCTAAATTACAGTGGTAGATCATATTTATCTCCTTTACAAGGAAATTTAAAGTAACCTTTCACAGCACCAACCTTCCAGCATATAAATATATGTGGCATTAAACAGAGATAAAATTATATGCAATAACTAGATCTACCGAAAGTGTAGATTTATCACAGCATTAAACTTGTTAACTCCAAAAATATTTTAACCCAACTTTATTATTCCTCATACGTTTTGATTAGAGGATAATTTTGCATAAAGTTGCTGATTTATGGGTCATATGTAAATGCCAACATAAACCTGGCGATTATTCTTGTAATAATATTTTCTGGAACGAACAAAATGTGATTGCGTTCTATTATTGATAGTGGTTGACCGTAATATGTTTCAAATTACTTCTGCACACGATACAGGAAATTAAACCAATTCGTATATAAACGTTTTTAAAATTGGAAGGCATTATTTTGCACTGTTGTACACAGGCTGTTTGTTTTTTTAACTCATTTTCGCAGGGTTCGGATGAATATGAACATTCTTCGCCGTCCCACGTTTATTCTCCCTTCCATCTTTCCCTGTAGAATCATTTTAGATACGAGATGTGATTATGAAATAGCGAGACTGACGCTGTAAAACATTTTATTTTGATTTCATACATGTTCACTTACTATCTTCATACTTTCGTTTATACTTCATACTTCATTTTATCGCTTACTTATTATCATATACACTCAGTTTGTTACAAGATTCTATCTCAATGTTCTACTAGACAGAGCACAGGGACAGTTAGAACCTAAAATTGGTGAATATGAGCAGATTTTCGACCGGGCCGATCCTGCCCTGAACAGATCCTGAATCTAAAGTTGATCCTAAGACATCAAAAACTGTACGATAAAAATTTCGTCTGTACATTTGCAAATTTCAAAAAAGTATATGATTCTATTGATCGCGAATCTTTATTCCAAATCTTGAAAGAACAAGGACTAGATCTGAAAACGCTGGCAATTATTAAAGCAACGTTAACTAACACAAGGTCAAAAGTTAAATTCATGGGTGACATCTCAGAGCCCTTGGAAATTAAAACTGGAATGAGACAAGGGGATGGACTCTCGCCACTCTTATTTAACTGTGTTCTAGAAAAAGTAATACAGGAGTGGCGTGAAAAAAGTCGGCCCTGAATATTGAGCAGCCCATTAAACTGGGGAGAACCAACATCAAAACTGATTATCTGGCGTTTGCTGATGATCCAGCAATTTTGGCTCAAGATATATTAACAGCACAAAAACAGATTGAAATTCTAAAAGAAACAACAGAAAAGGTAGGACTCGAAATTTCCTTTGAAAAGACACAATACACGACCTGCAACAGACTAAGAACACCATTTCTAAAAAGAAAATATGGCAACATCAAACGAGTCTCTCGATTCAAATATTTGGGTGAAATAATCATGGAAAATGGGTTGGAAAAAGCGGCCAATAAGGGTAGATGTCAAAAAATGGAAACGGCATTGAGACTTACACAAAATATTTACAACAAAAAATGCATATCTAAAAACACAAAACTGAGACATTACAACACAGTTATTAAGCCAGAATGTCTATATGGGGCAGAAACGCTCATTTTTAATAGAAAGAGAGACATCGAGGACATTGAAAAGAAGGAAAGAAAAATCTTAGGCCCTAAACAAATAAATAGCACAACATACCGACTTCGAGAAAACCAAGAAATCAAACAATACACAGATATACATAGCGATATGAGAAAAAGAAGACTTAAGTTTTACGGACACATAAAACGGATGAATCCGAGTAGGCTAACTAGACAGATAGTCGAATTTTATGAAAATAGGAGCAAAGTTAAACTAAAAATAATTAAATGGATTGCTGCAATTAAAGAGGACCTAAGATCAGTAAATATTATACAAAGTGAAATTTAGGATAGAGGCTGTTTCAGACACAAGGTTAACGTTTGGAGGGTTGGCTAGAGTTTAGTTTTCTGAGATACTGGGCCTTAAAAATTCAGATAATTTTTTAGTTTTCGTTTGGTACGTATATAACATGTTACTTTACTCATAAAATCATACAGAGTGTTATCTTTTTTTATAATTCTTTTCAGAAATTTTTATACTAATAAATGTAAATGTTACTTCCATTGCAATTTGGATTTCATGTCATTAAACCAGTTCATCTTTTTTCAAGATTTGCAAAAGATTCCAAATAGAAGAACACAACTTAAAATATGTAATTTTTATATTTTATCATTTTGATCAACATCTTTCATAGCATTTACTCTTGAAAGTCAGTTTTTTTGGTTCTTGTGAAAAATGAGTTTATTCTCGAGTTTATATCCAACACTAGTTTATTTAGTGACTATTTGCACTACAAGAATTAATTATATTTGCATAAACGGTGTAGTAGATGAAAAAAATTGTAGAACATATACAAAGTTTTTTGTTTAACCGACATTAAACACTGAACAACTAAATACAGAGGATGTTTATATTTTGATAATAAATAATTATTAGTGAATATTACGGCTTATTATTTCATTTACGAATATATATATATATATATATATATATATATATATATATATATATATATATATATATATATATATATATATATATATATATATATATATATATATATATACCTAATTTAAATATGAACATTGAAAATGATATGAAGACACTTTACTCTTTGAAAAACTTGACTTTTTTAAATTAATTTAGATGTTTACATTTTCTGCTGTATCTAGTAAGTCTTTATTAATTTAATGCAGTAACGATAATTATACAATAATTTATTGTTTTAAACAACTGTAAATTTTTATCAGTTTCTTGTTTTTATTCATGCATTTATTCATTCACAAATCCAAAATAAGCCTAAAGCAGTTTTGAAAAATTTAAACAATTGAGAATTTTACAGACAATTTATTACAATGTTAATGACAAAAGTTTTTTTATTAATTCAGTTTTTATTACCATCGTTACAATCTCCTTTATTCGAAAATTTCGTTTCTTGCTGTGTAAAAGTAGAGGCAAAATACTTTTAGCTTTTAAGCTTATTATTTATACCAGGTTCGTGTCCGGAATAAATCCGAAATCCCGGAAACTCTGAAGATATATCGACATTTACACCCTTTCCTTGTGCGTGTTAGTTTCTTCACATGACGCGTTCAAAATGAATTGTTCCCTTTCGATTTTTGAGAGGGCTTTATTTGTTTTGAAAGCGCATTTCTGTCCCTTTTTGTAGTTTTTATTGATTTTTTCTTTATTTAGTATTAATCCATATCAGTTACTTTGATTATTTAGCACCCTTTTCTGTGTTTTATTCAATACTTAAAAAAAAACTCTCAATTTCAATGACCGTTCATAAACAATGTTTTCTTTCAACAGTGTCAACTGGCTATCAAAAATCGTTGGTTTTCAAGATAAAATAAAACTTACCGAATTATCATTTGTAGTTAACAACGTGCCTCAATTTAAAGTTCTGACACTTACTGGACAACCCTTTATTAGTCTCGAAGCGATTCCTTAGCAAAAAAGTTCATAAACTCAATTCAAAAACTTTCCAAATACATTTTACCATAATACTCACAAGACAAAACTAGTTTTCGCGTGGCGTTTCTGTTTTATTCGACTCGAACGCGAAACCTCTTCAAAGTTGCACTATTCAAAATAGAGTTTGTCCTTATCGAAGCTAGCGAGATGGCTTGACATTATTACCGAACTTTCAGAAACAAGAAGATTGCCTGATACCACCGATATGGGAACGTATAAGTTCGATCTACTGGTCCCTGGGGAGTCTCTCGATTATCGGGAAGAGTTTTATTGTTAGGTTGATACACGTTCGTGATTTTTTTCGTGAGTTCGTGATTTTTTTAATGATAAATATTAAAAGGATTGGGAAGTTCTTTGATTCGGTAACTGACAAGAATTGTTTTAATTCAGAAACCGAAGGCCTTTAAGCACAACTCTTATCATGCCTTGGATTGATAAAAGAAAAAGTCGAGGAGGGCTAAGCCTGGAAAATAATGTGTTCCTTCGTTTCTGATGTGAAGTAATGAATCCAAGTTTCTGAAAGATAACTGTTATTCGACATTTACTTGCGATGGGTATGCAAGCTTGCAGTATGGTTTTTAAAAGAGTATGTGGATTCGCTGAGTCCAAATTGTTGTGAACGTCGACTAATGGAAATTTCTGGATCTTCAGCAACACTTTTACGTACTAAATCAATATGATCCTGTGAACAAACACTACGACTATATATTGTTCTATTTTTATCTTCCCCTGAACCAGTTTCTTGAACTATTTAAATAATTCAAGTGATAGTGCTTTCAGATTCACTGAACGCACATTTTCATAAAATAATTCCGATTTAAGTTGTTAACAAACTTAACAAACACAACTTACACGAAAAAGTGGCGCTAAAGCTACTTGAAATAAAAGCTCAGTTCAACAATTATTAAAATTTTTGTTTGGAATTTTCAAAACGAAAACACATTGAACGAATTTAATCTGGTTCCAAACTGTAAACTTTGTTAAAAAGTTTTTTTCGCCTCGTAAAAATTGCAAATTAAAAATGAAATTTAGGGCCTAAAACGCCAAAGCTTCTGGTTTATGAATGGAACGAACTTTTCTCCGATGTACTTAATTATTTTTGAATATTTTACCGTCATTTAAGTGGTACTTCTGAAGGAATTTTTCCTCTAGGGAAAACATTTTCACAATGCAAAAAATGTAATCTGTTATATACAGGACAATATAAAAAATGCAATATTACATACTAGTTTATTATTATTAAGTGTAGTTAATGCAGTGCACGCGAAGTACAGTTAAAGGCGTTTGTTGTTGTTAGCCTTCCTTTGCGTCCATACTGATTTCATTGTTTCGCTATGAGCTTTTTTCCTTTCGTCAGACCAAGTTGTACCAGTCTTCGTACATTTTTCTCTCTGGCCAACCTCCCAAACGTTAACCTTGTGTCTGAAATAGCCTCTATCCTGAATTTCACTTTGTGTAATATTTGCTGATCTTAGGTCCTCTTTAATTGCAGCAATCCATATAATTATTTCTAATTTAGCTCTACTCCTATTTTCATAAAATTCGACTATTTGTCTAGTTAGCCTACTCGGATTCACCCATATTATGTGTCCTTAAAACTTAAGTCTTCTTTTTCTCATATCGCTATGTATATCTGTGTATTGTTTGATTTTTTGGTTTTCTCGAAGTCGGTATATTGTGCTATTTATTTGTTTGGGGCCTAAGATTTTTCTTTCCTTCTTTTCAATCTCCTGGATGTCTCTCTTTCTATTCAAAATGAGCGTCTCTGTCCCATATAGACATTCTGGCTTAATAACTGCATTGTAATGTCTCAGTTTTGTGTTTTTTGATATGCATTTTTTGTTGTAAATATTTTGCGTAAGTCTCGATGCAGTTTCCATTTTTTGACATCTACCCTTATTGGCCTCTTTTTCCAACCCGTTTTCCATGATTATTTCACCCAAATATTTGAATTGAGAGACTCGCCTGATATCACCATATTTTGTTTTTAGAAATGGTGTTCTTAGTCTGTTGCAGATCATGTACAGTGTCTTTTCTCAGGAAATTTGGAGTCCTACCTTTTCTGCTTTTTCTTTTAGGATTTCAATCTATTTTTGTGCCGTTAATATCTTGAGCCAAAATTACAAGATCATCAGCAAACGCCAGACAATCAATTTTAATGTTGATTCTCCCCAGTCTAATGGGCTGGTCAATATTCAGGGCCGACTTTCTCTCACGCCACTCCATCTAAAACACAGTTAAATAAAAGTGGCGAGGGTCCATCCCCTTGTCTCACTCCAGTTGAAGGGCCCTGAGATGTCACCCATGAATACCAGCGTTTTCAGATCTAATCCTTGTGCTTTCAAGATTTGGAATAAAAAATCGCGGTCAATAGAACCAGATGCTTTTTTAAAATCCACAAATGTACAGACGAGATTTTTCTTGCACAGTTTTTAATTTCGTAGGCTCAACTTTAGATTCAGGATCTGCCCGGTCGAAAACCTGCTTGATATTCACCAATTTTAGGCTCTAACTGTCCCTGTGCTCTGTCTAGTAGACATTGAGATAGAATCTTGTAACAAACTGAGAGAAGAGAGACAAGATCATAGATTACTACAAAAATGAAGAAAATACGTAGTAAAAAATAAAAATGATATTCAAAAGATATTTTTGGTGTATTCAACGTAATGTTCACATAATTTTAATATCGTATTATCCAAATAAAAGCCGAATAAACAATAAACAAAAAAACTCCTAAAGTTTTATGCGATTCGGATTTGATATGCGTACTGGAGGATCAAAGTTTGCAATATTTCAAATAACACCTATTTTGAAACGGAATATCACCGAACCTTGCATGCAAATAAAATTTTTTGAGTCACTTGCTTGAAGAGCATACATTCACGAAACAAAAAGAGCTATGGCGAGAGCAGATCGGTTGAAAATTGAATTTTTGGTGACCATTTGAAAATGGTCATTTTACGGAAATTTTTATTTTTCTCAACTACGTTCTAAAACAAGGCTAAATGATCTAGGGGTCTAAAATATTTTTTTATACATACTAGAAGATATAATAAACAAAATCTGATACAACTAATTCAATTCCGGCTTAAAGTTTTTGAGAAATGAATTTTTGAAAATGGGCTAAAAATGGTATTTTTTAGATATTTAAAAAGCAATTTCTCCTGACCTATGATACCTAGAAGACTGAAATTTGCTTTGTGGGGATACTTTTTAGAGTACTTCAAGATTCAGCAAAATCGATTGATCCTCCCGAGAAATCATTCGAAATGTAAGTTTTTTCTCGGCTGAAGTACGAACCATTAGGAGAAAATAAATTCTTTAGGAAGATAAGCAGCAATAAAATATGCTGGATTTATTGTAAACAAAATATTTAAAGGTTAGTTAATATTAGCATATTATAATATTTATTATGGTAAATAAATTAGAAATGAAAACCTGGTTTTTTAAAGTTTTTTTTTGCCAGTCTTATTTTATTGACACACCGCTGTAAATGTAATGTCAGGCTTTTTCCACATCAATTAAAATAATCTTTTGCCTTTTTCCGCTATTCCGCTATTCGTAGATATTCACCAGTCGGTCCTTTCCTTACCCTTGTTTGGCCCTTTTTTGCATTTTTATCGGTCAACCGAAATGAAACACGTCACTGTAAGAGGATCAATTTTATCCGACACGAAAAGGATGACATGTACATGGCGATTTTTCTCTATCGATTTCCCTCAGACTTGATATGCCAAGGCTCAAATCGCGTTACGAAATGAAAAACGATAAGTAATAAGACAGAGAAAGACCTTAATGTTGGGCCGTTCGGATCTTAGCCAGAATTGCATCGATATTTTATCAGGTTCGTTCATTGAAACTCGGCAAAAAGACTTTTTTGTGGGTGATAAGGACAGACTTGTGTTTCTGAATGCCTGAAAAATTATCCGTGCATTTAATACTTATTCCGTATAGTAAATTTTTTTTTATATTTATAATAATATTTACTTATTTTTAATATAATAATATAATTTATTATTATATAAATTAATATAATTTATTTTTTAGTTTAGTTTTGCAAACGGGGGGAGAGGACCCTCCGAAACGTTAACGTTAAAAGTTTGTAAAATTTTTTATAACATTTTTATATCTTTAAAATTTTGTTCGTTAGGCAAATTTATTACAAAAAAAGAATCAGTGAGCAATTTGTCTCCGTTTGGTTTTTTGTTTTTACCCAGTGATTCTTTCTTTAAATAAGCACAGGTATTTTTATATATTTTTTGAGTTTTAGATAGTGGCGAAAAACCCATTGTCCATTATTTAACACCAGCATCTATTAATAATACGCAAAATGAAACTGAAAAAGCATTTAAAAAAAGATCTAGTCCAGTTCCAGTGTTTTTTTAATTCAAACATATCAGAAACAACAGAGTATATACAATTTGTCGTATCATTTTTACAATTTATTGATCAATATAGTACGAATAAATGAGTAAACAATAACAGTAACGAAATAAAAAGCACCATCTGCTCACAAACAGAAAAAAAACAATCCACTTCTCCATTTCTAGCCCCTTTACACTCTTTAGTTTTTGATGCTGGAACATACATTATCATTGTTATAAAGTTTATAAAAATTACACGTAAACGATCTCTAAAAAGTTTGTAATCGATGTGAAGGAGGCCATATGAGGCCCCCAAACCGAAGATTCAAATTATGGACATCGGTTAGGGACTTCAGTCTGTCAATGAGATAATAATCGGTTTTCCGACAATATATAGTTGGACTTTTTTTGTTGCTCAAAAATTCAAAGAATTGCATTATCCAAACATTATATTTTCCAGATATGGCACTTCTTCATTCTTTATAAATTCAAGGCATTATTCTATTCAAGTCAGAAATGAGAATTCGCAGTATACAATATATATATATATATATATATATATATATATATATATATATATATATATATATATATATATATATATATATATATATATATATAGGCAAATGATTAGGCAAATCAAGCGACTTAAAAATAACAAAGCTTTTGGTGAAGATGGAATCACTGCTGAACTTTTGAAATCCGCTGGTCCAGGTACAATCAAGGAAATAACCAAAATTCTGTAAGAAGTTAGACCACGCACTAGACCACGCAAAGTACAGCAAACTGTACTTTGCGTGGTCTAGCTGGGCCCATACGTGAAAAATAATATATATATATATATATATATATATATATATATATATATATATATATATATATATATATATATATATATATATATAATATATATATATATATATATATATATATATATATATATATATATATATATATATATATATATATATATATATCGAAACATCGAAGCTAATTAGAAAATATTAGACAAGAATTCTGGACTCTCTGTATACGAACAATATTTCCATGATCCAGGTACGGATCATACCAGGTAGGGACACTTAATGGTCTAAGTTAAAATTAAGCCAAAATTTTCAGCTATGTCAACTATTTTTAGAATTATTGATTGATTTGTCCGTTACTTTATGATAGTTCATTTTTTAAAAAGGAATAAAACTATTGTTTACTTTGATATCTATCACTTTTATTTTTAAACAAAATTTGTGTAACTATAGTTTCGTAAAACGACTTTACATTCGCAAACACTACTTTAAAACTGAAAGTTTAAAGTAAAACTGAAAAACTAAAAGTTTTAAAGTAGTGTTTGAGAATGTAAAGTCGTCTTACGAAACTATATTATAAAAATTTGAATCAAATGATACTGTTTGTGAAAGAATCTGATTTTTCTTCAGCTAATAAATCTGTTAATTTTGTATACTCCAAAGGAAGCCAGTGAAAACCGAAAGGAAAGAAAATCCAATCAAATAGAACGGCAATTGAAAAAAGTCGCGCTTAACACCCCAAACTCAAATTTAATTTTTATTCTTTGTGCCCGTCGGAAATTTATCAACAAGAAACCTCATTCCACTGCAATCCTTCCAAAAACTAATCTAAAACTCGCCTGCAAATAAAAAAGGACTTTTTCTTTCTTGGTCGTGACTGGCACCACACCAACTTTTAAGTTTCTTTCACACAATCGGATGCTTAACATTGCCAGCCACCACTTTAAGTGGCTGTTTGAGGTCCTCAAATATAACTTATATAAAGTCCGTGACCGGAATGCGCGCAGCAGAACTTTCCCGGGGCCAAGAACTGGAAACTGCAGAGGCGGTATAGCGGGCACACTACGATATCCCTTTTAATTAATCTTCATGCGCTGATTCCTAAATTAGAAATTTCCGAATACCCTTCGAAAAGTAAAGAAAATACGCCCGTTTCGTTAACCATGTTAGCCTCACTCAACCAGATTGCTAACATCTCCTGATGATGATAGCATAGTTCACGAAACGTACGTCGAAAAGTTTAAACAAAGAGATTTGGTGTTTAGTGGTCTGATTAAATCATCTCCTGATGATACTAACATGGTTAGCGAAACGTGCGTCCAAAAGTTTAAAAAGTGATTTGGTGTTTAGTGGTAAATCTTTTAGAGTTTAGTGTTTCACACCGAAGGTTCCAATAGAAGAACTGATAGCTCTTTGTTCCATCGAGTTTCTTTGACTAGATGCCAAAAGAGACTGTCACTTTAAGGGTTATCGATTCTAATGAGGGCAGTCTCGTTTTATAGAGGAGATATACAGCTGCACAGCTACATATTCAGATTATATATCTATTGTTTCAATAGATGGCACTTGTAGTTTTCTTTTAATTAAAAAGTAAAAATTAAAAAATTAAATTAAAATTTCTTTAAATTAAATTAAAAATGTATCTCTTTCTCCTTTGATGAGTAATATCTTTATGGAGGAACTCGAGAATGACATATTAAATAAATCTCTTAAAAATCCATTAATATGGCCTAGAAATGTTGATGATATTTTTGCTATATGGCAACATAGCATGGACGATCTAAATATTTTTTTACAAGATATAAATTCTCGAGAGCCTACATTTAATTTTACTTTAGAGATGGAGAAGGAGAATAAATTGCCATTCCTCGACACTTTAATATCAAAACAAAACAACACATTAAAAACTACAGCTTACACAAAACCGACAAACACAGATAGGTATCTCAATTTCTTTTCAAATCACTCAAAATCGGTCAAAATAGGAGTAATTAAAAGTTTATGACAGAGCAAAACTTGTTTGTACCGACAGTGATACACTACAAAAAGAAACAAATCACATAAAAGACATTTTAATAAAGAACAATTACGCAACAAATTTTATAGATAAATCGTTTAAAAATTTTGATACTAGACAAAACAGACAAGTTATTAATAACAATAATAATAGCTCTCAAACAATTAACCCCACAATTCCTTATATCCGCGGTATTTCTGACACAATTAAAAGAGTAGGACACAATTAAAAGAGTAGGAAGAACGACATTTAAAACAAAAAGTACTCTTAGATCTCTATTAACAAAGACTAAACCAAAGAATATACAACAAAATACCAAAAATGTGGTTTATAAAATTCCCTGCGAATGTGGCAAATTCTATATAGGTGAGACATCTAGACCGTTAGATGTTAGAGTAAATGAGCATAAAAACCTTCTTAGAAAGGGCTATTTTAATAAATCTAGAATTTGTCAATACGCATGGGCATCGGGTCATAAAATAAATTGGAATAATTCCAAAACGGTATTAAAAGAATCGATAACAAAATACAGAAGATTAAAAGAAACCGCTCTAATTAATTTAAATAAAAATAACTCTATTGCTATGCCTTCGGCAGATTTAAATTCAATATACTTCCCGATTTTTAAGAATACAATTAAACACATTTAAATATATATTTGCATACACAATCAGTACAATAAACAATCACACAGTAAACATTACTTATATATATATATATATATATATATATATATATATATATATATATATATATATATATATATATATATATATTTTGGTAGTATGTCACTGTCATGAAAATCTATTGTTGTCAATGTAAGTATCGTTGACATATACAAAAAAATATATTTACTTTCACTCGTTACTTCATATATATTACAAATTAATATAATTTATTTTTTAGTTTAGTTTTGATGCCGGTCGCGTTGGTGCGGCGGTATGAGCGTCTGCTTTGCCGAATCCGCGCTGGAACGGTAGCTGGTTCGATTCCAGCGCTCGGATGGTTATCGGATTGTTTCTAGGCAAAAGTGTAAAATCCGACTACGAATTACCCCTCAGTCACGCCAGTTAAAGGCCGGGTAAGGCCGGATGCCTTCTGAGAAGTGTTCTGCGTTGGTCACTCGCCAGTCGGTAGGTTTCCTGATAGACTTATGGGTAGGCACATAACCAAGGGTGTATAGCCCGAGGGGGGAACCCACGTTAAGCTGTAGGTCCAGTCGCTAAATATCCTAGTTGCTGATGCGCCTCTAACCCAAACACTTTACTTTTTACTTTACTTTTAGTTTTGAAAACGGGGGGAGAGTACCCTCCGAAACGTTAACGTTAAAAGTTTGTAATTTTTTTTATAACATTTTTATATCTTTAAAATTTTGTTCGTTAGGCAAATTTATTACAAAAAAGAATCACTGAGAAATTTGTCTCCGTTTGGTTTTTGTTTTTACCCAGTGATTCTTTCTTTACATAGGAACAGGTATTTTTGATATTTTTTGAGTTTTAGATAGTGGCGAAAAACCCAAATAAAGGAAAAAATATCCTGCTAGGTCTAATACTAGTGACAAATTTTCCATTTTTGGTTCGTACGTAAGTAATCTGATATTGTATTTGAAACAACGCTCGGGGGGTCTATCGATAGAGTCGTTTAGAATTCCCTCACGTAGATAAGGCCATTTGATTATTCATTGAATTTGTTATACGTTGTTGTCTCGCATCTCCAACGCATATATTACTTTCAATTGAACCGGGTAATAGAAGGGTGGGTTTGTTAGGAATATGTCACAGAATGCCGCCTGATAAAAAAGGGGGGGAAATTTTAAGAAAGAATAAAAATTACGTGAAGAACTCCGAAAAAGTTTTTTACAAAATTTTTGTTGAGTATATTTGGGTGGGACAAGTTTAGCGATATCATTTTAATTATTTATATTTTTGTTTTATTTTATGAGGCGTCAGACGATTAGGATTCTTCCTGGTTTGTTCTATACGCTGGTAGCACCTCATTTAAAGCCAGCATACCATTCCTGACATTGTCTTTAGATGGTAGCACGATAACTGTGTCCAGTGGGGGTTCGTCAGATGATTTATAAAAAACATTTAACAAACCAAAATTGAAAATAAGAGATGTAAAAAATATCTACAATTAAATGTCATGAAATATATCTTCTAAGTCTGAACTATGAACTATCTACACTTTACACTATTAAGAGAGCGGGGGGGGGGGGGGGGGGGAGTAGTAACATGGGTGAGTAGTAACAGCTTAATTACTCAGCAGGTTCACAATATATTGTTTTGAATTTCCACTTAATTTGCTCCTTATAACGAGGCCTATGAGCCAATGAGACGCGAGAAAGCGCAGTGAGTGTTTGTGAGCAGGAGCATCAATTTTGTCAGGTAACATAACAAAATTAAGTTCGTAAAGTTTGATTCTAAGTTACTAACTTATTCCAACTTATTTATGAGTAAATTTGAAACCGAGGTAAAAGATGTATTCAGTTACTTTCCGGTAAGGTATGGTTAAGACATGTGGCTGACATTTTTGCCATTTTCGATTCGAAAAATGAAAATTTAGATGATTTTATTAAGAACCTAAATAGTAAATCCCAAAATATAATATTCACGCATGAACTGGAAAACAACGATAGTTTACCATTTCTGGATGTGTTAGTCAGTAGAAATAATAAAAATAGGTTAGATTTTGATATTTTCAGAAAAACCACCACCACTTCGAGATACATTCCTAATTATTTAAATCATAGCTTCCAAAACAAGATGGCTAGTTAAAATTTTATGTTAAATAGATTAATTCATAATTCAAACAAATGTTCATTAAAAAGTAGCATATATTCCCGTTAAAACAATGCCATTAAAATCATTGCGAGGGGTGTCGCAACGTGAGAGGAGTGAGATGAACTTTGATCGTACTGCTAAGATTTTATGACAAGTGCATGGAAAGAGATTATACGCTGAGCAACTATGCCGTCCTCAATGTCAGGCGGTCACTTTGTTGAATCTTCTTTTAATTATATTGACAATTATGAGAAATAATTTAAACATTTTTTTTTTGAGTTTAAGGCTTATTTTCTAATTGTTTGGGGGGATCTGCAAATCTTATATACACTGATTGTACCATTTACCATCATTTCTCGACGTGACAGATCACAATATGATGAACGTGAATATAATTTTCGACATGCATTTGCATCAAATAACTATAAAATAATTTTAATAAGTAAACAATGAGCATGGTCTATCCACTTTTGCGCCATCCTGTATATGTTCCTTAAAAAACAAAACTTTATCGATCGACCTATAGTCTGAGAAGTAACCGCTTGACGTTGAATGTTAATAGGCATAGAGACAATAGCCGTTCGACAGCAAAGCCCACTACGATCCGCAAGCCTGTCGGTTGGTTAGGGTCGGTCCGGCAAACCGTCGTTTTGCATGTCGAGAATTCTAGTCCCCGATATGTCTCAGTAACGCGTTCTAAGAATTACGTTCAATTAACGAAGTCAGTAACGATACTTTTGTGTTTTTGGGTCTGCCTTTATTGTTTCTAAAAAGTAATAATGGCGCGAAGGGAACTGGGAAAGGTCGAGAAAGGGAAATGGAATGAGTTTCACCGGCTGTACAGAATGGATAATGTTGTAAACAACATAAAAGAACTTGTACGGGAATGATTATCTTTAAAGTTAGAGTTGATATTGTCAAAGACCTTGAGGGAAGTCTTTAACCACTTCGCGACATACTTTTGAGTTTGCAACCGTTAAGTGTGTCGAAACGTCGTGAAAACACAAGTACTCAGTAAAAAATTACAGGCCTTGGCTCGCGATAATTGGTCATTTCTTCTTCTCTGTAACTGTGTGCCTCCAGTTTTCACTTTCAGAGATCTTAGATCTTTCTCCGCGGAAGTCAACCATTTTCTTCTTGGCCCCCCTCTCCTTTCTTCGCCCGTTATTTTTCCCTGTTATTCCCCTATTGTGCCACAATCATCTGATTATCTGTGCTCTTATCTTTGCCATTTTTCGGAGGTTTTAGTATAGTTCTATATATATATATATATATATATATATATATATATATATATATATAAACCCAACCCAACGGGTGGGTGTGTGATGACACTCAGCTACTGCTGTCTCATTGGACGCAGTCCCAAGAAAATCTAACACTACATGTATATATATATATATATATATATATATATATATATATATATATATATATATATATATATATATATTCCCAGTTCAGTCCAGGAAGCCGTTGAGATCGGACGTGTTTCGATCGCCTCCGCGCTTCCTTTAAAACCGTGCGGTAAACGTTCAGTATACGTCAGTAATCGCGTTTCGCGGCGAATTCTCGCCGGTACACGATGGCTAGCACAACCGACCCATTCTTCTACTACACAGACGATGATCTAGACCAATTATCCAGAAATGACCTGGAAAAATTCTACCGGGCGAACGTAACTTACATCGAGCTCATGGCTCATGGAATACATCGACATCGTGGACATGCTCTTCAGAAAAAATCGGAAAATAGAAGACCTTGAAACCAAGATTGTCGAAGTAAGAGAAGGAAACAAGAGACTAAGGGACGCTATAGAATCCCAAGCTCTCACAAACGACACTCCCAAAACTAATCACAACATCCACCGAGATGACCGAAGAGGACGATACCTCGGAAGCCGCTGCCGGGCCACCTACCCCGACCTAGTCTGAAGCTACCGACCTCCAGACCCTGCCGAAGACAGCAGTCACAGTCGCAACCAACCAGGCACCAGCTCCACCCGCCGGTGCCGAGTCCGAACCGGCGCCGATAATCCTCTGGGACAAATCAGCCTTCCTCGAGGTGGCCCGCCACCTCGACAGAAACAATGTGGCCATTGGGCCAACCAGAACCATTCCGGACGGGGTAATGATAAACCCCCGTACGGACGAAGACCGAAATGCAGTCCTACAGCATTTCACCGAGAAAGGCCTCCGCTTTCACGCCTTTCAAAATGGATCCAAACCCCTCCACGTCCTCCTGCGAGGAATAATGGAATCCATTCCGACTGAAGAAATAAGACTTGAATTAAAAAATATGGGTTTCCATCCGACAAACATAACAAGATGGCAAACCAGCCAGAAGACGCCGATCGCGATTGTCCAAGTCACGGTCCCGTCAGACGAATTCAACATCCTAGAAATCAACCGCATCCTGCAACAACCCATCAATGTAGTGGTCCAAATCAAAAAACCAAAAACACGACAGTGTTTTAATTGTCAAAAATACGGACACGTCTCGTCCCAATGCGAAGAAGCATCAGTTTGTGTAAAGTGCGCGGGCCAACACCGCAGCAGTGAATGCAAACTAGACCTCAACCAAACGCCAAAATGCTGCAACTGCGAGGGTTCACACAGCGAACTACTCCAAATGCAGCGCCAATCCCAACAGGAAACCAGCCTCGAAGACGTCGTCTCCAAAGCGGTTCCCACCAGCACCTGCAGATCCGACCTCCACGAATGGCCGGATTCGCAGCACAACTACAGCAAGTGATATCTGTGCCAGGTATCTGTTCCAGTCACAAATCAACTCACTCCTCAGCATTCAGCAAAAATTTAACCGGAATTCAACCACATAGCAGCCAAGACGACGACACCTCCGCCAGCACGGCCTAGGTCACGACGCCGTCAACCCCTCTCTCCGCGCTGGTAACATAGCGCGCACACTTACCGGCCAACTCTGGCACGCCCCCATTTCTTGTTAACCTCCAAAGTCGACCAAGACTTTCTTGCAATCTAAAATCATCCACATAATCTACTGGCGGTGAGCCAGTAACTTCATGGGTCAACTAGAGGCCCTTAAAATCATTAGTGCCCTCCAGGGTTTAGTCAAGGTTATATTAGTAAGGGTCGAAAGGCTAGCTCGCAACCACAGCTAACAAAATAGAAAATAGAATATATAAATTCCATTACATTTCGAATGATTTCTCGGGATGGGTCAATCAATTTTGCTGAAACTTGGGAATCTTGAAGTACTCTAAGAAGATTCCGGTTTAAAGTTTTTTGAGAAATAAATTTTGGAAAATGGGCTAAAAATGGTGGTTTTTAAATATTTAAAAAGCAATTTCTCCTGACCTATGACACCTAGAAGGCTGAAATTTGGTTTGTAGGGATACTTTTCCAGTATCAAGATTTCAGATCAGCAAAATTCATTAACCCCTCCCGAGAAATGATTCGAAATATAATTTCAAATTGTAATTAATTAAATATTCAGCAGAATATTAGTTCAAAAAATTCAAAACATAGTTTTACTTGTCGGTCTATCTGAATTATATTACAGTCGCTGTAGCTCCTCTATCGTCAATTACACCATATTGAATTTTTCTTATGACTCCCCGATGAATTCTCGAGAAAACCCGATCTGTACGTCTTAATTTCCGACATTTATGTCACTACGGCATCCCTAAACAACCGCCAGGACTGAAATTAATGAACGCACTTGCGACACTCGAATCTGAGGAAATGGCCCGACCGAAAGCAGTCCTGCCGAAACATTAATTCCAGTTTGCAGGAAATAAAATAACCGGTCACCGTTCGGAGCTCCCGCTTCGAAAAAACTGACACTTCGGACTTTAAAAAATGTTAAAATTTGGGTTTCGCTATAAGATTTCTTAAGACGAATCAAATCAAATTTTTTCGGTTATAATTCGCAATTTCGAATTCGTAAACTCGAATAGATTACACTAAACGTCAAATCGCGTTTTTAAACTTTCGACGCACGTTTCGCCAACCATGTCAGCATCATCAGGAAATGTTTTAATCGGGATAAATTTAATCTTAATTTTGAATCATCCCCTGATGATGCTAGTATGGTTCGCGAAACGCGCGACGAGTAGTTTAAAACGATGGTTTGGTGTTTAGTGGTAAATCTCTTCGAGTACACAGAAAGTTACACAGAAAGTTGTAATAAATTAATTGATGAATAGGAAGTTTTAATACATATTTTGTATCTTTGTATCAGTCCTGTTCATTTTCAAAGATACTAAATAATTAAAACGGTAAATAGGGTAATAGTTGCTCGAGCCATTATAAAGGTAGTTTTTTGAACAAATCGCCATAAAGATCGTGAAAATCTCTGTTGCGTATTGCTGAAATTGAAAACACCGTAAGACAATTTAATTTGTTCCACCCCAAACTTTATATCACCATTTTATTTTGAGCTGAGTGTTTTAGATTGAAAAGTTTCAGCGGCGTCTTGTTAAAGTTGCAAATTAAGAGTGCGATTTAGAAACGTTAAAACTCCTAAAGCTCCTGGTTTATGAATGAGAACAACTTTACTCTGAAGTTATCGGGGGATTAAGAAATCCAAACTCTACGACAATGAATATTTCATCGTTATTTAAGTGACACTTTGGTAGAGATTTATTTCTTTGATGGGAAAATTATATACATTTTCAATAAACAAACATTAAGGTGTGTGAATAAAATAAGGAGACTCGTGACGCAGCTTCCGATCTGGCAACATTGTGGGCTTCCCCTTGAGAATGGAGGCAGGTCAATATCTAGTGAATCATCAATATGAGACTGAACATTCTAAAATCACTTGGTGGCTCATAGTAATTCTTTTCGTGTACCAATGGCCGATAACACGGTCTAGCATCATGGAGAGATATCTCCATGTTATGTAGAATGTTCCTACATCATTCCGGGTGTTGATTCTGTGAAGAGTCACGACGTTTCGCCAAAATCTCATTTGGCCTTTTCAAGTATTATCCGCCTCGATTGAAGAGACCAATTGACGTGCTTATAGCCGGCCGGCGACTGCGCAGATTATATCGGGGTAGTTCGGGACTATTTGCGGCGCTCGGCAACGCTGTCGGGCGTCCGTTTATTAATTTTTCTACCTCGCCGCCACGTTGCCGCGTTTCTTCTTTTTTCAGAAGATATTTCCATACTTTTGGAATGTTGCGAGCGTCGTTTCACCTATTTAGTTCACCCCTTTCTTCTATTTCAAGAGCTTCTCTGATTGTTCGAACCTCGTAGTTTTCAATATTCGCTATTTCTTTGGCTCCTTCAAAATTCATATTATGTCCTGTTTCCTGCGCTGGAACAGAGCGAAAGTGGTTTGCTGTTTTTCCAGTTGTTTTTATGTTTTTGTATTCTGGCCGTCGATTCGTCTTCGCTTCTGAAGACTCCTTCACGCGTGCAATATTTGCAGCGTTTCGTACTGTTCGTGGAGTTAATGTAAGAATAAAAGATAAATTGTCATTTTATAGCGAATATTTTTACCCAAATTCACATGGAATGGCGATAATTAATTTTTTACGTAAATTATTTTAGCGTATTTATCAGAAAAATCGAAACTATCACGAGAAAAAATGGCGACACCCCGTCCGATACTTGGTACTTAGATCTTTCTAGCAATCCTTTTATATGGTTTTCCATTACAAGTGCTCGAACTTTACTTATAAATAAAATAAGTTGTGTATATCGGGCTTGGGCATTGGTTGTTTTGACTTTTAAGGCCCGAACCATTTGCGGCTTGACTGAGCAGCACTTATTTTCATAGTAAAGTTTAATGATTTGCACGCGCTACTGAACACTGTAACTTTCCACAATAATTTGCCCACCATTGGTTGTTATAACCTCCAAATTTGACAAATGGAGCTTCACCAACATGGCCGCTATACATGTCAAAGTTCGGGCGCCTCTATTGGAAAACCCTGTATAATGCAGAACATTGACCTTACGCTTGATAGAGTGAGTGTGCAGCTGGTATATTTTTTTTCCAGTACATAATAAGGAAAATAAAATAAATTTAATCATGAGTAAACGAAACTACATCAAATTATCACGGGAAACTTTGACAAACTTTTTATATTTATAGAGAATCCATATTATTAGCTGACTTAGTATTCATATCAGATATTCGAATAAAAGTGAACAGCAAAAAAAAATGTAATGTATTTCCCCCTCGCCGATAAATATGAAAAGTTTTTCGAGTAAATCAGAAAAGTTTTTTCTTCTCCAGCCAGAAAAAGAAAATCTACATGAAAAAAGACATTCCGATATTCTACCGGAAACAAAAATATTGAAAAATAAACGAAGAATCCAAAAGGAAAATATCTTACCGCTGCGATTGATACCAACAATAGTGTATAAATCTGCGCCACTGAGAAAAATATCGAAAATTGTAAAAATTTTAAAAAATAGAAAATAATAGATACAGCTTTGTCGTACAGGTTTTTCGATTTCTTACGATTTTAATCTGATTCTCAGAATTTTTCAGTAGGAGGGGCCAGATTTACTTTTTAAATAAAGATTTTTTAATATAAAAACTATACTAGACCAATTGAATATAGTTGAAAATTGTTGATAGTTGAAAAAATTACTTTATTCTTCCTTATATTCTCCCTAAAGCTCAATACATTTTTCCATTCGATCTCTGAAGTGATTTTCAGGACGTCATTCAATCTACGACTGCTAAAACTTCTTTATTTGATGAAAAACGCTTACCAGGTAGGCATTTTTGAGGTTTGATAACAGATGAAAGCAAGAGGTGGCCAGATTTGGTAAATACGGTGGACGCTTCAACAATTCGTTGTGTAACTCCTTCAATTTAGCCGTTACAAAAACTCCTCTGTGAGCCCGTGCATTGTGTTGATGAAATGATTTTTTCTTCGTTAAATCAGATGTTTTCTCACAAATTTTTACATTCAATTAAACCAAAAGGTTTGAGTAATAGCCTTTTTGGTCGATTTGACTGCTTTGGAGCTAAACAACCGAGCTTAGTCCACTATGTGGTTTGTTGTCGCAGTTCAGGATCATAGTGATAAACCCAAGTCTCATCCCCACTTACAAAACGACGTTTAAAATCTACTTTATTCTTTCGAAAAAGCCACCAATCTTGCACGTAGCTTCTCAAGCCCAATTCCATCTTCAAAATATGAAACAACCGTGCAGTTCAAATGTCCCTGACCCTAACAATTTCACTCAAGGTCAATTGTCTGTCATTCATAACCATATCATGTATAGAATTAATTATTTGTTCAGTAGTTGGATTTATTGGACATCCAGTACAAGGATCATCATCAGGTTTGTAAGGCCACGTTCAAACTCACCTACCCACTTACAAAACATTGGTTTTGAAGGAGTAAACTCCCCTAATACATTAAGCATTTCACTATGAATTTCCATTGCATTTAAACTTTTTTTACAAAGAATTTAATCACTGCACGATTTTCAATATTTTCCATTTTAAAAAGTAACACTGACACACTAACACACACACGCACATACACACAAACACGCACGCACGCACGCACGCACACAAACGCGCGGGCCCCCGCACACACACACGCGCGCCCACGCACACATACGCACACATACGCACACGCACACACACGCGCACACACACACACACACATGCACACACACACTAACACACGAATGAATTGACAGATTAATTTTAAACTTTACATATGTTCACCTGAAGGATGAAACTTCAAAATGTAGAAGACAATTTAGTTCTTTTAATGCTCAATAAGGTGTCGCTTCGCGAACTTTTCAAAGTAAAGTGTTTTGGGTTAGAGGCGCATCAGCAACTAGGCTATTTAGCGACTGGACCTACAGCTTAACGTGGGTTCCGAACCACGGTCATCAGCTTCCGACAAACCCAGGCCAGCACCCCCCTCGGCCTATAAACCCTTGGTTATGTGCCTACCCATAAGTCTATCAGGAAACCTACCGACTGGCGAGTGACCAACGTAGAACACTTCTCAGAAGGCATCCGGCCTTACCCAGCCTTTAACTGGCGTGACTGAGGGGTAATTCGTAGTCGGATTTTACACTCTTGCCTAGAAACAATCACAAACATTTAGGAAAGATAAACGGACAGAAGAAAGAAAAATAACCATCCGAGCGCTGGAATCGAACCAGCTACCGCTCCAGCGCGGATTCGGCAAAGCAGACGCTCTTACCGCCGCACCAACGCGACCGGCGAACTTTTCAATTAGCTTAGTAAATATAGTAATGATTTTGATCATGTATATTTTTTTCACTTTGATTCAACTGAAATTTCAATTCTAAATTGCCCGCTTCGAAAACCAAACCAACGCTTCAGCTTGTAGTAGCCAAATCTGGTGAATAAGGGAGCTGCGGAGGAAAGTATTTTTCCCTAGTCTCACCAACGAAAATTACGTGACAGTAATAGGAAACAAAAATGAAGATAATGTGAAATTTCAGCAAAATATAAGGCTTTTTTTTAAATACTGAAAATTGTGCACCAAATTTTATGGTGTTAGGTTCGCGTGACTAATTCTAACTATATTTTAAAATCGGCAGATTTAAATTTGACAATATTTTCATCGAGTGTTAAATGTCACGATGGCCTGTTAGTTCGAATCACCATAAATAATCTAGGGACACATCATTTAACATATCTGCTTTTTCTATATTTTTCGCTTTGCGTGTACAGCCCAGCTGCAACATTTCCCTGGGGAGTTTTAAATGAAATACAAATTTAAATATCGTTTATTTTACGAATGCACAACTACGTATATTGTTTATATAACGAGAAAAAAATCTAAAAAGGGCAAACGTAATGATAAAAGGGATGAGAGGAAGTTATGCCCTTTATACTACTATATACAGCGGTGGAAAAATGACCCTGGAGGGACCCCAACAAAAACTCAATATACTCTTTTATAAATAATTTAATGTAAAATATTACAGCAGTGGGCGTATAAAAATAGTATAGTATATACTATAAACATATCCCCAGTTTTCTATCCGGAAATATTTTCTATTTGAGCGCAAACTTGACCGAAAAAATACCAAAAAACACTAATTTTTTCCCATACTATACATCAGGATTGTCGGATTTCGTCATCCCATAGATTTTCATGAAAACTTAGTTATATATTAATTATCTAGAGCTGAATAAGAGAAAATCGTTCAAAAGTCCAATTAGAATCTAGTTTCAAACTCAATGCAATAAATAGTTTAATCTAAACTATTACAGCAGTAAATTTGCTATTCAATAGAATAAAAACATCTCCAGTTTTCAATTTCAGCGCAAAGTTGACTGAAAAAAACACCCAAAAACGCTCATTTTTTCAACTTTTTCCCATTCTATACTATACTTTCCCATATTAGTATTACTGCAGTGTGCAATGTGAAATTAAATTTCAGGACTATAAAAATATATCGTAAAAAATGTATTTAATCAGTTCTGATGACAAATTTTAGCTGCGGAGACGTATTAATGAAGAATTCAGTCCACGTAACACTTTAGGTCTAGTGAAGAATGGTAGAGGTAATATCAAAGTATGGGGATACTTTTCGAATAACGAAATAGGTCCAACATTTTGGATAAAAGAAATGTACTCAGGAATCTTAGAGTTACGGGGGGCTTTACCAACAGATAATGTTTCCAAATATACGACTCACATGGTACTACCTTTATAAGCTTGCCTGTAAAAGCTTGCCGACATTTAATCCACTACATATCAAGAAGTCAATCGTAATGTTGTCTAAAATATCTCATCTATACTAATATATAAATCTACAGTGGTTTTTACGGATGTTCCGTTATAACTACTGAACCATGCATCCGATTGACTTGAAACTTGGTATCCATGTAGAAAATACATGTACTTAATGGATAGGCTAATATGTATATTAGCCTATCCATTGAGTGTTGGACTTCCTACACCAGTTGCGGGGGCGTTAATGATGAGAATCGCTAATTATCTGATTTTATAGTTTTTATAAACTTATTATTAAAATGAAAATTTGAAATGAATGTTTTCTTTCTTGGGCTATATTAAGACTAATTAAGAACGTCTGCAATGGAATTCAAACTCCTAAAGCGGTTATGAGGGCGCTAATGATCAAAAACGCTAAGATTAAAATTTCAGCTTTTATCAACTTATTATTGATTATTATTATTATCATGTACATTAACTACTATTATTATTATTTTTAATAAATGAATTATTAATTAAACTATTAAATTAATATTTTTCTGTAGCATTAAAACTTTGTTTGTTTTTTTCTAACCTAAACAAATTTTTACCAAATGTCAATTGACTGATTTAAAAATATATTAAAAAGATATATATCTATGTATATGTATATGTTTATATTTATTAATTAAAGAAGAAAAGAAGGAAGCGTGGAATAATTTGATTAAAACGAAAAATTAGTTTCCCAGCATTAAATTAGTAAGATATTTATTTCAATTTTTATATTGAATTTTCGGTTGTCAATCTCAAGATAGTTTTTAATTATTTCCAATTATTTGTTGTAGTCATAAATGCCTGAAAAAGCAAAGTCCAAATTAAATTTGGTAACGTCTAAATCAAAGTATATGAAAGCTAAGCGTATATGTGAAAGTCAAGATGAAACGGAAAATAGATTACAAAAAGAACAAAAAAGGAAAAAGATTTACGACGTATGAAATTACAAATTCGTTGGAAAGTAAAAATAAATTGTGGTTTTTCGTATGATCCTATAGTTGATTATAAACAAGAATCGAAATTAAGTTCAATGACAAAAATTTGTAGTTATTGTAAAGCATTAAACTGGATTGGTGAATGTGAAGGTTTAAGCTGTTCAGCTGGCAAAATAAAGCTAGAACCTTTGCAACAACTTCCAGAGCTATTAAAATCGCTACTCCATGGAACACATGTAAAATCAAATGCATTTTTAATATCTATCAGACCTTACAACAATGCTTTCTAAATGACATCATTCGGTGCAATGAAGAAGATGTCGTTTCAACTAATAAGTACATGGGGCTCATGAACGATTTGCGGCCAATCGAAACGATCATCGAAGAAGATGAGATAGACGACGAAGATTAAATGTTAGGAAGATTAAATACTATATTTGAGGGCACTATATGTAAGCTTGATTTAAGACGGGAAGAGGATTTTTTTTATAAAAAAACTGTAATAAGGACAATAAATAATACTGTTAATTTTAAATGCCCAGCGAACGTATAATTATGAAGAAAGTAATTGTTTATATTCAAACTAATACCATGTATGCCATTTAAAAACTCATTACATTCATTCTGGAAAATTAATTAGAAACGCCTCAAAATTACTTTATATAAAATATATTAATAATGCTTATTTTATAGACAACTACTGTATAGATTTAACAATATCATAATGTCTGAACGACGAAACGACCACGAAGATTTTTGTTTATGAGCTTATTTTATTGTATATAGAGGAAATTTCTATAAAATCGTCATTAAATATTGCATTTTCACGTTATAAAATTTACAACTGTACCATTTTACGTCGCTCTGAACTCTTTATGTTAAATTTTATTATAGGAAATACCTCCATAAATATGTTTCGTTATTTACGGCCTAGGCCACCATTTTATAAATTAAAACTTTAACCTTTTCGAAACTTTAAACAACAACAAGAATACCGCAACGTTTTCACGATAGAAAAACTTACCAGAACCAATCACGTATCAATGATTTTGAAGCACTTCACTGAGGAACACTCACGCAGAAAAAATCTCGATTTGTTTAATGGCGTTTTATTTTACACGACGCGTACCTACACCTCGATATTTGCGATCGGACGTTCTTTGCGCGTTGTCATGGTAACGAAAGGTTTTTTACGATCTAGGGTATCTAGATGTTTTTTTCCTGTCCTAACGCCAATATTAGTTTACAGTGTAGAGACCCGTACACGATTAACAGGAATAGTAAATTAAAAGTGTATTTTTTACGAAAATATTTAATTAATTTAGAGAGTATATTTACGTAAGAAAATTAAATTAACATTAATCAATATTATTTAGAACCTGAATTTCAATTAATACGATAAAAAATAATAAAATTAAATCATTATAAGCTTAAAAGTCACGAGTTTTGAAAACAGACGGAGCCTTATTTCAACTCCAATTTTGCCAATTTTGCCAATTTTGCCAATTGTGCCAATTTTGACGAATTATTTGCATTAGAGACGCTTCTTCCGAGATCATAACACGTTTTTGATATGTAGCTAGGTTTGGTTTTCTTGCAATTCTACTGATTTCCTTTTACCCCCTTTTATGAGCTCGCTTCTTTTTTCCAGCATTTATTTTTTTTTATTGTGGGTTTACCTCGAGTTCATTTCCAATTCTTTTTTATATTTGTCTCCCTTGTATATTTTATATTATCTAAATTAATTGAGCTAAGAGCGAAAAAAAGTTAATTAACATGGTAACAGGAGATTCGTAAAAAATTCTCGTCTGAGCTTGAACGTTTCTCTTCTATCGACAGATGGCGCCGAACAAATTGCCGCGACGGAAACTTTTAATAAAAAGAAAGAACGTGGAATTAAGCATGCTTAATCAAAGTAACCTTACAATGGTGTATTCTGGATTTCGTTCGCCGGCAGCTTCATTGATCTTAACTTTGTCGCCTCGGACAGAAAATGTCTGGTTTCTTGTCCAATTTTTGCCATTTGTTTTATCAGTAAGTTAATAATTGTTCTAAAAGATACGGTAGCGGTCAGTAAAATAAAAATGGCAGAGCCTTGTTAATATATTTTATTTAAAATCATTTTTGTATTGTTTCTAAGACAATATCAATTTGTTCATGATAATGTATGCAGTTTGGCTGTTCGTTCACATCAATTTCATCAATTTTCGGAAAGACAAAATCAGATAACATGGCACGATAGCGTTCGCCAGTTGAAAAAATACAGCCCCTATCATCAGAAGATAGGGGTCATCGGAGAAGATCCCTCGTCGGAGGGAGCCTCATCGGAGAAGATGAATTTGTGTCGCTGGTTGTAATCGCTGGTGCGTTGGCTTAAGTTCTTGTTCCAATACAATCTTGTATGGATGTGAACCAACATCCAAATGCAAAGTACGCCATGTGGTCACCCTGGAAAAGCCCAACTCTTGAGAACGGCGCGGAACCGACACATTATCATTCTCGATCCACGAACATCCGCGACATTTTCTTCACTACGGCAACTACGAACTCGAGACGGTGGCATTTGGTCATGAAGACTAAATTCACGTTCAAACTTATCAATTATAAGACGGATTATTATAGCAAATAAATTAGAAAAGAAAACTAAAGTTTTTTTTTCTACCACTCTTATTTTATTGACCACCACTGTTTAAGAGATCAGGTAGATTGTAGAGATGAAACAGAAAGTCAATTAATCGAAATGAAAGCGTAACAAAGGCAGCAACGAATGAGAACACATAGATTTATGGCAACAAAATGGTTTTACACGAAACTTTCGAAATACGTATATGGTATTGTTCGAAAAATAAAAGCAAGGGATGAAGGATAATGCTCCGGCGTGATCAGAGAGGAGAAATTTATGGCTATGGAGTGCGATTTCGCAATAACGATTTATGAGAAAGCAGATGCAGATCTGTCGACCTTATTACGGAATTCATAAACTTGACATTGACATGAGAAAATGGTATTTCGCGAGATTACTATCCACTTTGGAGGCATTTTTTGGACTGGGAAAAAACTGGAGGAAAGTCGGGGGAAAGGAGCAAATTTTATCGTGTTTTTCTTTGATTCTGTTACATTGAGCGTGGTTATGTAGGAAGAAAAGATTGAGAGACAGGGGAAACAGTTGGTAAATAAAAAGATATGACTATCAACATAGAGAATTTACAAAAACGGGGATAGAACATCATGCGACAACTATAGCATTGTTGGAAGTGGTATACAAAATACTAGCGACGACAATCAAGAACAGGATAAAGGAATACCTCGGAAAATATAGTGGGATAGTACCAATGTGGTACTCACTCACCAATCATCATCATCATCATCAACCCGTATCAATCCACTGCAGAATGAAGGCCTCTTCAGCTCGCGGTCCTGAGCTTTCCTTTGCCATTCGGGTCCAATATACTTAATAATATCATCAGTCCATCGTGTTTTCGGTCTTCTCCGTGGACGCTTGCGATCAAGCGGTATCCAGTCCAGGACCGCCCTGGTCCATCTTTCGTCCCATCGCCTCGCTACATGGCCTGCCCACTTCCATTTCAATTGCTTTATTCTTCCAATGCTGTCATTCACTTTCATATGTTCTCTGATCCATGTGCAGGTCTTTCTATCCCGTCTAGTAATGCCAAGCATACATCTTTATCAGTGTGTCTTGCCCGCTATGACATACGGAAGTGAGACCTGGACACTCACATCACAATCAGTTCAAAAACTTCGAGTAGCACAGAGGGGAATGGAACGATATATATATATATATATATATATATATATATATATATATATATATATATATATATATAATGCAACAACATTTTTGATAAATAATTTGTTTCTAAATCTCAATCGTTATGGAAAAGAGTTAGTTTTTCAAATGACTTTTTTCACTTTCACTTATGGTGAAAATTCTCTCACCCAACAAACTAGCCTTGAATGGCGAAAAACCACTTGTGAAATGTTGCTTGCCAGGTAGAAATGAAAATGGTTTTTATATCCAGTCGTGACGGTGATTGAAGTGTGAAGATATTTTGACAACCCAAGGCGAATAAAATTATGGGTAGGCCCAAGCCATAATATACATGGAAAAAAAGTTGTGCTGTGAAGACTACCCCATCCGCCGTATTCACCGGACTTAGCCCCTATAAACTACCACTTATCTCGATCGAAGCAGCATGAATTTTCAAAAGGACACTTACATAATTACGAGAAATGTAGTTCTTTTGGCGCGGAATCCCTTCTTTGACAGAAAGATGGAAAAAGTAATAGCTAACGATGACCAATCGAGAAAAGTAAGTGAAAAAAACTGTTCGAACTAGAACATGATAAAATTTAACTTAATTATATTCGCTGGATTGAAAAAAACCATTTCGTGGACGCAGTTTTGAGTCCACGGACGCTATTCAAATAGTTTATTGGTTTCTTTGATGGAACTGACAGAAGATAAGAATAAAAACTCTTTCGAAGCCCGAAAAAAACGTTGGACTAAATACATTGCAGTGAGAGATCACTTAGCAGGAAACAGAATACAAAGGCACATTACTTTTTTATTATAGTCGAATACTCTCTTATATATGTTTTTTTTTTGTTTTTGGATTCAAATCAATATTTCTAATTGACTTTACGAAACCGGAATATGTTAATGGTGAAAGAAAAGCACAATCGTTCTTATATTACGAGAATACGGAATTTACATGGGATGAATTTTTCATGTACCGTAAATAGACTCGGGCAGAAATCACTCGAAATGTACAGCCAGACCGAACAAGGCCCAGACCATCCGAATTAAAGTTTTAATATTCATTTTCTAGTTGAACTGGTGTTGTGTAAAGAAACCGGAAAGTCTGAGTCGGTTTTTTTGTGTCATTTTTATTAAATTTAAGTCAATACAGGGGTCGCTCGAAAACTCATCGGTTTAATAAATTAGTCACCTTGCACTGGGACCAACGATAGTTTTTATTTATAACTACCATGGAATATGACCAGCGGCGGCAAAGTCGTCATGTGACATACCGTGAGATTGAAGCCTCCCTCGGCATTAGTATGACAAACTTACACAAGATTTTACATCAAAAAGATTTGTGGACGTTGGGTTCCGTATGATATTGATAATCGCTCAAAAAAAGGCTCGTGTCGATTGGTACAAAGAAATGCTCAAAAAATACAATGTCGG
>JARFXV010000159.1:0-112500 GCA_031761425.1 Cosmopolites sordidus | reverse complement strand
AAAGGACTCGTTGAGACCGTTATGATCGCGAAAGCCTTGCTTTAATGAAGAAACGTTTTCTTGTCTTGTATGTCGTTCTAAACAATCCATTATTTAAAATATGAAACTAATCAAAGCTTTTGAATTAGAACTTACATTATGACCTTTGATAAATGGAGAAATGTAAAGGCAATTGTTGCAAGTACAAATTATTAAATGCCGAGGCAGACGCCACTATCATTTATCAAAGAGAATATTCGGTTTAAATGTGAGTGAGATCGGAATCTCGATTGTGCAGAAGGATTATCTTTGCGAACTTATCAGTGGCCCAGGCGAAATAATTAAAATTCCTAGTGCGAGTCTAAAGGCTGGCATTTATATCCACAGAATTGGATGGCATAATCGTTAGTATTTTCATACAACACGTAAAAGTTTCAAGTATAAAACAAGAGTTACATAACATTTGTGATCATATGGTTTAAATTACTAATACTCCAATTAGCTCTATAAAACGAGACTGCCATGATTAGAATCGATCAACGGATTGTCAAGTTATAAAGCTTAAAACGACAGTACCTTTTGTTTTCTCAAAGAGAATCATTGTTACTATGTTTCACCAAGAACTAACCACGCAATCAATCGAAACTACTTTGTATTAGATATATATGATGAATGGAGAATAGGCATTATAATAACAGTAGCAAAGAAGGGTGACTTGACACAGTGGAAAAACTACAGAGGAATGAATTACACCGTTAAATAAGAAAAACGAATAAGTAATTATCAATGCGGCTTCAGAAAAGGATCATCGATAGTAGATATAAAAAACATCGAAGTTCCCAGAGAAGATTCATAGGAATGATAACGAATGAATATGAAGCACGCAACAAGAAATGATGAATAATATAAAAATTAAAAAAGGAGTTAGATATGGAGATGCGTTATCGGTTGCAATCTGTAGCTTCCACACCCCAAATTTCCAATATCATTTCTGCTGCACTGCATATACTTTGTTTTCTGCTCATTTATTTCCTGCATTTATTATTCATAATAGCATTGGATAACATAATAAAGAACATCGAAAATATAGAAACATTAGATAAATATTTAGTACAGATAATGGCACAGAACTAAAGCGAATAATTGAAACAATGAATCTCAAGTCTAAGAAGAAAATTTAGGGTGTGGAAGCTACAAATTGCAAGAGGTGAAAACAATTAAATTCCTGGGAATCATAACTGATAGAAAAAAACGAGGAACTGCACATAGATGAAAAGATATAAATCTAAAAAGATAATATCCAAAAGAATATTAAGAAAACTGAATGGTACACAACCAAGAGAGCAAGCAGGATTCAGAAGTGGATTCTGTATAATGGAACACATTCACGTTGTGCAGGAAGCCATAGAAAGGCACAACGAATACACCATGCCAATATGCATGGCTTTTATCGACAACAAAAAAGCATTTGACTCCGTCTCAAAGCATGTAAGCATATGTAAACGTTTTGGGATCGATATATCAGGAAAGTATGGCAATCATTCACTTTGATGATCTTGAAGTTGGAATTAATGCGAGTTGAAATTGGAATTAAGAGAGAGGTATACGACAGGGTGATGCAATATCGCCTATTCTTTTCTTCGCCTTCCTTAAAGAAGTATTCCATAAGCTGAATTGGGAAAACGATAGTATAATGATCAATGGTGCAAAAGTCCAGGGCCATGAAAGTTGGAGGCTTGTTGAAGAGGCCTTTTCCAGCAGTGGATCGTCACAGCATCATAGAGCGATCAATGACAGAGATTACACATAGCCGATGTACTGACCCAATTGAATGAAATGCGGGCCATATGACACAACAGATAGTAGTCGAAATGTTAAAAATTCTTCAATGGAGTGCAGGGATGGAGGAAAGGAGCATAGGTAAACTAAAAATGAGATGGTATGATGAGCTGAAGAGTGTGACAGGGTTGGTGACAGATAAAAATCGCTCAAGATCGGCTTTTGAGGGAGGCCTGTGCTCAGTATTAGTAACATAAAGTCCAAAACAAAAACAAGAAGAGCTATCTCTAATGATTTTCAAAATATTCGCAAGAAACCGTTCTCAGAATTGTTTTGTTTTCGAATTTTCTACTGCTTATATTAAAGTTTTACTGCCAAATTCGCAAACTGCACGTTTTGTACAACAAATATGTCAATAAAAAAATGTAGCATCTTCCTTCTAGTGGTAATCCTCAAGTGATTCAACAATTCCCTCTTAATCCTCAGAAACTCATTTTAAAGTTTTAACACTTTTATTGGACAAGCTTTTACACGTTATTTCTGATGTAGCGTTCTCGCTTAATGCATAGAAGAACAATCATAATTAATTCTACAAACTCCGAGGGTATTTAATAGTTTGGACTCTCACTGACTTACCATTATTTCATTTCTTGCCCAGAATCTCGTCATAGAAGAGACAAACGAACGGGAAAAGTCTCCAACTACCACACATGTCCGTTCATCATCCAACGTCCGTCTAGACAGTTGAAACCACACACAACACCGAGCGGCGTGACGCCGTCCATCAACATCTTCATCGTGAACACGCTCATCATCATCACCAGACACTCACTTCTGCCACAGTCGTATCGATCACCATTGTGATGTCATGACGCCACACGGCGATCGAAACCAAGTGATCTCCAGCCGTTGATCCGACACTTGGACGTGGAGCGATCGAGCAACCACCGTCGTCCGTTGCAAAGCGACTGCGGAGCCTCGGAGGGAAAGAGGAGCTTGGGTCGGCGGCAGCTCGGAGTCCTGCGCCCTACAGACGAGCACGTGTGCTCGGGCCGGGAAATGGGGCGAGAACGGAGCCGTCCGTGTGGTGACACTGCGAAGGAATTCACTCCTGACAGGCGGAGATGGCGAAGGGGGAGGGGGAGATATTGTCTTAGAATCGGTTAAGTTTACTAAACAACAAACAAAACTCCAGAGCTCAGCTATTTCTATACTTTCATGTAAAGTTTCACTGTTACGAAGCTGTTATGTATAAATTTGTCTATAGAAAAATGACGTGCGCAATAAAATAAATGATGCTGTTGACAAAGTTTTGCCACTACATTTAGCAATTTACGAGAGTAGTCCGAAAAGTTTCCAACCTTCCACCCAGAAACAAGTATTTTTTCTCAAATTCGGTGTACACTTTTACCAACGATGCTCCCATCCCTTTAATCCGTCCAGACAGTAGCTGACATCTTATTCTACAAAATAGTCGATAACGAATGTGATGTCCCCCTCATTTGATGAAAATCTCTGTCCACCGAGCGAAACTTTGAGCCTAGGAAAGAAAAAAAGTCACTGGGACCCAGATGTGGTGATAACGGTGGGTGGTCAATCAATTCGAGTCATCATTCATGATTTTTTACCATGGCGATCACTGAAGCGTGAGACGCGTAGTCTTTGCGAAACAAAACTTTCTTTTTCTTCAAATGCAACTGTTTTTCCACAATTTCTTCCTTCAGCTTGTCAAGTAATAATGCGTAGTATGCCCCTGTTATTGTTTATTTTCCTTTTCAAGACAGATTATTAACACAGCTCCATGACTATCCCAAAAAACAGTCGCCATTACTTTCCCGATCTTCTGAGCATCTAATATGGCTGAAAGTTTCAAGGTTATCTTTCAATGCATGCGCAAGTCCTCTAAGTGCACGAGTCCGGACCGGAGCCTATCCTCTAAGTACAGACTTCTCCTACGATTTTTCTCATTCCTACTTTTCTAATTTCTATATCTATCTTTATTTAATCTTGCGCAGAATACAAAAATGAGTTCAAAGTGTGACTGTAAAGCGATGTGATAATATTCGACATAACCTTAATTATTATATTTATATTTTATAAGTTAAATTAATTCCGGGTGTCGATCTGTTGATTCTGTGAAGAGTCACGACGTTTCTCCAAAATCGCATTTGGCATTTTCAAGTGTTGTCCGTTTCGACTGAAGAGTCCCACAGACCTCTTCAATCGAAGCGGACAATACTTGAAAATAAATACAATAAATACGGACAATACAATATATATATATATATATATATATATATATATATATATATATATATATATATATATATATATATATATATATATATATATATATATATATATATATATATATATTTATGTACATAATTATCACAACTTATTTAATTTAGCATAATAATAATAATAATATTTTGTAATACTTATTTATTAAAACTGTTATCTGATAAAAACATAATAAATTATGAAACTATTTATTTGTATTTTTCTTTATATTGTTTTTAATATGATATTGAAGTTTTTGCATTAATTTTCTACTAGGTATGTATATATAACCTACAATAAATTTATTTTTGTGTTCAGTGTTAGAAGTTTTGGTAATTCTAGTCATAAACAATATCCTTGTATTTCTACAATATAATTATTGAAATCAAAAGTTTGTAAATTGCGCGATTTCGGTCTCACATAATTGGTCCTATATAACTTTAAGTGGGGACTGGGGAACGTGCACTTGGAGGATGGAATTGTATGCAGATAGAGGACGTGTGATATGAGATAGTCTAAATATCAGGATAGTCTAAAAGTAGTTCGATGGGAATCTAGCTCGAGGTGGTGGTGTTTTTTTTCTGAAAATATGAAAATCTAATCTATTTTTATTATTTCTGCTCTCTAGAACATCCAAAACTAGCAATCTAATATTATTTTCGAGTCCATACGTAAATGCTATAGTTTTGGAAGTATTAATACCAGATACAGGATGTTTGATGCATCGTTTACCAAATTAAAATGGCCGATAGGATGGTGGTCTTTTGGGGGTCAATGGTCTTTTGCTATCTCCTCAGCCTCCATAAAGCATTATTGGGCCCACAGGTTCTTTTATGTCAATTATTTAATTTTTTATTTGAAACATTCCAAAAGTCAGCATTGAATTGAAACTTGAATTAAAAAAAAGTTATTGGTATAGCTTCAATTTTATTTTAAATTTTGATGTGTAATATTGTAGGGTTCTATAAAAATCAAAATTAGATGCAAGCGACATGTACTTTTTGTTATAGACTCGCAAGGTTTCTGGAAGAAATAAAAATAAATGTAAAGCTTAATTTTGAATTGCATATTAAAAAAAAACTAAAAACGATCATGGTCTTCGAATTGTTAAAATACCTGGTTTATCGTCTTCACTTCACTAGTACTTTGTATATCGGGACACATTAGGTTGATATTCGATATTACTTATTTGCCTAAATAACATACGCTAAGTAGGTAGAAAATGCTATCTCACTCTTGCGCACTAAAGTCTGGCTACTATCTCTTTCTTACATAAGGTACTAAAGTTCATTGGACTTGAAGTAAAAATAAAATCTTAATAATCATTGTTTTAATTAATCACCAATCTTGCTCGAATTGCTGACCTCCTTTGCGTATGCATGCGCGCAATCTTTGCCTTATTTCTAACGTAGTAGTAAGTAAAAGAATTTCTTCTTTAATTAGGACGAAACCTGTCTCTATGCGTTGGAATAAATCTTCTCTAGTTTCAACTTATGTGACGTATACATGTTCTTTTGCCCGTCCCAGATGCAAAAATCCAACGGAGTTAGGTTTGGAGACCGTGGAGGTCATGGAATTGGGCCATCCCTCCCAATCCACGAATTTGGGAAAACTATACAAACACTCCCTGACTGTTAAGCGCCAGTGTGCAGGAAAACCGTCATTTTGGAACACAATACGCCTGTCTTCATTAAATATTAGAACCTCAGGTAAGACGTTTTGCAGGAACTCAAGTTAAGATGATCAGGTAAGTAATGTGGTCCAATTACATGATTTCGAAAAACATGATACCTTTTATTTTTTTTTTATATGCAAACTATTTTTGTATGCAAAAAAAGAACTAGATGTTGCTTGTATGTAATTTTGGTTTGCATAGAATCCTGTAAAATAACACATTAAAATAAAAAAAATTATTTGGAGGAAATACCAATAACTTTTTTAGATTCAAGTTTCAATGCTGACAAAAAAATATTTAAAAAGTAAAATTCCTGTCAGCCCATTTTAATTTGGCAAACGATGCGCCAAACGCCCTTTATATTAACAAAAATAATGGAAATTGTTTTTAAAAGGATACAGGGTTACAATACTGTTAAAGGCTCACATTTGAGAGGCATAATTTCCAAAAATTAATTAATAAAGTAAAAACGAAACAAACATATCTAAGAAAAATTGTCTTATTTATTTTTTAAAGTTATAAATAATTATAACGGTAGAGCATGTCGTACAATAAATTTACTCTCCTAGGAAAATCTTTTATATGTTACCTATATCACTCTCCACAGCAGCACTATCTCTAATGCAAAACAAATATTTTCGTTTCTGCTTTTACGCTAGTTTTAAAACCAAATTTCCTACAAATACGAAATAACAAATAACAAGGCTTTGCGGCGTTACCAACCCAACAAAAGCAAATAATCGACCGAAAAACCAAAACGGAAATGAATACAAATACGATGAGAAAATACAATGCTGATTTTCGCATTTTTTATGTCTTTTGATAACATTGAAATATATTTTCTTTTTATCAGTGTAAATTTCCACATTTCAATATATTCCCTAAGGTTAAATTGTTTTTTTTCCGTTGAAAATGGTCAAGATTTTGTTTTTTTAATATCAAACGAAGAACACTGTATTTATATTAAATTCCTGTTTCCTTGTGTCTCGGCCTGTTGATGCGGTATATCAACTAACACTGTACATTACATAAGGTGTAACAGAGAGTAATGTGGCTTTTTGATACAGCACAAAATTTTATTTTATCTAAGAGTGAATACTGGGGTAGTCGGAATTATGGGGTATTCTGGAATATTGGGATATTCGAAAAATTCGTAGAGATTTTTTTGAAGAGAAATGTTTTATGAAAATATTTATTTAAAATATTATACAGTGTGTCACATTTAAGATGAAGATACCCCAACATTTTCGCTATTTGAAGGAATACAGATTTGAATTTTTGCACAGTCATACAGATTGATGGGTCACATTTTCATACGATACTCAATTGAAATCTGAACTTTAAACTCGGCCTACTACCAATTCACAAACAGGGTCAGTTATCGATATTTTGCTTCGCGTTAGAGCTATCGAAAAAAACTTATGAGAAAAAGTTGTTCAGAATATTGTATTAACCCCACATTGCGAGTTTCAGGACAAATTTCGCATTTTTAATTTTTTCATTAATTTAGTCTATACACAAAGTTATTACAACTTTATTTTTTAGTTCGGCAATTATTGTGCCATGGAAACTAATAATTTGACACTGCTGTTAAATGCCAGTCAGATTAAACTTTAAGTTTATTGCGTTAAGTTCTAGTCAGTGATCACAAAATTAAAATGTCATTGACTTGAAAAAATCGAAATAGTCCGGTTGTTTGGTGATTTTGCTCGTAGTAGCAGAGAAGTTGCTGTAGAGTTTAACATGAGACATCCCCAGCGTACTCCCATCACTCATGGAAAAGCAGCTGCTGTAAATACCCTTTTCAATGAAACTGGCAGTGTTATTAAAATCCATCAAAAATGCCAACCTCGTCGAACGCACTCGCATCCTGAGGATAATGACATATTAGCTGCAAATCCATGCATGAGCATTCGATATTTACTGTCTCAACTGAATATTGTCAACGATAAAATCAGAAAATGTTTCGTTCGTCACATAAATCAAGCCTTATCAACCGAGGTTCTTACATGCATTGAAAGAAAGTGATCATAATAAAATATTAGACTATTGTTATTGGGCCCCAGGTCATTTTTTAAATGCCTGATGCCTGATTACTGATGAGGCTACATTCACCATTAATGGGGTTGTATCGTCTCAAAACTGTAGATACTGGGCCAGAGATAATCCTATCTAGGTTATAAATTGTTAAGGGCAATATTTCCCAAAAGTCAATGTTTGGCGTGGGATTTTAGGAAACCTTTTTTCTTTAATGCTGGTCGTTTAGTTAACTTCTTCGGTGGGGAATTTTAGGATGTAATTGCAAATTGCCTCTTCCTCTTAATGTGTGACAGAATATGTATTTGCAGTTAGATGGTGCAGCAATCCACAATTCAAGATTTCTTTGTCAATTGTTGAAGGAAAAAACAGTCCTTTTGAATTGTGGCCTCCGAGATTTCCCGATATTACACCCCTCGATTTTTATATTTGGGGAATGGCCATAAATAAAGTTTATAAAACAAGGCCCAGAAATCGAGATGAACTTTGTGTCAGAATAAGGCAAGCCTGACAAGAAATTAGCATCCCCGAACTTAGACGAGTAGCTAAACAGAGTCGCAAAAGAATCGAATAGACGGAGGACTAGTTGAGAGAGACCACATTTGATAAATGAATTATTTGTATTATGAAAGTTATTGTTGTATACTTTTTCCTAAATTTAATCAATTACCAAAAAATGTTTTCCCATTAGAATAAAATAATTATTCCTTTGTAAGTACTATTTATTTTACTGAAATATTTGAATACATGACACTTAAACTGACAATGTGTCAAGTTTTTATTTTCCATGGCACACTAATTATCAAATTAAAAAATATACTTGCAATAATGTTGTGTCTAGACCAAAATAATGAAAAAAATAAAAATACAAATTTTGTCATGAAACTCGGTGTGTGGGGTTAAAATAATATTCCGAATAACTTTTTCTATGAATTTTTTTCGATATCTCCAACGCGAAGCAAAATATCGAGAGTTCAGATTTCAGTTGAGTATCTTAAAAAATATGACCCATCAATCAGTATCAAAAATTCCTGTAAAATGTGTATTCCCTTAAATGGCAAAAATATGGGGGTGTCTCATCATCATCATCTTAAATGAGACACACTGTATACTAATTTAAATGAATATATACATAAACTATTTTTCTTTAAAAAATCGCTACGAATTTTAAAAAGACCCCAATAGATGAAAAGTGTATCACTCTTAGATAAAATAACATTTTCTGCTGCAAAAAGCGACATTACACCTAATGTACAGTGTTAGTTGATATACCGCATCAAGAGGCCAAGATAAAAGGAAACAGAAATTTAATATAAATGCAATGTTCTTTGTTTGATATTGAAAAAAAATCACTATTTTCAACGAAAAAAACAATTTCACATTAGGGAATCTATCGAAATGTGGAAATTTGCATCGTGGGGGCGTCTTCATCTTAAATGCGACACACTTTATAATAATTTAAATAAATATTTACATAAACTATTTCTATTTAAAAAATTGCTACGAATTTTTCGAATACCCCAATAGATGCGTCCGTGTAGTCCGTGATCTCAGTGATCCTATATCTAACTATCTCATCATTTAGAGTGCTACAATAATAAGATCGTTGTTTTACTTATTGAAAGGGTATTGCTTATCAAGCAATGATATTGAGGGTTGCATTTGAAATGTTACCAAAAGCAGTTGCCAAAAACCGAGCTTCGATTCTTGCGAATTTTCCGGGAGTCATTGTTAGTAGGTCCGGATACCGTTCGTTAAATAATCGGGATGTTCGTTTGACAATACCTCACGAATTTTTGAGCTAACACTACTTTGACATAATTATTATTTTATAACGAATCGATGCAGAATCAAGTTCTGCATCCGACCATCCAATAATATACAGACTATCGCATTTGAAAAAACAAACTTTTTCAACTTGAAAATAATGTAATTGGCCATCAAATTCTGGACACCCTGAGTGCGCGAAATTAATTGTCAATGAGGATTTCGAAAGTCTCATTCTAGTGCTTCCATCTACCCCAGAAGCACTTAGCACCAGTTGATAATGGGGAAAAGACGCAATGTTGAAAATAAGGCTACAACTTTCAATATTTAAGAAACAGTTCAAAATAGGTACAGGAAAACCAGATGGAACTCATCATGAATTTTTCTCAGAAATCCAAAAATGAAATAGTATACCGGGTGTTCCATTTAAAATAAGTGCTATAACCACCTTAGACATACTTTAAAATGAAAGAGAATCTTAAATAAGGCCGATATCCAAAAATTCAGAATTCTAAGTTTTTTCTAACCACGAAAACTTCTACGAACATCTACCATGAGAAAAAAAAAAGAAAATATATATATATATATATATATATATATATATATATATATATATATATATATATATATATATATATATATATATATTTATGTTTGTTGTCTAGGTTAATAGAACTAGAAATAAAATTAATCTGAAATCAATCTAAATAATTTATGTTTTTTCGCGTTTATTTCTATTTGTTTTGTTTATAGTACCATAATCCATTGATAGGTGTCACCCTTGCCATATTTTTCAATCTAAACAAAAATATAAAACAAGATGACGCGGTTTGCTTGTGCTAGAATCAGAAAAAAGACCAATAATCCCCTACAATTTCGGATCTCAACCGAGGCAAAGGGCCGTATTTTTCGCCCGTCCCTTACGGCAAGAAAATGGGGAAGTCGAAACGATGTCGACGCGTTCGATCCGCAGGAAAAGCCGAAGTTCGTCGAACTGCGTGAAAATAGAAAAGCCCCGGGGATTCGCAGCACGTGCGTTATCGCTTATGGCTCGTTGTTAGGAGCAGGAATTCGAAACTTGCCACAGGACATCTTATTTACCTTTTCCACATTGAATTGTAATTGATTGTTCACTTGACACTGCGAAGAATTCTGCACTTATCAGATGAAAGTAAAATTCGACGCGTGTTCTCGTACAATCCGATTGAATCATCTCCTGATGATGCTAACATGATTAGCGAAACGCGCGTCGAGAAATTAAAAACAAGTAATTTCATTTACGACTAAACAAAATTCCGATTTTGCGGTTTTCTTCTTAACAATATTATACATGATATAATATTTAAACAAATTAAACAAAAAACATTACATAAAATAGACACAGATACCAGGTGTGGTGGTTAATTAACCTTATTTTATTTAGAAATGGCGCTGGAAACAAGGATCATTTCACAGTCTAATTTCTTATGTAATTTTATTGCTCTAATAGTGCCCCTCAAAACGCTATTGATGTCTAAACAATTTTCAGTTAGCGTCATATTTTTTTCATGTGGTAAGCATACCGCGTTTCCAGTTAAAAAAGCATTAGCTTCTGAGCAATTAGCTGCTGCGACCAGGTGAAATTGTTAATGGCACTTAATATAAATAAAACAAGTAAATAAGAGTAACTAAATAAGAATAAATGGGATACAAGACACGGAAAAGTGACTTTGAAACACTACAACGCCCCATCACACACAACGAAAGTGGTCAGAAACACCATTTCTGCACTTGACTGGGAACTCTTGCCCCGCCCACTCACCAGACTTGGACCCTTCCGACTACCACTTGTTTTCATCGATGTCTCACGCAGTTTGCATGAAACACTTTTACGGAGATGTCGAAAAATGGCTTGACGTCCGGACTACCTCAAAAGATTTAGAGTTTTTCTGGGAGAGCATCCCCAATTTGCCAGAGAGATGGGAAAGATGTGCCTCTAGCAATGGCGTATACTTTAAATAAACCATGTTTTACCTTTTTCCTTAAAAATTAAAATTAAGAATTTTTAAGCTTCTCACCTGGTATTTGTTTTATGATGAATAAAGCATATCTCTTCGAGTTACGCTTTGATAATACTGCTGAATAATTTCATGGGGCTACAGAGTAAGGTTACTCTTTCACTTAATTCCTTAATTCTGCAGTATTACGCAATATAAATTTTCAAATCGCAATATGATTAATTAAAACGCACATGCACGTAGAAACCAAATTAAATAATTACCAAACATTGTTTAATAATTAAATAATTTATTATTATATGTTTTATTTCAAGTTTGTAAATATTTCATCGTATTATTTAATACCCAGATTAACTGGGTAACTCTTTTACCCACATAAAATTTTAATGAATTATAATTGTTTTATGGGATCCTGCGATCATATGACAGATTTATTCCAAACCGTTTTTATTTTCGGTAATTATAATCATGTAGCTATAATTGTCACAGATATATATATATATATATATATATATATATATATATATATATATATATATATATATATATATATATATATACCAGGTGTCCCATTAGGGATGGATCGCGGCCGTATCTTGAAAACTATTTATCACACAGCTTTGGGGAAAAAAAAATTGTACTAAAAATGATCATGAGAAATTCACCAAAAATATTTTTAAGCTTCTAAAACGACCGCAAGAGGGCGTGACGAGCTAAACATTTTTAAAAATCTTTTTTTGTGTATTTTCAAGTGTTAACCGAGTAAGAAAAATTCTCAGTTATAATTAGCAAACTGTCTCCTACAACTTTGTTTTATGACAGTTTGTCGTAACTTCACGAATAGAGGGAGGGAGGGGGGGGGGGGGGAGTTGGAAGGTTCAGGAAGTGCTTCTGAGGGAGAGTGGCATCAATACCAACGGGTTAATATATGATACCAGACACCAATGCTCGGCCTCTGCAGACGACATTGTATTGATGGCCACATCAAAGGAAGAAATAGTAAAGGTTTTCAAGATATTGAAAAGGAAGGCAAGAGAATATGGCCTAACAATTAACGAGAACAAGACCAAATATATGGTAATGACAGATAGCATCAGAGGACTCTCTTCTAATTTAGTTATTGATTGTGCAGAAAATAAGAAATATATACAAACAAACTGAATATCTGGGAGTAACACTAACGTGTAGGGGATGAAGAAAAGGAAATAGAGAAACGACTACCGAAAGAATATAACAGCTGCAAAAGTAGGAGTGTACCAATCAATACTAAGGCCCACGGTTACATATGCGTGCCATAGACATGGACGATGACGAAGAAGGAAGAAAGTAAGCTGAAAGTCTCGGAACCTAAAATATTAAGGAGGATTTTTGGAGGCATTAAAGTTCAGAACGAATTTTGAAGAAGAACAAACAGGGAAACAGAAGAACTGTACAAAAAACCAAACATTGTTCAGGTAGTGAGAGCGCAGCGAGCTAGATGGCTGGGGCACATAGCGAGGATGTCCGGGGAGAGATGGATTACAGGAATTCTGATGAAAGGGGAAAGAGAACAAGAGGGCGACCGAGAAAGACATGGCTGGATGAGGTCCTAAATGATTTGAGGATGTTCAAATCTGGACTAAATGTTCTGGACCGGGAAAGTTGAAAAAGAAGAGTGAAAGAACTCGAAGCCAAGAGCCACTATCCGGCGATTGTGATTGCCACTTTAAGATGGCATTAAAATGAGACGGATGGCATTAGAATGACAACTAGAATGCTTGACTAGCTTTGAAGAATGCTTGGGGTCATTATCTTGTTGAAAAGAAGACCTTTAAGGCATGTTATCTTCCATATAAGGCAGTATTATGTTAATTAATATATCGCAATACATAAATCTCTCCATAATCCAGTTCCTTCTGTGCTTCTTTGAAAGAAGGGATTTCTTGATGGGTCGACCTGCAAGCAACTCTTGTTCATGTTCATTATTAATGTTAATTATTGTCCAGTAAGTCTTTGTACACGCGTCTGCTAATCCAGGGTTTATTAAATCAGCTCTTATTTCGGTTGGAGTCTTAAATTGAGCCTTGGATGAAATATATTTAATTAACTTTACTGTTCTCTCATTATGTTATCTGGGACGATCGGATCTTGAAGTATTGTCCATATTGCGTTTCTTTTTAAATTTAAATTTTTAGCTAGTTCTAGTTTTTATATAGTTCAAACTAGGGAAAAATAATTACAATTTTACATGCTGATTCCGAGATGGATGGGTTCCAAATTGTTTACGGTTGTCCTCCAATAATATTTAACATTCATCTTTGGACTACCATGATGACACCACAGCAGACCTTTTTGAAGATTGTTTATAAATAGCCTTTTGCCTGAACACGTTTCAAACAGTGTTGTCGCTATATCAAAGTTCTGACACTCTTATTGGAAAACTCTTTAGAATCATGTACAAAAAGACAAAGGTAAAAACCAAAAACTAACAAACTTTTATCGACTTAATACAAAAGAACCCCCGTTCTATCGCAATATTCTTTTTAAAAACCCTCTTACAATTTTTATAAGATCTCGGATATAAAATCTGAACGATCGTCAAGTGTATAGCAATGAAATTGATTTTCCCAAATCTCTTTTATGATATCCTTTCAAGATACGGGCTCTGAAAAATATTTTCAATCGTATATCTATAAGTTTTCCCCAATTTTTCCAGCAAAAGTTGATTTTTACGATGAAAGCACGACTTTTATTTTGAGAAAATCCATCCGTAAGTCCACTTCCGACTTAGAAAAATGTTTGTTGATAAAAGTATGTTATTGATCGGAAAACGAAATAATCAAATGGTGTCAAGTCTGGGAAATATACCAGGGAATTCATAATTCCCCTCATGACCATGTAAAGAAAATCTAAACCCTTTACTAAAGCAAATAAAGTTCCATTCCAGGCCCTTATTTAATTCTAGCCCGCCAATATTCTAAACCACTCAGATAACTGCGCGAAACGACTAAGTGCATGAACTGGTGGCTTTTTAGAACCCTTTGATACTGTTTAAAATATGCTAACGTAAAAGGTTATGCAACCCAATAAATAGGAGAGAGTACTATAAAATCTTCATTAAATTCAAACAAAAACAAATATATTGCTTTAAATTAAACATTTAGTGCCCACAGTCTATATGCTCACCAGCATGATAATCAAGCAGTCGACAATAATTTTTTTTTTTTCAAGTATCATAAATAAACCGAAATATATGAGGAAACACCCTTTTATTTAAAACAAATGAAAAAATTATGTCTTTTTTTCGTTTTCATTATGTCCGGTTTCTGCTATATATATATATATATATATATATATATATATATATATATATATATATATATATATATATATATATATATATATATATATATGTATATATATATATATATATATATATATATATATATATATATATATATATATATATATATATATATATATATATATAGGTAACCCTGTCACGAAAAGGCATAGGGCATAGGTTTCTGCGATGTAGCCGTAAAACATTAAGCAACAGGGTGGGGTGATTCCCTGGGGGAAAATGTAACACGAAGGACGGTTTGTTTCCGCTCAGGTGTCTTGGGTACACTCTTCGTGTGACCTTTCGTTGTTAATTTCCTTGATGTTTCGGAGTCTCAGGCCAAAAAATCATTAATGTCGCCTTTGATATTGCCAACATAAATTAGTTCTCTTGATTTATCCTATCTATATGGTTTTTCAATAAGATTTATTTTTTAACAGCTAGCAGCGTCATATGTGAATGGATACAAACAATATATACTGCCACATGTACATTTTTACAATAAGAAATCTAAGGGCGTTAGTGAAACACAAAAATTCACGTCCAGGTTCATCAATCAGCATTAATTAAAGTTTTTTGTCATTTCATTCTAAAAGAATTAGTTTTGTATATGTAACCAGTAATACACATAAAGAATAATATACATATAAAATATTTAAGAAAGTATTTAATAACAAAAACAACTGCATAACGTTTAAAAATGTTGATTTCCAACCCTCCCTCCCTTTCTCTTAACAATCATGTTGATTAATGATTAATATTTCAAAATAAATTGAAAATCCTTTTTGTAGTTAAATTTTATCCGAGCAAACGTCAAAAGAATAATTAACAGCAGCACCTTTGTCTTTTTGTACATGCTTCTAAAGCAGCAATAACTTACAGCAGGAACAGATCATCAAATGGGGCAAGGCCTTGCTGAGATTAAAATACTCTAAAAGGATAATGTGCTTTCATTTCTAAAATGAGATTTATTTGGTGCTTTCTTAGTATTTCTGTCTTTAGATTTATTCTATCAAGTATTTTACACCATTTAAATGTTTTTCGTGTACTATATATGTAAGATATGATAACTGATTTAGAGGATCTCTCCCAATAATGACTATACAACATAAAGAACGATATGCATATATTAATTACAGAGGCAACCATATATATGTATGAAGATATATTAATTACCCAGGCAACCAAGTATACAATCTGGTACACCTAACCTAACTTTCACTTCATATTTGTAGGGCGAAATTTATAAACCAAACTAAAAAAATACCATGACCACTCGGGCTTTGCCACAAAGCAAGGAAGCTCTGTTGAAATCTTATAGAACGAGATTAAAAGACGACGTCAAGAGTATGCTGGAGAATTTTGAAGGCATTAATATAAAAATAAAGCGATTTATGGTGTAATTTTGGATATTTTTAGAGATAATAAAACTTGCTAAAGGGGAACACGACACGCAACTATCAAGACTGACTCAATGCGAGCAAGATACCTACGAAATGCATGTTAGATCAGCTAATATCGTTCGAGCAGGCGAATCGTTAATGAAGCTTGTATCAGACATAAAACAATATTTGATACTGAACGATTTCCCTTCTGTCAATGAAGCAATAACGCAGAATTCGAAACTATTCAGGTAGGTTTTAAAAATGTTTAATTGCAGAGCTAATCAAGGATTTGATTTTTACAGAACAAAACAGGCAGAATGTGATCAGAAGTTGATGTCATTACGTGATGACATGGCAGCAGATCTGTATGATTTGGAGGAGGAATATTATAGTAGCATTAACAAATAATTGACAGGATTGATATTTATTGAACAAATAACAAAATAATATACATAAAGATGTTTAAGTTAGGTCAAAACACAGTCATGTTGATTAATAAAATATTTGAAAACTAGTAGGTTTGTACATTAATAAATAATTGATACTTGTTGAGACTTAAGGAGTTCATACTGGCCATTAAAAGTAGGAGGATGAGAATGGTGAGGTACTTTAGCATGAATTGTATTACCAAAGGTAAATACTCTTGATTTACATTTTTTGGCATCTTCTTTAGTACAAGTCCACAAAGTTTTCTTTTCTGTTCTTCTTTTTATTCGGTATTCATAGCCTTTCATAACCATCATGGGTAATTTTCTTTTTGAAAGGAAATATACAGTTTCTAAAAGAAAATCCTGATTATTATCAATCAACAATGGAAAAGTAATGTATAATGTATTTCAAAATAAACACTGATAATTATCTTTGGGCAGCAAGTTCCTCTTATTGTTCTTCTATCCTAATACTTTCAGTAACTACATAATTGTAACTCTTTTCTTTATGGTAGTTTTATAATGAAGGTTTGGTTTCACATTTCACCATTCACAAAGAAATGTTATGAACCCATACAAATATTATTATACAGAGTTCATAATATAACATTCAAAATATTATATTTTTTTACCCATAATCTAGAAAGAAACTAGACAGATAACTAACCTAACCTTATTTCAAGTAATGACAATTTAATTGTCAGTCAAAGCCTACTATGATAGAAGAAATAATTTGTGAATAACCCTGGTATACATAAATAACCAAAATTGTATAATAGTTTTATTTAGACCAATAAACAATATAATATTTAGTAAACAATAGAGACTGGTTGCGATTTAAGGAGTTCATATTGTCCAGTAAATGTAGGGGGATGAGAATGCTTCAACACTTTTGCGTGTAGAGTGTTACCGAACGTAAAGACTCTAGCCCTGCACCTGTTTGAATATTCCTTGGTGCATATCCATACAGTCTTTGAGTCCGTTCTTCGTTTAATACGATATTCGTATCCTCTCAAAATCATCATGGGTAATTTTCGTTTTAAAAAGAAATAAAGTGTGTCTAAAAGTTGTTTGAATTACTATTTGTTGTTGTTTGTTTCTTATAACAACACATTACTTACGTAAAAGTTACCTATGACCTAAAATATATAAACAATAACATGCCTTTCTATTGTTTTTTTAATCAAAATATTTACGCGACTTATGGTGAAGGTGTTAGTTAATGCCCTTAATGACGTTTACATTTCTTATTAGATTTACTAACTTTTCCTTGTAAGTCAAGTCTGGGGTTCTTCGCCATTTGATATTGGGTCCTACAAGTCATAGACGAACCTCAATAACGACTTTTTCCCCATTTTCAACAAATTTACGACAATTTTCTTTGTTTACATATAATAAACCTCACCGTTGAAGAGGTTCAGTTTCTCAATGTTAAAAGATGCACTAGAAGCATAAAAAACAACGTGTGGTTAGAAAAAAAACGTATTTTTTGGTCAATAGTCATGTAAGATCGATATTAGTTACCTTTGCACCGTATCAGTTTATGAAATAGGCAATACACAATACACCTGTGCCGTAGTCAGTTTCTGTTTTAAATGGCTAGGTTCACAACATTTATCTTGAATTGCGTGTAACCAGCCATTTGATATCCTATTCAATTTCCATTTCAAAGCAGCTATACGAGTAACGACATCCGTAATACCGATACGTTGGCATACATCTGTCTCTGAGGGTTATCCCCCCAGCATTGATCTTTGCTTACGTCTTTGCGCAACACTTAGTTTTATGCTAAGGTTGAGATTAGAGTGCAGGTCTTCCTTCCATAAGTGAAAACGCTGATTGAATGTCTGTCTTTTAAATTGAAGGGAATATCTATTTTAAATACATCTCTTAAGATACTGTGTGCTGCTCAGTCGAGGCTTATCGTTCATCTAATTTCAGATGTTGGCTCTGTGCTATTGATTCTTATACTTGGCCCAGGTAAATATATTGTTGAACTAGTTCTATTTCTTCTGCGGATATTTTGGGATATTTCGACGGAACCAGGTTTGTTATGCATTTGGTTTTCTTGAAGTTCATCTTCCCGGTTCTTTTAGTACAACAGATAGTTCTTCCAGCGTGACTTTCATTTCCTATAGATCGTCAGGACCATATCGCCTGCAAATTGCCGATTGTTATATCTTTAGCATCAAAATTTAGCATTTTGGAGACATATTCAAGAACAGACAAGAATTCATACACATACACTTTTCAGGTCCCTCCATGCTACCTAAAGTTTTCAAACTGTCTGTGATGCGCGTGTCCATGTTTCACTTTCGTAAGTCAACACGGAGTCAAGACGAACAAATTGAAGACCTCCTCCACTGACATCCTCGGCCCAAGATATATATAGTGATCCACAACATCCAAATCCCTCCTTATATAGAAATTTTGCTGTCCTTGGAAAATTTACTGAACACGACCTGACCTTTCTCGGGTTTATTTTCAAACCAAATGGTTCTCCAGCCCTTTGCAGTTCTTGTATGCGTCTTTGCAGCTCCTCTGGGTCTTGTGGAAAGGGAACGATTACATCTGCGAAGCCAAGGTGGCTTAATTATGCACCATTGATCTTTATTTCATCCTGTTCCCAATCCAAATTACGGAATAATGTTTAAGGCGGGCTGAATCAAGAACAGGCGATATTGCGTCACCCTACCATACACCACTTTCTACATTAAATTTAACTTCAAACGAGTGGTAGAACTTTTCATGAAACTAGCAAAATTATTCTAAAAATGGCTCTAATAAGCCTCTCATTAGTAATGTACAAAGTTTTCACCAAGATAACTAAGAGAATAAGTAAGATTTAGTACAATGAATCAATGGATTTATCAATTATAAAAAAGTATTCAATTCAATCTGAATATATATATATATATATATATATATATATATATATATATATATATATATATATATATATATATATATATATATATATATATATATATATATATATATATATACATGGTTTGTTCTAGCGATGATTCCAGACGTCCAAATCGTCTGGAGTTTGCGCAGTTGAACGCAACATTCGCTTACATTCGCCTGCACAAACTCCGGACGATTTGAAATCGTCGAGCGAACTCTATATTGTATTGGGGTTACTGTATAATGTTATGGTGAAGGTGCTTGTCTCTATCTATATTGCCTAGAATGTTTTTAAATAGTTTACCGACATTGACATAAGTCAAGTTTGAAAACGCAAAATAAAGTCGAAAGTTGTACTAATTAAGAGTACAAAAATAAATCTTGACAAACTCTTTTCCTCTATATCCTATTACCTGAAATATATCTAAATATATCTATATATCTAGATTAATTTTGCACGTTGCGATACGTACTTCGACTACGACATGTATTAACGATAAACGACTTGTATTTACCGAAGGGCGACAGTTATTCAACGTCAAATTCAATATATATTCAACGATGGCGCGATGGGTGCCCTCATTAATCTCCCTACTCGTGCCCCTTCATGATGTATGACTCGTTAAGGGAGTGGTTTCTGTGCAAGCTAGGTATTCTATGGAAGTCACGTTTGAAACCGAGAGATGAATCGAGAAAATCTTTGTCAGATGTAAAAAAGGAAATGGCTCCAATGACATGATATCCATGATAGCTACACTGACAGCTATGGCCATCTACGGACAAATTCCGGTTTCATATTTATATTGGTATATTAATAAGCCTCAGAAACTAGATCAGCTCAAAGACAACATCGACGAGAAACAGAGAAACTACGACAAGAAATTCTAACCTAGGTGATGGTAGACAGCCAAAAAGGTAAATTACGTTCCCAAAGTAGTTGAATTAAAAAATCCAGAAACTGTACAACAACTTACAACATGTTGATAATAAATCTTTGCTTTAGTTATGATATTTTTTTTAGAGTTTTAAATGGGATACTTACTTTTACGCCAGTCTGTATATTTATCCCTTTCGGATGAAAAAAAAATCAGATCTAAGAAATATATTTGTATTTTACAAAAAATACAAAATTATTATTGCCAAATAAAAAAAAACATTAAGAAAAAAGAATATCTTAAGAAGTGTATTTAGATTTAGAAAAGGAAGACACATATTTAACCTGCAAGGTTTGTGATGTACATACATCAAAATTACTAAATTCGGGAGGATGACTATGACCAACGGATAACTTAACATAAAGGATCTTTTTCGTAGATAGCAATCTGGCTTTGCAGTGGTGGTTGATATTCTCTTTACAACTCCAATAGGTCTTGTCTTTCCTCCGATACTGCATTCTGTATTCGTAGTGGTTTAAAACTAATATGGGATACTTTCTACTGTAATAGAAATAAACGCTAACTTCTAAAATACAGAAAAATACATATAATTGATTGTAAAATATATATAAAGTCTAGAAAAAATGTTACTGTTAGTAAATCACAATTGATACATTAAAAAAGATATCATCGGGATTAAAATAAGAAAACATAAAACAAGGAAAATCCAAAAAGAAGTATTTATTATTCATGCACCACTATTTTGAAATGATAAAGAGTTTAATCTTTAATTCATTCAGGATTGACCATTCTCAGATTCTCTAATGGCACTGTAGCTACATGCCTGTTTATCTCAAAAAAACAGACAAGCATTTGCTTTGAAATGTTTCTTGCGCAAACAACTTTTAATAAATATATATATATATATATATATATATATATATATATATATATATATATATATATATATATATATATATATATATATATATATAAGAATATATATTGGTATATAGGCAACTGGTCATACCAACCAATCTACTAGAGAAGTGTCACAAAATCCCAAAGTTCTTCTGCCATACATCAAGGGAGTTACTGATAAAATTTGCCACGTATTCAGGTCTTGTAATATCGAAACGATATTTACAACAGAAATAAATATATCCAGTTTCCTCAGACCTTGTTCTGGCTGCTCCCAATCATATATCGGTCAAACTAATAGACGTATCCAAAATCGCATATACGAGCATTCTCTCGCCGTCCGAAAATCTGATCTCTCCTCGACTTTAGCAGAACATCATATCCAAACAGGTCACAAAATAGATTTCGACAAGGCCAAAGTAATCGCACCTATATATTCCTACAAACCCCGCATAATTCGTGAAGCAGTTGAGATCGGAAAACGTCCAGACTGCTTAAACAAGAGGGACGACGGTCTTAAAGTTCCAAATACGTGGAAACCGCTTATTTCCAAATTGCCCATCCTCCGAAATCCTTCCAGCCAAACGTCCACCTCCCGTCTCACACCCCCCCTCAACCGAGCGCCCCGCCTACAACCTCACCTATTAATACAGAGCTCGCGCTGTCCACGTTCTTTTCTAGTTGTGAACTCTGGGTAGTAGACAGATTGAGGCCTAGGAATAAATCGACTAGATTCTCTTGAAAATGGCTTCAAAGTGGAAGCCGAAACGTAGAGATTTTATAAATCTAAAACGCGGTTCTATATATATATATATATATATATATATATATATATATATATATATATATATATATATATATATAAATATACAAAAATCTATAATTTACAAGTTTGATAAGAAATATTTACTGAGGTTTTGATAAATTTTTAAAAATGTTAAATATGGGAGACTTACTTTTACGCCAGCCTGTATCTTTTTAGGAAGAAAAAAAAATTCTAAGAACTATCTTTGTATTTTTTAAAAAATATTACAGCGATCTAATTTCCAAATATAACAGATATATAACAGATATATACAGATATATAACATATATATATATATATATATATATATATATATATATATATATATATATATATATATATATATATATATATAAAGAAAAAAAATCTAAGAAGAATCTTTAAATTTTGTGAAAGACGACAGATATTTAACTTCCAACGTTTGTGATGTGCATAAATCAAAATTATTATTAAAGGCCGGTGGATGATTGTGACCCACCGACGATTTAACGCAAAGAATCTTTTTCGTGGACATCAGTCTGGCCTTGCATCGGTACTTGTCCTTGTCCTTGCAACGCCAGAAGCTTTTGTCTTGCCTCCGGTACTCTATTTTATATTCGTAACGGTGCAAAATCAAGATCGGGTACTTTCTGCTGTTATAGAAATAAACATTATGTTCTAAAATACAAAAAAATATGTACAGTGAATTGCGGATGATATATAAGTTCTTTAAAAAATGTTACTGTTAGTAAATCTCAACTATTTATATTTACAAACATCAATTTTATCTAATAATCAGGATTAAAACAATAAAACTTCGATAAAAAAAAGTGTTTATTACACATGAGCCAAATAATCATTGTGATTCTTAGTTTCTTTCAAAGATTTTCAGCTGAAAATGATATAATGATGCTCGATCATCCCACGCGTACGCCTGATTTAAAACCATGTGATTTATAGCTATTTCTAGAACTGAAACTGGCATTACTAGCACAATGTGATCTTGATCATGATCTTCCCAATCTCCACACCTCAATACCATTGAGAACTTGTGGACTTACCTCAAGAATGCCGTGAGTAAACATAAAACGAGAAACAACTTTGGGAGGTGATGAAAAGATGCGCCGAAATGTTTGTGTTTCTTTCTTCAAAAATTAAATAATATACAGTGTGTTGTATTTAAAATAAGAAAGTTGGTATAGGCAACTGTTACATGACACACCCTGTATAAAAAAATTTTGTTGAAAAAAATGCGCATCTAAAAATACCAATCGACGCGTTACTTAAAGAACTTTTTCGGCAGACTTTGTTTTTAAAAACTTTATTTCGAAAATGGTTTACAAAATAGGTTTTTTAAACTCAACAGCTTAACTAAGAATTGACAATATTAAATTTGGAGGTAATATTTATACTTAAAAATACGTTTAGGTTGCGTTTCTCACGGGACCATCTGGTGGCGTGATGACTCCCAAGGTGATGCTGACATCGTGGTTCTCATGCGAACGAAATATGTAACTCTACTCTTGAGGTGATGCTGACATCGAGGTTCTCATGTGAGCGGAGTACGTAACTCCTCCCTCCTTAAGATTCGAAAACAACGGTACGTTTTTCCGAATCCACTTTACTCTGGGGGTGGCTTTTCTTGGACCTTCTTCTGACAGCTTGCCAATAGGAATACAACTTTTCCCTTTGCATCATCACTACAAGTATGGTTAGGACAATGCAAATACCTAAAACAATATAATTTGTGGTTTGTCGATGATTAGTGTTATCGAGGTTTATCGGCTTCAATTGATTTGCCATATTCTTCAGATGGTATATTTCGTCAATATTGATTTTGGTAATGTTCGAGGTAATCGAAGTTTTCGTTCCATCTAACTTTGACCATTTTATTTCGGGTAGGATAATTGGTTTTCCTCTCTGAATCTTTAAGTCATTTAGAAATTTCTTTTCCTTAATTTGAACTTCGCAATCTTCTGGGATTTTAATTAGTGAAGATTTCGATATTTCGAAATATTGATCGGTGTTGCATTTGGCAATCATTGTTTCTGGTTTGGTGGGTAAGATTAAAACTAGTTCTCTGGTAATCTGCTCTGTCACTGGTTCCTCAATATTAATTTCGATTGTCGGACAATTTCCAGTTTGATGTCCTGCTATTAGACTGTTCACACATTGGTCATCGGGTAGGAATTCTTCCATGCAGAAATGTATTTTCTCGATAATTGGACATGAATTAGCAATAAATTGTCTTCTCATAGGGGTTTGTGCCAAATAAGGGTATTTTGGTATAAAGATGGTTCGATTTTGGATAATTGGGTAGATGTGATAGAAGGTAAGGGTTTCAGGCCTCAGTATCGGTACATGTATGGCAAATATTACTTTGCTTTCTAAAAATTCTACTTGAATTCCAAAAAATTGATAGTATGACAATAAATTTTTGAATGTTGGAATTTCCGAATTGTTATAGATATTCTTTAAATAGTTTAACATATTTTTTAATTCTAAACTTGACAGTATGCTGCTATGTAGAGCGTTTACTTTGGCAAACATAATAGCGTCTTCCAAATTATCAAGAAACATTATTAGATTTTGACAATCTAAATTTAATTGCGTTGTAATTCCTTGGAAACTTAGATAATCTTGTATGTTATTGATAGTTTGTTGAACTGGTGAGAGTAATGTATATAAACTTGATTGCAGTGACTCTTGATTTTTACTTAGAGTTGCCACAGTTTCGTTGTAATTATCGATTAGATTTTTTGATAATGAAATCTGTAATTTTAATTCGTCAACTATGGTTTTCTGATTGGACTCTAAAATTGCTATTGCTTCATCATATCGTTTACCGTCATCTGAATCTAGGGTTCCGAATAACCATTTATTAATCTTTCCAATTCCATCAATAAAACCTCGTTTATTTCTAATGTGAGGGTGTAAATTTTCGATTTTATTTGTTGCAATTTCTATTAAGTATTCGGTTCTGAGGAGTAGGTTTTGCGCTAGTGCATGATAAGAGATATTATTCGATGCATTTACTGGTAATAAACTTTCCTTGAGTTTAAGAAAATAAGCCTTAATATTACTTAGTTTATCGATTAAATGTCTTAAATCTACGTAATGAATAAATGTATGTCTATTATAAATAAGTCTGGAATTTCCCAGTTGGATAGGTAATATGGGGTTCTCCAGCGTGGTGATTTGAATGTCAGACCCGTTTGTCAGGTGGATCTGCAGGACCAGGTATAACAGGATCGTCGCTGTTTCCTGCTTCATCCTGAAAAGATTTTCCTCCATTAGGTTTAGGTTTTCTGAGGGTACTTTTATGATATGAAGTTTTGTCTGTTATTATTTTGGTATCAGTTTCATCAATTATTGGTACCTTTTTAAATTTTGGTTTGTCTTTGCTTCTATATTTCGTTTTCACGTAGGCGATCTTTTGATCTTGAAAGTCAGGAGGTTCTTGTCTAGTTTCGTTTATTTTCAATATTACATTTTGTTTGGTTTCTTCATTTATTCTCTTTACTTTCTCATATAGCTTGTTCGATGTTTCTTTATGTGATTGTACATAGCTAGATATGATAGCGTTGTCGTTTAGATCAAAAGGGTTTATAGTATTTACGTGTCCTGTTGTTATTTCGAAGGGCGTAAGTTTGGTCACGCTTTGTATTGAATTATTATAACCCATTACAGCTCTTCTCATCAACTGCTGTATTGTCATGTCTTTGTTTTCTTCTCGTAAACAACGAAAACTTTCAATTATGGTCGAATGAAAACGTTCAACGGGTGAGTTCGAATTACTGTTTTTCGCGGTTGTATAGTGTAGTTCAATTCTATACAATTTACAGAAATCTTCGAGGTCTTTATTTTTGAATTCTGTTCCTTGATCTGCGGTTATTTTTAATGGAAGACCGTGATGTGTTACGAATGTATACAAATTTTCTACTACTTCGGTACCTGTAATACTACGGAGTGGGTAGGCTTGTCCATATCTTGAGAATGAATCTAAAATTGTTACAAAGGCGTCGTAATTTATTCTAAAAGTATCCACGTGTATGTGCTCGAAAGGTCTTGATGCTGTAGGTGTTAAATTAAATTTAATTACGGGTGGATTTCGATCATATTTGTTTCTTTGGCATATCTCGCAATTATTAATGAAATTTTCAATATCATCTGACATCTTTGGCCAATAAAATCTTGTACTGAATGCTGCTTTCATTTCATTCATACCTCTGTGGCATGTTTTGGTGGTGTGGTGTAGAGTAAGTTTTTCCTGTTGCTCATCTCTTGTTCGTATATCTTCTAAGAACGTTGAGCATTGTAATATCTTGTAAGATGAGTTTTTAAAAAGGTTTTGCAAAGTGATTGCAAACTGACGTGCGCATTCTTGGTTATTAAAGTATATAGCGTATAATTGTTTCGGTTTTACATATTCTTTAAGGAATGTGACTATACTGAATGTTGGATCTCTACTTGAAATAGTTAAGTAAAATCTGCTGTTTTCGAACACTCGTTCTTGTCTTAGTTGAAATTTGGTTATATCTCCACTTGTGACAATTATTTGATTTTTATACATGTTTATGGCTCTTTCAGTTATTGGCATTCCGCAAATGGGATCTTCAGCTGAAGAGTGTACTGTTTCAACTCCTTCTTTATTATTCTCATGAATAGTTGGTGGTTTAATTTGAATGTCCGAAATAATATTTATTTTCGGTGGAATAACTTCATCAATTGTAACTTGATCTACGTTTGGTAATTCGCTAGGTGTTAATAGAAATTCTTTTATTATATCATCAGCGTCGCCTGCATTATTACAAACTGATTCGGTTTCTGCTGCATTGACTTCTGCTACATTCCTGGATAGAGCATCAGCTGCTTGGTTGTTTTTCCCTTTTTTATATCTAATTTCGTATTCAAATTCTACTAATTTTAGTCGCCATCGTACTAAACGAGAATTTGGTTCTTTTAGCGACATTAACCATTGTAAAGGTTTGTGATCGGTGTATATCACAAATTTTGCGCCATATAAATAGGGTCTGTAATATTTACAACTCCACACAATAGCCAATAATTCTTTTTCTGTTGTTGAATAATTGATTTCGGCGGGGTTTAGAGTTCTGGATGCATAGCAAATTGGGTGACCATCTTGAGATAAAATTCCCGAAATTGCATAATTCGATGCATCCGTAGTCAGTTCGAAGGTTTTAGAGAAATCCGGATATGCTAAGACTGGTTCTGAAATTAATAGATTCTTACAGGTGTTAAAACATTCTACGAATTCTTGTGTGTGTTCGACTTTATTTCCTTTCTTTAAACATAGAGTCATCGGTTTAGTGATTTTGGCAAAATTCTTAATAAACCTACGGTAATAGCCTAACAAGCCTAAAAATGCTTTGATTTCCTTTTGCGTTCTTGGAATGGGATATTTTTGTATAGCAACTATTTTCTTTTTATTAGGTCGGACTCCTTCAGGTGTCACAATATGACCTAGAAATTCAACTTCCTTTCGTAGAAATTCGCACTTGTCAATTTGTATTTTTAAATTAGCTTCTCGCAATTTCTTAAAGATGAGTTTAAGGTTCTGAATATGTTCCGTTAAGCCTGTGCTCACTACTATTATGTCGTCCATAAATACCATACAAATCTTGTTCTGTAGCTCTTTTAAGACTTCGTCCATTATTCTTTGGAACGTAGATGGAGCATTTTTCAGACCGAATGGCATCCTTAAAAATTCATAATGTCCATTTTCAACTGTGAACGCCGTTTTTTCTATGGAGTCTTTTTCTACCTCAATCTGGTGAAAACCAGACGCTAGGTCCAATGTTGAAAAGTACTGGGCTCGTCCTAATTTGTCCAATATATCGGTTATATTTGGAATAGGGTAGCGGTCCGAAATTGTCTTTTCATTGATTTTTCTATAATCAACTACTACTCTCCATTTTTGTCTTTCCGAAGCGTCCATCTTCTTAGGGACGATCCATATCGGTGATGACCATGGACTGGATGATGGTCGTATTATTCCCTTTTCTAACATTTCGCTGATTTGTTTGCACACTTCATTCTTGTGAATGTATGGGTATCTGTATGTCTTTGTGTACACTGGTATATTATCTGTGGTTTTTATTTCGTGTTTAATTTTCGATGTAAATGTTAATTTGTCTCCTGGTTGGTAAAATATATCTTCAAATTCTCTGCACAATGCCGTAATTGCTTTTCCTTCTTCTTGGTTCATATGTTCGGTGCGTATTAGATGATTTAACTGTGCCTTTTTGCTTGGTATTTGTTGAGAACATTTATGATTTACTTGTTCGAAAGTCATACATTCGAATTCTTGCGGTTTAAATAATTGACAAGGAAATGGTTCAGTGAGAGTCAATGTTATATAGTTATTTGTTGGGTTATGAATTTCGATTATAGCATAACCATCGTGAGCATAAGAGAGAATGGATGGAAAGTTCAATTCATCTATTTTTTCGCTGTTGGTGATGATTTCTCCTTCTCGTATATTAACTGGAATTTTCTTTAAAGTTTTTTCTTTGGGATTTATGGTAATAGAAAAATTTGTTTCGGAAGGTCTTCGGTATTTAAAAGGAATTTCGATTTGTTGTCCAATTAGTTTTTTATTTAAAAGATCTATATTCAATCCCATATTAATTAAATCTGTTAGACCGATTACTCCATCAAAATAGTCGTGAAAATCAAAAAGAATAAAATCTATCTCATAATCTAGTTTAAATTCTGAAAATGCTGGAATTTTTGCCTGAAATTGTGTGTTTTCACTACCTATTGCTGTTTTGATGATGTTATTCGCTCGATAGATACAGTTTGGATAACATTTTTCTGCGACAGTTGGTCTTAAAATTGATCTTGAGCTCCCGGTATCTATTAAGAGTTTAATTTTAGGATAGCCAATTTCGATATATGGTAAAGCGTTATTAGAGGAAATGTTTATTTCCGTCAAGGTTGGCCTTCGTTCTGGGCTTGTTCCGTAAAATTTCCAATTTCTTTAAGGTTTTCATTCTCTGAAAATTCTTCGTTTTTTTGTTGTTCATCTTCACCATAGTTATTCACATGATAATCAAGGTGAGTTTCTTCATTCGGTTCGTAGTACGAGTAATCTTGATAATCTTCAACCGGATATCCTTCACACTCGTTGTTGTGAAGTTCTTCGAAAGTAAAATTCGGTTTTTGATTGGGGTATGTGTTTTGGAAATGGTTGAATTGATTACGGATTGGCTGTCTGCTAAATCCGTTACTGTTTCGTACACTAATCGACATGGGTGTTGGTTTACTCATTTGACTAGGTGGAATATTCTTGGGCTTAAACACATTTTTTGGAGGTCCAAAAACTTCCCGGTTTGTAAAGAATTTTTGAGGTGCGAATTGTCTGGGCTGCACATTTATTGGTTGTGATGGCCATTGAAATGGTTTTGCCATTGTCGAATATTGTTGTTGATTAAAATTTGGGTTTCGGTTAAAAGCATTCTGATTAAATTGATTTTGATTGAAAGGGTTTTGATTAGAATAATTTTGATTGTTTGAGAATTTTGGATAATTTGAAAAATTTGTTGGTTTCGGTGCAAATTGATTATTACTGTATTTTTCAGTTGCGTTTAGGTTCCCATATAATTTTTCGAAATTTTCAAATTCAACGACATAAGCCATTGCATCTTCCAATGTGTCGAGTTTTTTCAAATGCATGTTATTTTTCAGGGTTCCCGTACAACCTGCTATGAATGTATTTAACGCCGTTTTCTCATAGTAAGTAATGTGGCAAATTTTCTGTTGTTCACTCAAATTTAAATCGTTACTAATTCTCTGAGCAACATTACTTCGAAGAAGTTGAAGTCTGGTTCCGAAACTTATTAAGTGTTCACCTTTGAATGGTCTGGCTCGTGTTAATTCTTGGACTAAATTGTCCGTATTGCGTCTATCAGAAAAACATTGTTGTAACGCGGCTTTCAGAGCGTCCCAATTTGTCAGCTCTGTTCTATTCCCAACCATTACTTCTGCTTTCTCGATTAATTTTTCCTGAATACAATCGAAAATGTGGGCATCTAATTCCTCACTTTGTAATTGCCTATATATATTTACGAGTTTATCGCATTTGGTAACAAATTTATTTAAAACGTTACTGTCACCATTAAAAGGTTTAATATTTTCTAATCTAGATTTGAATAAATCCCAGTCAATGGGGGTTTGTTTACTTTGTTTCTGCATTTTAGAATCGTTATCGTTAAATGCTAATGCTAATGATGCTACTAAATCGTCAATTTCTGTCATATATTTTTGTTCCTCTTTCTTAACCTAATTTCTAACCCTAATGTGTTCAATACACTGGTTTTTTGTGTGAAATACACTTCCCTAACTATTCCAACTGAGTACCTTAATCAGAGGGTCAGGAGGGTAAAAGGAATTGGCACTAACCTTTGTTGATCTGCTTCTTCCTTCCCGAATTCTCGGCTGTGCTGCTGTCTGCTTCTGGTTCTGTTGATTGCACTGCTGGATTGGCTCCAACTGTTGTGTCTCTTGGTGTCGTCCTCAATTGGCTCGTTCGTGAAACACTTGTGCAATCCTACCGACTGCGCCACTTAAAGAACTTTTTCGGCAGACTTTGTTTTTAAAAACTTTATTTCGAAAATGGTTTACAAAATAGGTTTTTTAAACTCAACAGCTTAACTAAGAATTGACAATATTAAATTTGGAGGTAATATTTATACTTAAAAATACGTTTAGGTTGCGTTTCTCACGGGACCATCTGGTGGCGTGATGACTCCCAAGGTGATGCTGACATCGTGGTTCTCATGCGAACGAAATATGTAACTCTACTCTTGAGGTGATGCTGACATCGAGGTTCTCATGTGAGCGGAGTACGTAACTCGTTCGAGCGTTTTTTCGAACACGCCGCCACCATTTATTTATTAACGAATTTATTCCATTTGGCTGGAACACACGGTATATATATATATATATATATATATATATATATATATATATATATATATATATATATATATATATATATGCTAGACTATTAGTCCGGGAGTACATCCGATCGTTTGTGTCCCGTTTGTTGGGAACGTGCAGACATTTCGCCAAGGTCGCACTTGGCATTCTCAATACTTGACTGAAGACTGAAAGCTGTGGAAACTGTCTCTTAATATTTATATTCTTCTGGGTCGCAGATTGTGATGATGCATACTTCTTATTGGTTCTGGTGTTGGCTCCACCCCCTCGGACGATGTTTGGGGTATCATCGTGATAGTCAGTTGCTTTCCCGACTGCAGCCGGTGACAGACCGAAACTCAGAAGACAGACAGACCGAAGCTCACCGGCTGCAGTCGGGAGAGCAACTGACTACCAGACATCACCCAAAACATCGTCCCAAACATCGTCCCCAAACATCGTCCGAGGGGACGGAGCCAACACCAGAACCAATAAGAAGTACGCACAATATTAAGAGACAGTTTCCACAGCTTTCAGTCTTCAGACAAGCATTGAGAATACCAAGTGTGACCTTGGCGAAACGTCTGCACGTTCCCAACAAACGGGACACAAGCGATCGGATGTACTCCCAGACTAATAGTCTAGCATATATATATATATATATATATATATATATATATATATATATATATATATATATATATATATATATATATATATATATATATATATATATATATATATTGTGACAAAAGTGACAATTGTCGAATTGTCACTTCTTTACCATACAACATAAAAGAAACGAAATCATCCAATCTACTGAAAAAAAAGTTGAAATTAATTTATAAATATTTAGATATAAGATATATAGACACAGATATTTTGATAAATTGAGGTAATGGTGCACGCTATAGCATGAAACGATTTATTCACTTTATCTTATATAACAAGTCCGGTCTTTAATTATAACTGTCAACGTGTCAGAATTGCCAACCCCCAAAATAAAAAATCGCGCGAAATTTAAATCCTGCTTTCAATGTGGGACCCCAACTATCGACATATTTCTTAATATTCTCTATATTTGTTAAAATACGAAGCGTATTTTACTGTGAACGTCTGAGACGTGCATTCGTTGTACGATCCAGTATACGTTGTGGGATGATTGTGATCAACTGACGATTTAATCCAGAGCGTTTTCCCACTGGTTAATATCCTGGCCTTGCATCGCTTCTTGTCCTTTTCTTTACAGCACCAGAACACCTTGTCTTCAGTTCTGTTGTCAACCTTATACTCAAACTGTCGCAAGACCAACATGGGATATTTCCGACTGTGATAGAAATGAATGACCGTTTCTAAAAGCAAAAAATTTATTACAGAATTAAGAACATTAAATCTATGTTCTAATAATATTGTTTATTGCTGAAATTATGGGAGCAATTTGATTCTCGCCTTGCTAATTTCAAGCGATAATGCAGCACCATCTCTAGACTTTAAAATAAATCAAAATAAATGACAGTTCAACTAACATAACCTAAAAACAATATTCGAAACGAGCCGGGTGTCAATCTCCGGGTTATACCGGATGGTGCAAAGGGTTGTTATCGTGCGCTGTAGGAAGTTTGATAGAAGAGGTAGAAAGGTGGGGTTGGTCTTAAACGATATTTCGGATCGGGGAAATATAGTCACCTTACTACGCTACACCGGAGAGGAGCGCCCGTTTTGTGTGCGCGAATATTACTGCAACAACATTTCCGCTATTCGACAACGCATCCCTGGCAGTCGAAGGTCAGCGAGAACCGATGAAAACATTGAGAAAGTAAGAGCGTCGATGCTCCAACAACCAAGCCTATCGACTTGAAAACTTACAATTGCTTTAAATAGAACGAGATCGCCAGTGCTTCACATTCTTTATAAAGATTTACGCATGCACTCGTATAAGACTTAGTTGATGCAGGTTGACCCCGCTAATAGACTTTTATTCGCTAACGAAATGATGAACCGATTTGCAGCTTTCTCCGGGAAAATTGATTTCTCGAAGAGAATACGTTCGACCCACTGGCACGCCGATAATCAGACCGGATTAAATAAGAATCGCGTTTAAATAAGTTTGATGGCAATAACCTAGAAAGACTGGTGATACAGGGACGGATGGAGCAGACCTACAAAAAGATGAACAGACCAAGATACAGGCCTAAAAATGGAGCAAAGAAGAAGAGATACTTTAACCAGGCTTATAAATAATACACTCTAAAAAAACAACAACATTTATTGAATTGTTCTTCTATTTCCTTTTCTTGGGAAAGTGTGTCATATACTTAATGTTCAATATTTGTAGAGTACACACTTCATATGAACCGTTGAACGTTGGAGGATGATTGTGGTTCACCGATGTTTTAACGCATAGATTTTTGCCTGACGTCATAAGTTTTGCTCTGCAACCACCTCGATCAGCAACCTTACATCTCCAGTAGCTCTTCCCGATGGTTCGATTCTTTACTTTATACTCGTAATTGTTGTATATCAACATAGGATATTTTCGACGACTGTCATAGAAATATACCATAGCTTCTAAAACAGTAAAAAAGCAATCTTAAAAAAAAATATTCACACATGTAAGAAAAATAAGTGAGGTTATCTTATGGGACTAATTTTTTATTCTACTGGAAAAGGAAAAAGTCACAAGGACTCAAGTCTGGTGAATACTGGTCTGTCTGGTTTGAAATAAAACTTGATCCTTGAAATTGTTATCGCTTATTTTGAAAAGGCAGTAAAAATTAAAGATATTTACCAACAAGTGACTTTAGGGAGGTGAAACTCGCACTGAATACACATCAGATGTGTGTGAAGGAGAAGGAACCTTTGATTGTGTTAATTGGAAAATGATCTGGTAACTTTTTTTTACCACCGTAAAAGTAAGAGTAAGTCAAACGTACTAAGGCCACTTCAACAGGGATGTATTATATCACCCATACTCTTCAATATATACAAAGTACGTCGGAAAATAACGGAACTTTCTAAACATAAAGAAAACTACTAGCGCTATCTATTGAATAAAGTCAAATTATTGATTGATTTGTCCGTTACTTTGTGACAATTTCTTACTTTGTTATCTATCACTTTTATTTTTAAACAAAATTTGTGTGACTTAGTTTCGTATAACGACTTTATATTCTCAAACACTACTTTAAAACTAAGGTTTTACGTAAAACCTTAGTTTTAAAGTAGTGATATAACCATAACCAGTTTCTAGATCAATTTTTTGCCATATTTTGCGATGGTGTAAAGTACGTCGTTAAATTGGGAGAATATGGTGGTAATATCGAAAATGGTAATATCGAAAATTATCGATTTTATACAGGATGGTGGTATTTTTTTTTGATTAATCAAAAACTCAAGCACAAAATAAATTGTGTATTTGCCTCTTCAGTCAATGTAACATTTTCTATTTGCGAAAGTGAGCAACGTAATTTATTTTCAGATTCTGGGAAGTACAAGAATTATATGATCCGGTGAAAGTGGGAGGATGATTGTGGTGGACTGAAGTTTTAACGCAAATAGTTCTTCCTGTTGACATTATCCTCGCTTTACAGTGAAGCTTGTCAATTTCCTTACACCTCCAATAGCTTTTTCCTTCAGTTCGATACAATACTTTATATTCGTAGTCGTCGAGAATTAGCATCGGGTACTTTCTACTGTGATAGAAGTACACTGCTTGCTCTAAAATAATAAATATTATAGTAAGAACAATTTTTACATATATTATGATCCGAAAGTAAGGTAACTCCCTAAATAAAACACAAACTGTTTATGCAATTATTCAAATTTATTTTGTTCCCTTCAACGTAATGGTAAATGATCAGAGAATTCCCTTAATGACTTCTATGGGGTCAAAATGGCGTCCACGAAGTTGTTTCTTCAATCCAGGAAGCAACCACAGGCTGCTGTCCACTCAGCTGACTGCCGATTTGACTTCGAAGTGTTGAGATGGATCCATGGTCACATACCGCATGAAAAACCCCTTTTTATTTCACTTAAACAGCACCAGACGTTGTTCAGAATCATTAATACGTTGTTGTTTTTGGCCTGCTGTGATACCCATTTCAGTAGCAATTTACGCATTCCCAAATGTTCATGCAAAATATTGTAAACAGTTCCTGTCAATATCTTCATGATATTAGCTACCCCCAGCAGCTTTCTTTTACAGTTTTTGTGCAGCAAAGAGAAAGGAATCGGTTCCCGACTTGAATACGACCGCTTCGACAAATTCTAGTCTCTAACCCTGGTCATGCGGCCCAGAGATCGTTTCTAATCGATCAGACCGCAATTAGCAGAAAATCCATAATTTTTTCGACGGAGAAAAAAGTAAAAATTCTATTTTTTCTTTTTTCTTTCTTATTAACATTCGAAATTCGCCAGGATATCCGATAATTTAAGACTATACTTCTTGTTTTTCTTAACCTCAGTAAATGCCAGTCTTGTTAGGCAACTTCTTGGACAAAAACTTGCGCCCCTTTAGGGAAATTTGAGTAGAAACGGGCAACAGCCGAAAGGGTTAGACCAAAAACCTCCTAAGTCAAAGTCGGAGTTTACAGTCAGTTTCGCGAAATAATTGTGTTATTTTTTTGATGTTCTCTGGTGTAACCACCTCATTTAGACATCTAGAGCGTTCAGCATCATCGATGCTTGTACAGCCATGTTTAACTTCAGCATAAAAATGATTGATTTTCTTGGGGCTGAGTCCGGGTAATGTTTATCAAGTCGTTAAAAATACCGTTGAAGCAATAATTGTTTTGCTTCAACCAAAAGTAGGCAAATACCAAAAGTAGCATCATTTAAAACACTACAACTCAGAAACTTGCCGTGAAATTTTGACACATGACGTTTGAAGATTGATTAGGTTAAATGACGCCATCTATATGTCAGACCGAAGACTTATTGGGCGAAGTATAAAAATAGCGTAGCACTTTTGCTATATTATTCATGGATATAATTAAAAAATATATAACATGTATCTTTATTAACCTTCCCGGTAACTGGAAAATCCTGATACATACAATACATTTAAATTTTGCCTCATACACGAGGCGTACGACCCGCTGAAAGTACTGAAATGGTTGTGAACTACTGACGTTTTGACGCAAAGTGTTTTCCCTGTAGACATCAATCTTGCTTTACACCGGAATCTGTCCTTATCCTTGCAACACCAAAAACTTCTGTTTTTGTTTCGGTACTCTATTTTGTACTCGAAATCGTCTAGAATGAGCATTGGATTCTTACGACCGTGATAAAAGTATACCGGTGCTCCTAAAAATTAAATCATTATAAATATAACAACCAAATCAATGATATTTCAACATTAAAGTGAGATGCCTATAAGAGTGAGTCTAATGACCCATGCACGTCAGTTGGACTCTTCAGTTGAAGCGGACCACACTTGAAAAGGATCAAGTTATTTACGAAACTATAGTCACACAAAGGTATATATAAAATAAGTGGTATATAACAAAAAAAATGTTCGATTTAAAAAATAGATATAAATAAATGCCTTGTTTCTTTACAACAAAAGATTCTTGCAGTACGGGATGTAAACAATTCTGCCACCATTCTCGTTTTAAAAATCAAAAAGAACCGGCCTGACGAAGACTAGCACTTTCGAAACTCTTGATCTAATACTGTCAAATGGCGATTAAACCCAATTTCGTTTTCATATTTTTCTATTCGGTCTCGCCCCTACGCTTCAGAACGTATGCGAATCTGAATTTTTTTCCCACCAGTAAATGTAAAAAAGAGCCACCGTTCCTGAGATATAACGATTCAAAAAGTTGTAAGCGTCATAATATGCACAAGTTTCCACGCCACCTCTGAGGTAGTACTTAGCGCGTTTTTTTTAACGTGGTTTCCCCTGTAGAGCCTATTCCACAGGTCTGTTGTGATTCTGTTTAACTGGAAACTATTGCATAATAACACATATTAGCAAGGGTTTGAATTGATAAAAGCGATGGAAATTAAAAAACAGTAGAACAATTTATTCGTCCAATTCATAATCTTCAATTACTTCTTCTTGTTGTTATTCTTCTTCTTCTTGATCTTCTTCTTCTTCTTCATCCTGGGTGTAAGTGAATTGTGTCAGTAGCGATGTATCGCATGTCTCTTCGTCGGTAGCAAACGAATCCTCTACTGTTGGTCATTGGACATTAGAACACGACTGGCCTTGACAATTCATATATGCCGGAGAACAAAACAGTCCAACTTTTTTGCAACCACATTTAGCACTGCTTCCCTTTTTACAGTTGTAAAAAATTGTCTTTAGTAGTTTTTTCGGCGCAGGTGGGAGTAAAGTCTGAATTGGTTCTAATGTATTGTCCACCAACTTCCAACCCCAGTCTTTTGGGTCTAGCTGATAACCAAGCCACACCTGAACTTGGTAATATACCCGAAAAAGATGTTGATGAGCAGCAACTGAGGTTGGAGGAAGACAAGCTAATTGCACTCGTTCCATAAAATATGTCAACGAATCTAGGATGTCATTGTTTAAATCTTCAAACATGCGACCTGGTGGATGGTAGTTAGAATTATCAACACTGCGGATTGAAGATCTTCGCGAATGATAGCTGCAGCTGCTTCTAGGATTCTGAATCGTTCTTCTTTTTGATCCATTTTCTTTTTTCCTACCAGGCTTGATTCAAAATATCATGATGATTGTCTCTTAAGCATAAACATGTTGATGCTCTTGATTTTTCAGTGATAATAAGTTTATTACCATACTTTAGTTTTAGTCGCAGCTTAATCGTCCTGTGATCAAAAGTTGTAATTTTGCAAACATTTCTTAGTTCGTTTAAAGTGAACTGACAGTCATCGCTATTTTCTATGAAAGTAAATATTTCCTCCATTGCCAGATTCGAAGTATCGTCGTTAGGACGACCGACTTTAGCCCCAGTGGAAGGTGTCATGAAAGAAATATAGCAATCACGATGATACTTAGCTCCAGCAGTAACTAAATCATATTCAAAGTCGATTCGCGCAATAACAGCTTCTGCTATAGCATCGGAACGAGTCCGAGCTACTTCCAGAATTGAATCTTTGAATTGAAGTGTATTTACTTGGCTAATTTGACGGCGAAAATCGCAGGATTTTCTTCTCTCATACTCTTCGTTCAATTCTTTGCCGCAAAATAAGCATAATTTTTTAAAACAAGAAACTGATTCACTTATACGTGATCTACTACGAGGAGGACTTACTCTAGATGTACTGGCTTCTTGTTCTTCACGTTGTCTTTTATTAGCTGCAGCAATAGAATACTTTCGAATATAATATTTACGACAATTTTCGTTTATTGTCACAGATTTCTGATTTTTAAGATATTCTGAAAATTCACCAGCTGGTTCGATACTTTCATTGATTAAAAGTCGACTGAAGACATCACGAGCTAACTCTAAAGTTGGGTCCACACTAATAAAATTTTGCCTGCGCGTTGAATGTATTGGAACAATTTGTTTGAATTATCTGATGGATAACAGATGGTTCGTGTGCGTGCCATGCGGCAACAATATTTGTGAGTGACCTTGTGTGTCAGAACGTCTCCATTCCCGCGTATGCACTCCACATATAATACATACAGCCCGCACAACGCAAATTTGTTTCGATGTGGGCTCAGCTTAAGATGTGAACAAATCAAATATGTAATATTAGTTGTATCACTAAAGAAACTAAATATTGGAACAGCAATGCATACCAGGTACGTAAATATGAAACCGACATTTTTTTATAGAAAATACACGTTCATTGTATGAAAATGATTCGAAGTACAGCCCATCGCTAGCAATACATTTTTCCCACCTGTCTGACAATTAGTGGATGCCACGCCAAAAAAACTGTTGGTCTTTTCATAAGAAGTAAAGCGCTCCTCAGCATGTGCGTGTCCGGAAGTAGTAATCGGACGGAACCAAGTCTGATGAGTAAGCCACCTGCGAAAGTATTTCCCAATGAAATGCATCAATCGTTTCCTTGACCAGTTTTGGTGTTTGTGTGATGGTAAATTGTCTTTTTTGATATCCTGGTTGTTTTTTTCCCATAAAACTTGGTTCAAATCGATCATTTGTTGTCGGTAGCGTTCAGTATTAACGGTTTCGAAAATTTTTAGCAGCTCATAATAGATCACACTCTTCTGATCCCACCAAACACAGAGTTTCATAGCAATTTGGCCTTGCAGTCGATGTTGATGGTTAGCCTGGAATTACTCATGACCTCTTACGCTTAGGATTTTCAAACTATATCCACTTTTTATCGTCAGTCACAATTCGATGGAGAAATGACTTTCTTTTGTAGCTGGCGAGCAGTATTTCGCGAATGGTTTTTCGGTATTCCTGCTCTCTTTCCTTCAGTTCATGTGGAACCCATTTTCCCATGTTCTGGATCTTTCCCATGGCTCTTCCACGTTCTTCATTTCTCACGTCAAAATTGCCACTTTTGAATTTTTTAAACCACTCAAATCAATCTTATTTACCAATAGCATGCTCACTGTAAGCTTCGTCAAGCAATCGATGCAGCAGTTTACTTCAAATGCTAACAGAAAATCAATGATATCCGCAAATCCTAGTTTCCAGGCACAAAATTTGACATGTCCAATGCTATTCCAAACTGTGATGTTGTATGAAAGTTGTATTGTTGTGAGTTGAAAATCTTTGTCAGATATAAACAAGGAAATAATGCAAGGGGGGCTAATAACGCGGATTGTCGGTAACTACATTGGCAGCTAGGGCCATCTATGGGCAAATTCCGGTTTCATTGTTACAAACCTGGTATACGAGAAGCGCGGGAAAACTCATATAAACGGGGATTTTTTTCGATAGGGGTCACTGTAAAACGAACTCTGAGTTAACAAAATTATTCAGCACAGTCTACCAAATCATCAGGGAAGATTTAACATCAAAGCAATGCTTCCAAGCACATATAGAGCTGTTTATGAAGTTCATGGTGTACATAATCGCTTAACGAGTTACATATTCGCCGAATTATCGATGTTAAAACAAAGACAAGACAAAAAACTGTACGTTCAAGGCATCTTGGAAATTTAGTTGTTATTTTATTTCAATTAAAGTTTGGACGCACCAAAAAATCACCCTATATTTAAGAAACTAATTTCATAAACTTAAGTTTATTCATTAATTTAGATATCGAACACTTAAATTTACCACAAGTAGGGAAAATTCTAAATAGAATCTTTAAATTTGGCAAAAGTCGACACATATTTTATATTCAGAGTTTGTGAAGTGCATGTCTCGTACACTCCGTTAAAAGTTGGTGGATGGTTGTGATCGACCGAAGACTTAACGTACAAAATTCTGGCTGATGACAACAATCTGGCCTTACATCGTTTCTTTTCCTTCTCTTTACAACACCAGAAGCTTTTTTGGTGGGTCCTGTATTCAATTTTATACTCGTAATTATTGAGGATGAGCATTGGATATTTTCTGTTGTGATAGAAGTACACCTTGTATCCTAAAATGAATAAAAATCTATGTTAAAATGCTTTATTTTGAAAATAAATTGTAATATTCACTATACAAAACTAAGATTTTTTAATTTTTCATTATAGTCATCTTTCCTTTCAATACTTTTAAATAAACAAACAATTATTTGTTATTGAACAAACTAACTATGTTTCGACTACAATTATTTTATTTTCAAATACAAATTGAAAAGTTTTTAACCTTAACATGAAGACGGCGTTACTGGTCAGAAATATTCTGGTAATATAATTGCGCATGCGTTGAAAGATAACCGTAAACATTTCAGCTATATTAGATGCTCAGTTGTTTCACTAGCATTTATGTCGGTCAGTGTTAATGCTGAATTTAAATGTGATGTCTGAATGATTATGGCGTGTTCATATATTTTTTTCTTTTTTTTGGATTTTTTCGCCACGATCTAAAACTCAAAAAAATATCAAACATATCTGTTCTTAAGTAAATAAATAATCACTGGGTAAAAAACAAAAAAACCAAACGGAGACGGTAATAAATTTGCCTAATTTTAAAAAATCTTTAAAAAATACAAATAATTTCTGAAATAAATACAAACTTTTGAACGCTAACGTTTCGGGAGGTCTTCTCCTCCCGTTTTCTAAATGAATATAAACATAAATTATAGTATCTATGATCCACCGAGCTTTCACGATTCCACTATCTGAAAATAATAGAAAAATAGAACTAATAGCACAAAATAACGGTTTCAAAGAAAAAGAAATTAGTTACTTAATAAATAAAAAACGAAAACTATTACCAATTCATCAAGTATATCCAAAAGTAAAACAAACAAATGATAAAAAGTACTGTAAAATTTCATATTTCGGTCCAATTTCAGAACGAACAGCTCGCTCTTTGAGGAAACATAATTTGCAAATAGCGTTTACAACCACCCAGTCATCCAGTAAATTAATTTTAATGCCAATGATAAAATATCAGCAAATACAAAATCTGGAGTTTATAGGTTAAGTAGCAACGAGTGCAGTAGCCGCTATGTTGGACAAACCGGCAGAAATTTTCAGACCAGATACAAAGGACATACATCTGCATACATATTAAAGAAACAACACTCTAATTTTGGGAACCATTTCATAGATACTGGACATACATTTTCCCGAGATTACAAATTTGAAAATTTTACATACAGCGCCCAAAAGCAAAAAATTAAACATTTTAGAAGCTATTGAAATTTATAAATATAATAAAGATCCGTCTAGACAACTATTAAACGATCAGATGGATCTCCGAAATTCCCCACTATTTAAAATATTGTAAAAAAATTAGGTACATAGAATATATGAACAGCTGTAAAAACCTTAGTTTTAAAGTAGTGTTTGAGAATTTAAAGTCGTTTTACGAAACTATAGTCACACAAATTTTGTTTAAAAATAAAAGTGATACATAACAAAGTAAAAAATTGTTTTATTCCTTTTTAAATTATAGTAATTTCTATATATAATGAGAAGATAGGAAGTAAATATATTTTTTGTGTATGTCCATGTTCACGGGCGTAGCCAAGGGGGGGTTCAACCCCCCCCCGAAATAAGCCAAATATTACCTAATATTATACCGAAAAAATACGAGGAGGAGGGAAATTTATTCAGCGATTGTGAATGCTCTCGAAGAACTCCAATTTAATCACAATAAGGAAACATCGCAACAAGCCGCCCAATTGCTAAGTACGCTTCGATCTTCGGATTTTGTGATGTGTTTAGTGATTCTTCAAAAAGTTATGAGCCATACATTGTCGCTATCAAAACAATTACAGACAATTGACATGGATCTTATCACGGCATTCAAATATGTAGATGATGTTATTAATGTCTTACAACTCCTGAGAAACAACACTGACGTCGAATATCTTCATCCCTATGAAGACGCAAAGGTTTTACTGGAAGAAAATGGTGGTATACTGCGAATGCCACGCGTCGTCGGAAGACAATTAAATAGACCGAACATTCCTGCATTGGATGTATGCACGTATTACAAAATTAATTTGTTCATTCCATTTCTTGATCATATAATTTAACAATTGGTTGAAAGGTTTACCAAACATCGTAGTATCAGCATTATCTGATGTGCTACCTTCAAATTTTACTGCCAGTTCTGAAATTGAAGAAGCAATTTCCATGTACTCGTCACTGCTTCCCGAAAGCAACATATCAGTGGTTAAAGCAGAACTTGAAGTATGGAAAACAGTGATGACAAGTATCTCGCCTACCCCGAAATCTAGTTTGGAATGCCTAGATATGTGCGATAAAAACCTTTATCCTAATATTTACACATTACTACAAATCTTGGCTACCATTCCTGTATCCACTGCTACCCCAGAAAGGTCTTTCTAAAGAGACTGAAAAACTATTTACGAAACACTACAAGTGAAAACAGACTTAATGGTTTGGCTCTCATGAACATTCACTATGGAACAGAAATTCATGCAGATGAAGTAGTGGGTATATTTAAAAGAAAAAGTCGAATATTTCTTCTTTAATGGTTTTAGATTTAGCGCAGAAGAACGAAATTAATTTAACAATTTCATTTAAAGGTAAGAACTTTATAAATATGTCGTAATTTTTCCGATGAATATATAGATATTAAATTTCATGTAAGTATATTTTTATATACTCCCCCCCCCCCCCCCCCCCCCAAACTAAATCCTGGCTACGCCCGTGTCTATGTTACTTACATTGACAATAATAGTTTTTAATGACAGTGACATACTACCAAAAAAAATATATATAGGTGAGGTTTACTGCATGATTATTGTGTATTGAAATATTATATGGGGAAGGTATCTTATCAAATAGCGAGGGCTTTAAAAGCGATTTGCTGGTGTGTAATTTTCGCCAGCTGATTATGTCTGCCTAGGTAAGAATTAGGGGTAAAGATTGGACACCCTCCAATAACGTGAGGTGTTCAATTGTTCGTCCCATACTACCGCACTTGTCAACATCCATGTGTAGTATATGTCTTTTATAATTTTTTGCCTTTACTATACTATGTTTTTTTCTACCGTTATTTGTCATTACTCCACATACCGAAATTATTATGAATAGAAATTATTATTATCAGCTCTACACAGGTTAAACTCCACACATACTTGAGCTCCATTGAGAGATTTTTTCCGTTTTTGCCGTTATGTTATTTTGCGTTACAAACGCCTTTTTATTTGTTTTATCGATCAATATAAGGTCTGGCCTGTTATAGTATATTGTCCTGTCTGTAATTACTGGACTATCCCAATAGAGCAGCCAATCACTGTATTCCAAAATCGGTTCTGGGGAGTATTGGTAGTATGGTGATGGATTGTAGATGAGGTTATATGTCACCGCCCATTCCCGGTGTATGATTTTTACCACCTGATCATGTCTCACCAAGATAGGTGGATTGTAATAGTGCTGAACATCCAGCAGTTATATGGTATATTAGTCCGGTTAAATTAGACAGAAAAATAAGAGTGAAGGTACATAAATTCACATCAAGCTAAAAGTGAATAAAATTATTCAAAACATAATTAAAAATAACATTTAAAAATTCCCCATCGTTCCGGTACGTGGAAAAAAATTGTCTCGAGGTCAAAGGTAAAAAAAGGGTTTTTTCGCGATTTTCATCAAAACAGTAAATTTTATCGTAAAATTATTTTAGACAAAAATTGTAGATCATAAAATTATCTATAAAAAAGGTATCAATAATTTTTTTCCTAAGAGCCATCGTTCCTAAGATATAACGATTTAAAAAGTTGTAAGCGTCAATTATGACATACATAAATGACATGCATAAATACGTCACGTATATACATCTATGTAGCTGTAATATAAGAACGAGTGATTTTAAAGAATAAACGATCAAATTTAGATCATTTAAAATTAATATCCACAAATATTTGTCATAGTATTATGACTGCTGTTCGACCAAGGTCTTTTAAGTCTAAATTACAATTAGGCCTCGCAGTTTTTTTTCATCGACTGTTCGGGTCTAAACGTCTTATACAATTTTTTTTTCGTCTTTTGGTTTGTGTGTATCTTATAATGATTCAATAATGTACGAAGCAGTAGCAGTTTTTCATCGTCCTCCTCATGTTCTACCACCAGAAAATGGCATACTTATTCAGTACGTTGCAAACAATGCTGATATTAATGTAAATACACTAGATGGTAGTAATACGCTCCACATGATGGGTCTTATTATATGTTTTGTTCTCTGGCATGTACGAATTGTCAAGGCCAGTCGTGTTCTAATGTTAAATCACCCACAGTAGATGATTCGTTTACTACCAACGAAGAGACATGCGATACATCACTACTGACGCAATTCGTTTACACCCAAGATGAAGAAAAAGAACAACAAGAAGAAGTAATTGAAGATTACGAATCGAAGGAATAATTTTTTCTACTGTTTTTTAATTTCCATCGCTTTTATCAGTCCAAACCCTTGCTAATATCTGTTATTATGCAATGGTTTCCAATTAAACAGAAACTCAACAGACCTGTGGAATAGGCATACTGGGGAAACCACGTTAAAAAAAACGCGCTAAGTACTACCTCAGAGGTGGCGTGGAAACTTGTGCATATTATGACGCTTACAACTTTTTGAATCGTTATATCTCAGGAACGGTGGCTCTTAGAAAAAAAATTATTCATACTTTTTTTATAGATTTTGTGACCTACAATTTTTGTCTGACGTAATTTTACGATAAAACTTACAGTTTTGATGAAAATCAAAACTTTTCAATCCGCCCCCAATATCCGCCAAATATCCCCCAATATCCGCCCCCAATATCCGCAAATATAGCCCCCCAAATAAGCCAAATATTACCTAATATTATACCGAAAAAATACGAGGAGTGAAGAGAGTTAAATTATTACATTTGAATTGAATATATCTCCGAACTAGTGGACGTTGCGCACAGTAACGCCATCTCTTGTCGAGTAGTCGAACTATTTTGTAACGTTTGGAAACCCCCAAAACTAAATCCTGGCTACGCCCGTGCATATATGTATTGTGTATTGAAATACTTAAACGTTTTTAATTGTATTCTTTAAAATCGAGAACCATATTGAATTTAAATATACCGAAAACATACAGATATTTTTATTTAAATTAATTATAGCGGTTTCTTTTGATCTTCTGTATTGTGTTACCGATTCTATTAATACCGTTTTGGAATTATTCCAATTGATTTTATGTCCCGATTCCCATGCGTGTTGACAAATTCTAGATTTATTAAAATCGCCTTTTCTAAGAAGGTTTTTATGTTCTTTTAGTCTAACATTTAACGGTCTAGATGTCTCACCTATATAAAATTTGCCACGTTCGCGGTGAATTTTAGAAACCACATTTTTGGTATTGTGTGTCTGGGCTCATGTGCAAGGAATTCCGAGCGTATATCATGGCAGTTTGGCAATTTGACTGCACGACAGCTTTGGCTACAAGTCGACATTAGGCCACATTCCTGACTGCCAAGCCGCAAAATCGTCCGAATTTTAACGAATTCGCATATTTTTCGAATGTTTTCACGGCATTTCCTCACAACTGTTTCTAAACACCAATTTTTTCACCAGTTTCACTACTCTCGTCGCAGATCTTGAAAGCAGAAGATTTGAAAACAGAAGAAAGCAGAATTTTTATCGACATTCTAAATATTTTATTGGAGAAAACGAAATTAACATGAACCGATTTTGTCCGTGTACGTTATGTTCACTTTGTACGGTTGCATATTCCCATAACTGCCTTTGAACGTTCTTGGATGTGTGTGTTCCACGTTTTTGATGCGCATTTGCTGCCCTGTCGTCAGTATTCGTACTTTACAGCGGCTTTTACTTTCGTGAGTGCATCTCCAGATACTCCTTTCCTGTGTGCGAACTTGTAACTTGAACTCGTATCCCTCGATGACCATGATAGGATATTTTCTTCCCAACGTAAAATAGACTGTACCTACAACAAAACGAATTTAATACCATTTTAATTAATTTTAAATCGTTGGATACATTTTGTAATACATGAAAAATTATTCGTTCTTTTTGAAAAGTATTTCTTCTCATTATCTGCAACGTTAAAGTTTTCTTGGTATGTGATTGTGCACAATAAATACAACCAACAAGAGAAAATAACTATCTTCATGTTTGGCAACATTGGTATACAGGGTTTAAAAAAATAACTCTGGAAAATTTAACGATTTTTTACGTCATTTTTAACAAAAAGTGCACTTAAATTATATAACTTTCTTACTTATACAACTTATTATTATATAACTTATAAATTATATAATTTTCGTTAGTTTATTTGTATCAGGAAACTGTTTAGGGCTCCCCCTTTTTTTGTCCGTATAAATAATAGAAATATGTTAGATTTTGATATTTTTAGAAAAAACTTCGAGATACATTCCTAACCATTCGAATCATAGCTTCCAAAATAAGATCGCTAGTTTAAATTTTGATCCCTAGTATGAATTTGGTTGCATTTATCACAAAACAGGAAGATAGTTGGTTTGGTAGATTTTCAAATTCCTCTGTTAACCACTTTGCCAAAAATGTAGGTTGGAGAATCAGAAAAAGTCAGAAACGCACATCTACAGGAAGGTGAGGTTTTGGTTTCCTTTGACGTTTCATCGTTGTTTCCGAGTGTCCCGATTCCACATACCTTGAAATACCTGAGGGAGTTACTCGAGTTAAACGGTTTTAATAACAAGATTGTTTCTGAATACATCTCCTCAACAAGATTATGTATGAAGCAAAATTATTTTCAGCTTAATAACAGGTTTTATGAACAACAAGAAGGAACGGCAATGGGCAATCCTCTGTCACCGTTCTTAGCCTTAACGTATTTATGAGTAAATGTGCAACCGAGGCAAAAGATGAATTCAGTTACTTTCCGAAGGTATGGTAAGATATGTGGATGACATTTTTACCATTTTCGATTCGAAAAATGAAAATTTAGATGATTTTATTAAGAACCTAAATAGTAAATCCCAAAATATAATATTCACGCATGAACTCGAAAATAACGATAGTTTACCATTTTTGGATGTGTTAGTCAGTAGAAATAATAAAAATAGGTTAGATTTTGATATTTTCAGAAAAACCACCACCATTTCGAGATACATTGCTAATGATTCAAATCATAGCTTCCAAAATAAGATGGCTAGTTTAAATTTTATGGTAAACAGATTAATTAATTTTCCTTTAAATAAAGATAATTATAACAAAGAATTAAAATTAACTAGGGAGGTATCTGAAGTGAATGGTTATAATAAGAACATTGTAGATAAACTAATTAGAAAACATAAGTTCAGAAAATTATTGAAAGAATCTTCGACTTTTCAAAAGGATCAGAACAGAAAGAAATTCATGGTAATAACATTTGATGCGCAATTAACAAGAGGGCTAGACAAAATTTTGAAAAAAGTGGACATTAAGGTTGTGTACAAACCATATAATAAATTAAGAGAAGTTCTGGGTAATCCAAAGGATAAAGTAGAGCAACATGAAAAGTCGGGGATTTACGAAATTAGCTGTCAAGACAGTGATCGAAGGTATATTGGGCAAACAAAAAGATCCATATTGACAATATATAAAGAACATATTGCCCACATTAGATATGGGAGAAATGAAAAACCTTGTGTTGCCCAACATGCAATCGAACATGACCACAATATAGATATTAGAAAGTGTAAATAACAATAGGGTTTTGGATGCATTGAAAGCATTCAAATAGAAAAATGTAAGAAAATCATGAACCGGGATAAAGAACCTATTCCGTATAGTAAATTTTTTTAATTATTAATGTAAGGCTCAGCAAACTTCACGGTTCATGATTTTTACACGCTTCATTAGGTAGGGTTATCAAAAAAGAGAACATAGTTTAGTTTTAGAATTAGATTAAATCAACTCCCGATGATGCTGTTATGGTTAGCGAAACGTGCGCCGAGACGTTTCAAAAAGTAATTTGGTGTTTAGTGGTAAATCTCTTCGAGTTTGCTTTATGCCAAACTTTATCAAAAGCCTGTGTCACATCAAGGAAGATTGTAGAACAGACTTTGTTTTCTTCAAACGACTTGAATATTATATTTGAAATTCTGTGAATATAGTGGAATGGCTTTCTCTGCAGGTCTGCAGTAGATATAACATTCATCTACGATTTGTTTTAGTCAGGAGAGAAATTGGCGTATAGGAGGAGAGTTCATGAGACGGTTTCCCACATTTGGTTAACTATTACTTTTCTGGGGAACTGTTTCAAGATTTCTCCAGTAACGAGATCAAATCCGGGGCTTTGTTTAGATCTATATTTTCGTTAGTGTCTTTAATGACTTCTTTGGGGGTGGTTAGATTGATTTCCACATATTCCTGGTTAATTTCTTGGTCCAATATGTCATCACCTTCATTTAGTTGAAATATATTTTCTAAATGAATTGCAAATGGGATAATTGTAATGAATTGCATATGAACTGTGAGATCAGAATGAAACACTCAAATTTTATACCCAGTCACATAAATCATTTATTTTAATAACAATTTCTAAAATTACATTATAAACACGTAAGTACTTAACAGTAGATGCGGTAAAGCCCTCATTTATAAACAACGAGATTTACATTTTGTGATTTTAATACACTGGTAGCTCCGGTAAATGTCGGTTGGTGGGAATGCTCGTACTTGTTGATGAACAGGGTGTTTCCAGACGAATAAATCCTAACCCTACATTTCTCCTTCTCCTTGTTACAAATCCACAAGGTTTTTCCTTCCAGGCGTTTTTTGAAGAGAAATTCATAATTGTTTAGTATCATGATGGGGTGTTTCTGTTTCACGGTGAAGTGTATCAAAACTAAAACAATAAAAAATTAATAAAGTCTTGTACGAATTATTACTGGAAAATAGAAATAATATACCTCCAAGGATGAGGAAAATTAACTAATAGATTTCAAGGCGTCTACTCATCATCCCATCTACTAACGTATTAGGTAGTTACTTACATCATTGCCACGCCGGTGACCAAGCAGAATGAACCGTGACCAAAATCGCAATTCGATACGAGGGTTGCTATATGTCCAGAATTCGTAACAAATTTGACTTTGCTGACTGTATACGTTGTCATAGGGACGCTATTTGTGTTGTTTAGGGACTTGGACATTTCATCTCAGTTAAAAAATGGTTTTAACTCATGAGAATTTTCGTGCCAAGACTTTCGACGTGGATTATCTGAACAACAGTACATCGATCAACTCATTTCGACTTTTGCTGATGAAGTACCATCTAAAACCACTGTATATCACTGGTTTAGTGAATTCTATCCTGGGCGTCGTTCGCTCACGGACGAATGAAGGTTTAGTTGTATCATACTTTATTAAATTATATAGGAAAACCTTCGAATCATCATTTAAAACAAACAATACTTTAGGCAAATATATCAAAAATAACAAAGATCAAATCCCAAATAAGTCAGGAGGTCGGTAAGGTCAGGATGTTAATTTGTTCTCATTGTCGAAAAGCATAACTTGGCCAGACTGTCAGAACGTTAAAAAAAGACGAATATTGGAACACAAACAATAATATATACATAAAAGCTGCTAAGTAATTACCATAAGTTCGATGATAATTTTAGAATACTGTATGTAGGAAATTAAATAAAAAACTGTCGTTGGAATCGTTAGAAATTAATAAATTAAAAGGTTCAAAAAGAATGTTAAATAATCAAATAGAAACAAACAATTCACCTTTATTAAACTTGTAATTTAACATTTTTTTTTCCATCTGCAAAATAGTATGGACTATGATTGAGCCAGACGCAATAAAAATAAATTACAGATAGTTTCAGTGTCATAAAGCAATAAAGTATTTTTAATGAATATTGTAACCGTAATTAAATAGAAGTAAGTTAGTTTATATTCAACATTTGAAGAAGCCACTGCTGAGGCGAAAACTGTAGTTTTATTTTAAAGTAATTTATAATAGATTTTCATCAAGTAAAAGTTGAAAACGTCAATTATTTTACAAGAACATTTTTCCGTGCAAAATATTTGTGCACGTTGGATTCAGTATAATTTGAGAATCGCTCAAAAAAAAAGGTTAGTGCCTATTGGTGCAAAGAAATGCTCAAAAAATAGAATCGTGATGCGTCAAAAGCCGTGTAAAACATCTACACAGGTAACGAATCTTGGATCTATGAATATTGGCCCAAAAGTAAAGAGCAGTCGACTGTATAGGTCTTTGAGCCAACAAAAGTTGTTCGCACAAGAAACACTTTGAAGTAAATGGTCGTCGGTTTTTTTGGAATAAACAAGCATGTGGCTACAGTGCCACTAGAGAATCGTACAACGATCAATTCAGAATGGCGCACAGACATTTCTTTACCGGAATCGTTTAAGAACTAAGAAAAAAACAGCCAGCGACGCAGAAGCGTTTTTCACTCAATATCGTTTCAATATTTGACCGGTCAAAACATCGAATTGAAATAGCGACCTTTCTGTCCAACGGTTTTCGAGATATTCGTCGAAATCCTATCGAGGTAATGGAGTTTATTATAAACTCTAAGAGGTAATCGAAAAGGGCCGCCAGAATGTTGATGCGCGTGATTTAGCGTGACAAAGGTCCGAAGATAACTCAATTCTATTTTTTAATTTTTGAACTTTTGAGTTTGTATCCTGAACTAAATTTTAGTCTTGAATTTTATGATATTACGGCCAGTTAACCAATATGACATAATTAAAACAGTAAGGAAACTAAAAAATACAAATTCTAGATAATATTCCTTCAGTTGTACTGAAGAAGTCTATCAACTCATTAATAATACCGTTAACATATCTAGTGAATTGGTCTCTCGAAAGTATTTTTCCGAGGGCATTAAAAACATCAAAAGTAATTCCTGTCTTCAAGAGAGGTAACCGGCTCTCCCTCTCCAACTATAGACCAATAGCTATTCTACCTACGTTATCTAAACTGTTGGAGCGTATAGTGTATGAGCAGATCATGTCCTTTCTTGTGCGCTTTAATATATTGAAATCATCACAGCACGGGTTTCGAAGTGGTCGATCTACACATTCAGCAATCTGTGAATGTTTAAACAAGATATATGAAAACACAAACGGTAATTGCAAATGTGTTGATCTGTTTATGGATCTAAGTAAGGCTTTCGATCTGGTGGATCACGCAATACTGCTGAACAAACTTCATCACTATGACTTGAAGGGTCGGGTGAGAGAGTGGTTGCAATCTTACTTGTTTGACCGACACCAAGTTGTACAGATTGATGAAGCAACATCTGAAAGATTAAGGATTATTTCTGGAGTGCCCCAAGGATCTGTTTTGGGTCCACTATTATTTTTAATTTTTGTTAATGATCTGCCAGATGTTTGCAGTAGCGGAAATATGGTAATGTTTGCTGATGATAGCAGCTATTTAACAGGAAATAGAAACATGCAGGGAGCCATTGAAACGGTACAGGAAATGCTTAATAAATTTTATAGTTGGTTTACGAATAATAAGTTATCCCTTAACGTGGACAAAACCAGTTTTATTGCTTTTGCTCCTCGAACCCACACTATAACGGAGTCATATTTACTAAAAATTAACGGTAAATCTATACAGCAAACATCCTGTACTAGATTTCTGGGTGTTCATCTCGATAACAGACTGCTGGGATGAATACATAGCTGAACTATGCAAGAAATTAGCTGCTCTCTCATATGCTGATTATAGGTTGAAACGGGTTGGTACCACGGATATTGTGCATTAATATTACTATGCAGAGTTTTACAGTCACGCTAGGTACGGTTTGATATTTTGGGGTGGGTCCCCTCATCTGATGCGTGTTTTCAAAATACAAAAAAAAGATAATTCGAATGATGGGTGGGGTGTCACTACTGGCAACATGTCGACCAATATTTAAACAATGCAGGATTTTGACTCTACCATCACTATATATTTTGGAGATTATCATCTTTGTTAGGCGAAATTTTGTAGCATTCGTAAAAAATAGTGATTTTCATCACTATGACGCACGAGGCGCTGATAAACTTGTTTTACCAATGCATCCATGTAAGATAGTTGAACATAATGTTTACTATAGGGGTGTGAAGCTGTATAAGAAGTTGCCACAACGATTTAAGCATGTTCAGAATGACAACGAATTTAAAAAATTAGTCCGCGAATTCCTTATAAGTCAAAGTTTTTATAGTTTAGAAGAATATATGTCGTATCAATAATTAGATTCAATGCTTATTTATGTATACAATGTTTATTTGTGCAAGATTATCATTTCATGTATTATTTCTGAGGTCGTGTCACTGAACATTCTGTCAATTCTGTCAATCCGACTTAATCATGGATATTTTTATTGTTGTGGGGATTGAATAAATACTTTAATAAATTATTAAATTATATACCTTATCAAGAATAAAATATTTATATGTAGGTTTAAATGTTATATATTCTTTGTATGCACAGAAGTGTGGCATTGTGCATGCTCTTGTTTTGACTTGATCCATGCATATTTGTATTGTTTTGATGATTCAATAAATTATTATTATTATTATTCTGCTCATCCTTACTGTAGAATCTCAGCTCATGCTGGCCGATATTCCAATGCCAAGATGAAAAAGCAATTCAGCTCCTCTCACCCTAGCATAATATTTTACGAACAATGTGACACGTCTGCAAGAGCACGGCACGCTGTCCCACTATGGCAATGGATCTCGAGATACCGAGGCTCTCGAGGTTCTTTGAAAATCTCTTACTTATCAGGCCTTCGGCGGATATAACGAAGGCCACTACGTCTACCTTACTCAGTTTCCACTGGTTCTTCAAGTCGTATGCCAGATTTTCATACTTTGTGGATTTTTCTATCTCAGTTTTTCTAATGTTGTGAGATAGTGGCACTGCGATGTCAATTATAAAGGCCCTCTTGTCCTTTTTGTTGATTAGAACAATATCCGGCCTGTTATAATCAACCGTTCGATCAGTAGTGATTGGTCTGTCCCAGTAAATAATGGTATCGGATGCTTCAAGTACAGGAGAAGGCGAGTACTTATAATATGGAGGAGGTGCGCTTTCTAATAGCGAGTATTTTTTTGCAATTTGTTGATGTATACTTTTGCCTGATTATGCCGTCCTAAATAAGCATTAGGAGCAAGGGCCGGGCAACCGCCAATAAGGTGCTCAATTGTTTCCCCCGAAGTACCGCATTTCCTGCACTAATCGACTACGTCCAAATGCAGTATGTGTTTTTCATAGTTTTTTGTTCTTGTTACCCTATCTTGAATAGATATCGCGAAACCTTCTGTTTCTAGGTACAAGAGTCCATCGGCCAGCCACTTCAGAGACAATTGTTCGTCAATGGTGTCATCTTCGAGTGACTTAGGAAAGCTTCCGTGCAATGTTTGTCCTTTCCATTCTCGAACGCAATCCGTGAGTGTTGTTCTGCTATCAATACGATTTTGTTTATTTAGGTTCAGTGGGGTGAAACCCCGGTCCTCATTTGCAACCAATTTCATTAACGTACTGTTTGAATCAATGAAGTGTTTTCTCATTCTATTTTCTATCTCATTATACTATTATTATTATTTAATGAATTTGAAGTCAAAATGTCCAATTAGGAATTGCTGTAATAATTTCTTGCAAATCTTTCGGGCTTCCCTTGATTCGACATCCTTCCAGCATAGGCTTGGTCCTTCCTCTAGTTCTCGAACTGTACAAACCCTTTTTGCTCAGTTGGTGTCATGATACTATGAATTGAGAGTACTAATAGAACAGGACATAATACTGCTACGAAAAAATCCTTTGTATAAGCCCCAAATGGCTATCGCTTAAGAAGGCCAAGGCTGAGATGGTGAGATGATGTGATCGCGGATCTTAAGGAACTTGATGTACGAAACTGGATGGAAATTGCAAGGAATAAAGAGGAGTTCAAGTTAGTTGTTGGGAAGACCAGGGCTTTCTAAGTGTCAAAAAGCATTGTATGTGTGTGTTTGATGGAGAATTATAAAAATAAAACAAAAGCTTTCATAGGATTCCACTATATTTGATATAGAGTTTTACCGTGTTTACAAACAACAGATGTCATGGATATAATAAACTCTTGGACAGTTTTCTGTAACGATAAACTAACAACTTAAAGGCTTACATGGGCGAGTATTACTATCTTATATTTTATTTATTTTTTGAATATCTACAAAAGATGTTCGTTCTTTTTAGTATACATTTTAAAAGAGCGTAATTTATCTCTGCGACAGCCCTTATTACATATTGTCTAAAAGACTACATCAAAAATAGAACACAAAAAAAGACATAACGATTAAAATTCTCCGTTAAAAAAAAGTGCTCTCCTTTAACACTGCGCCATCATTTCGAAGAAGGGTTGATGCAAAAGTTCGTCCCATTGTTTGTAATTATTAACTAAATATTACATTTACCTTGTCCATTTCTCTTCTTCTTATCACACGGAGATTGGCGACCATCATGACTATTTTCGCTTTGTTTACAGCTGCTCTAACTGGTTTGATGTACAGTTGAAACATCTCATTGACATAATTTTCAACAATTAACTAACATACAATTTAAAGATGAAATGATAAAGATAAAGATGAAATAATGCTGTCATCTAGGGTCAAAAATAGGACGAACTTTGCAACGAACACAATAAAATGAAAGTACCATATTTGTTTCATTCGAAAACCGGTCCTATTTCACACGACAGTGAATTTTTAGAAATCTACAACGACCCTCCACATCGCATCATTAGTTTTCAGTCGTGACCTGAGTAAACTAACATTGTCACTGTCCCTGTAACCAAAATCAGTCTAATACGATCTGCGAAATTTCTTCGTGTACTCCAAAGTGACAGCGTGAGATCTCAAATCTTGATAGTTGCCTTTGAAAGTTCGCTCATGTGTGTGAGCACAGTCCTTTATCTGTACCAAGTTCCCAGTTGCCATCAGTCTAACTTTACATCGGTGTTTGTTGTCTTGGGTACAGCACCAATTACTTTTAGTGTCGTTTCTTAGTTGTAGTTTGTATTCGTAGCCGTCTATGATCATTATGGGATGTTTTCGTCCAGGCGCGAAATGAACTGTACCTAAAACTTTTATTATCAGTTAATTTAATTAAAAAAAAACTTCACACAGAGCATATTGACATAATATAACACAATCTGTAAGGCAAGCAGCATAAATTAATAATTCTTATTAAAAAGTAACGCCATATTAATAAATAAACTACATTAAACTTTACAGGAAGAAAAATAAATGTAATAAGCGGGAATTCCCCGTTTTTGTTTAATAATTAGATGCGTAATGTGAACAAGGGTGAATAATTCAAGTCAACCTGATCATTTAGCATTAATCTCTAGCATTATCGACATTTTTTTTAATCGGCCCATTTGGAGATCAATATATGCACTTTTTAGAAAATTATTTATTAGACCTTTTGGACGGTATACCTCTAAACTTAACACAAGACATGTGGTTCATGTAAGATGGAGCGCTGCCTCATTTTACTATTGCTGTGCGAAATCACTTGTGTGCAATAGTGAGTTTCCTTGGCCACCTCATAGCCCAGGCATTGATCATCGACAAGATGTGCAATGGAATATTCGAATACGTATATGTCGAAACGGCGTGAGGTATCGATATTGGCCAAGGGATTACGTGGAAATTATGACTCTTCTCTATTTTAAAGTCAAAATATTCCCAGCTTTATAAGGTAAAAAAATTTGAGTGAGTTAATTCCTCACAAAGTAGGTAGCAAGCGCCCTCTACGAACTAGGATTAAAAATCCAATTACCCCGATTTTGAACCTGATTTTTCGAAAATTTAGTTTCACTTTCAACACTCTGGCATCCGGCCATCCATTCTAAGGCATCCGGCCTTACCCAGCCTCGAACTGGCGTGACTGAGCGGTAATTCCTTGTCATATTTTACACTCTTACCTAGAAACATTCACAAGAATCTTAGAAAAAAAAATTTGCCTAGTACGGGATTCGAACCCGCTCCACATTAACTGTCGTAGCGTAAGGCTGACGCCTTAGACACCACAGCATAAAAATTTCGTACGAAATATTAAGTATCTGTCCAAAAGTCTATGTTGGACAAACGGGAAGATATTTCTCCACTAGCCTAAATGAACATAAAAAAGTTGAATCTAGAAACAAAATAATTCTCATTATGCTAACCATTTAATGTTAGAAAATCACAATGTTTTTCACACGAAAATTTTATAATATTACACAACGAAAATAAATCTAAAAAACTAAATCTCAGAGAGGGACTAGAAATTAATATAAGAAAAAATTTGGGTATTTTTCAAAATGACCAGGTTGATATGTTAAATTTATGTTGCGCATCTAGGCATTGAAAAAATGGAATTTCCTACTATGACAATTTATAGTCGATGGTCAGTTTAGGTTAACTACTTTTCTTACTGTAAAAACAGTTTTCGTATTTGAAAAAGGCAGTAAAGTAAAATAAGTTTTAAATAAAGTCGAAATTTAGAATTATCTTAATTCGATTATATAAAATGAAATTCCATCAAGTATCGTCAGCTAAATCCTATATTGACAAAAATAACCTTTTTGTTCACTCTAATAAGAAGGAAGAAATACACAAAGAAAAGTACAAAACTCGCATCACATCAACGAAACTTTTGATGTGACTTTAAGCACGCTTTTTTTTTTGTCGATTACTTACCAAGTAGGTACGAGAGTTGCTATTTATCATCCGGAATAATAAATAAAAACAAATATTTATCATTGAAAACGGTTTTATTATTTTTCAAAATATTCTCCGGGATGATCGATATAATTTTGCATACGTTTAAACCAAGTGTTTTCAGGTATACAGGTAAAACTATTTATTTTTATTTTTTGTTTTTTTAACGCCTAGTCTAATTATCCTAAATCTCGACTGGTAAAAATCGGGCTATTTAATTACAATATGATCTTATCTATTATCAGGGTTTTGGAAATTTAGCTGGTCATTTGTGGTTATATGAGGGATTTTTTTTATTTCCAATATTTCTAATTTTTAACTTTTCGTTCCTGATTATGTGATTAATTTAAAGTGATTGTTTTCAATACAATATGTAGACATTCCAGTGCTTTTTATATTACTTAAGATATTTTTTTGTGTTCTTTTATTTTACAACTTTGACCGATATATCATATAGCGCTTTCCAATCCTTACAGTTAATTTTCTATACACCTGATTTATCTAAAGTAACCGATTTATCCTTATTATTAACTAACATTCTACCTACATTAAGTTTATTTGCATAAATAGTCATACGACCTAGTTTGTTTAATATTTTACATACTCTATTACTCAGTTTAGAAGTGTAATTAATAAATTAAAACGATTTGTCTTTTTGCTTTTTAATGTTACAGAATACGTGTAAATTCAACTTTGATGTTTTTTAAACAATTTGTCAATTAATCCTTCTTTGTAGCCGTTGCTTTTTGCTATCTGCTTAAAGGTATAGAGCTCTTCATTAAAGTTTAGAGGAAAACTTACTAATCTATGTATTAGAATATGGAAAGGACATAGTTTGACTTGCCAAGATTGTTTAGAATTAAAGTGTATAACCGTGTCTGTTCTAGTCGATTTTCTGTAAATATCAAATTGTAATTTATTAGATATTTTCTTTATCTTTACCTCTAAGAAGTTAATTTGATCTTTAAGTCCAGTCTCCATAATGCATTGAATATTTTTGTGTATGGAATTTAAATGACCAAAAAACGTGTGTAAATTTCTTTCCGTACCATTTCAAATGCAAAAAACATCGTCCACGTATCTGTGCCAGTGTGATATATTGTTGGATTTTTTCAGTTAAAAATAACATTTTCGAAATCAGCCATAAACATTTCAGATAACAAAGGTGAGATAGGTGAGCACATTACAAGACCGTCTTTTTCTTGATAAATGTCATTGTTATATTGAAAATAATTTTGTCCTAGCCAAACTAATCGAAAAATCTATAAGAAACGTTTGAAACACAACAGTCGATTTTGAACAACCTTCTTTAAATTAATTCGTGAGCGAATGATGGTCACGACTGAATTCACTAAACCAGTGAATATAATGCTTTTGGTTAGCGTTATATCACAGAATTTACTATAGTGCAAAGTGCAATCCACTTAACTTTCAATATATATATATATATATATATATATATATATATATATATATATATATATATATATATATATATATATATATATATATATATTATTGAAAATCTCAACAATATCAACAAAACAGTTGACAACGTTTAAACCATATCCTACAATTAATATTACAAAATAATCAATTCGCGATCAGACCGCAAAAAGAAAAAAAAGCAAACGAATATCACACTCCCCTATACTTGGCGCTAATAAATGTTGAAAAGGTTTTCGATAGCATCGAAACTTGGAATTGAAAGTCCATGAAATACGAAAACATAACGCTCGTTCAAGATATTTATGAAGAAACAATTTATCAGAGGAAATCGAACCAATTCCAATTCAAAGAAGAGTTCGGCAAGGTGACTTGATATATCTAAAATGATTCATATTTCTAAAAATTAGATTCCACGGTAAAAAACCTAAATGAGGCATGTAACAAGGTAGGTTCACGGACAAAAACAGCAAAGACAAAAAATGACAAACACTGAATATGTAGTAGGGTACAGCGGAGTTAGTTGATCATAGGGGAAAACTAAGCAACCTACAACAAAAGTGGCGAAAAGAAGGGGTTATGGGAGGGGAATACACAACACAACTGTCAATTGTTGTCCAATGCGCCGATAAAATAAGAGAACGCTTTTTCCACATAAAAAATATATTACAGGTCATCATAATTTTTCTACTATACTCGTATAAAAATACTTAATAAGGACCATGTACGTATTTAAAGATTACTCAATTATTGTTGTTTCGATTATAGATGGTTAGTTATTTTTAACTCATGATTTTTACGAACATCCCGACTTAAATAGTAACACCATACCGCCCGATAAACAGAGACCAGGTGGAACGTACGCATCTTAGAGTAGCGATCACGAGTAAAAGAGCACAGATGTAATGAGCTAGCTTGGAAAAATTTGACTAGAACATGTCACGATGAACATCCGCTATTGGATCGAAGAAGGCTGATCATGATAAAACAATTCGCTTAACTTAAAGATTCTGAACCCTCGATGGTCCTCGGTTTTCCTTTATAAAGTTTAAACGTGACGTGCTGAGATCTGTACTGATCCAAACTTTCATTACAGGTAGGTGCGTGACTATGAGCGATAGATTTAATAGCAACGGTGTTTCCAAAAGTAATCAGATTCACTTTGCACTTGCTTTTCTTGTGGTATTTACAAGACCAGTAGCTCTTGATCGGTCCGTTCTTCTCCGCGCGATTTTTCTGAAATATGTATTCGAATGCGTCGATTATCAAAGTGGGATGTTTCTTTCCAGCCGTTGGTTTGAAGTAAATAATACCTAAAACAAGAAAATAGATATGAACATGTTCTCCAAGTGAGGTTCAACATAACCTCGATGGGGCGATGTTTGAGCTTTTTTTCTTCGCTATCGTGGAGTCAAACCAGAGTTCAAGAACCGGTTAGTGAGTTAGTAGAGCCGTTGGGATTCACGAGTCAATTACCACAAAACTTTATACAAAATACCACTATTGTCAGAAAGCAAGATGGGCTTGAACTTTTAGATTGTATTTCCTTCTAATTGATGCAAATTTATTATAAACGTATAATAAAAGAATTTTTGCTGGCACTGCAGCTTCGTCAGAAATAAATATTTTCGCTGTTGAAATGGGTATAAATACAAAACTTTTCTATAATAAACAATAAAATATATATTTTTAGTTTTGAGTGAAGCTGTTTTTGGGTAACGTTATACCACAGAACTTATTATAGTACAATCCCTTTCAGAAGACCCTGTATGTAAAATAAAACTTCAAATTAACTCTCCATAGATATAATATTGACGATCTTACACAATAGCAATATAAGTCTTGACATACATACAACCACATCGTTTAAATCAGAGGTTCCCAGCCTTTTCTGACCCACCGTCCCCTTTACAACAAAAAAAAATTCCAACGCCCACCCCAAAAATCATTTTTCATCAAGACAATGCGCATGCTCACAGAAGTGTTCTTGCAATGGTCAAATTGAATTTACACTACGAATTGTTCGAGCATCCACCATATTCACTAGATCTGGCCCCCTCTGACTTTCATCTGTTTTTCATGAAATATAGAAGTTACAGCAGTCGTAGATAAGTATTTTGAAGGACTTCCAGAAAATCACTTCAAGAGATGGAATAAATGAATTGGAAAACAGCTGGACAAAATGTATTGAGCTTAAGGGCGAATATACGGAAGAATAAGATCATTTTTTCAACTATAACTTGTTTTTATCATTTTCTTGCCGCGAACTTTTGAATTAGCCTAGTATTAATAGGTAGGTACGTCACGGCCGATCCCCTTGACTTGACTTAACGCCCCCCATGTGCCTCTGGATTAGCTATCGCATCCATGGATCCACAGCCCCCTTTGGGAACCTATGGTTCAAATCACATTCCTTAACTAAAATTACAACAGAATCATCAGCTGATCAAACTTAAATATTTTGCAACATGGATGGTCCTTTCGGCTTCCCCTTATACTCGTTAAATTGCACGTATTGATATCGGTACTGATCTAAATTCTCCTTACAGCTAGGGTCGTGATTATGTGCGATGGATTTAATAGAAACAGTGTTTCCAGAAGTAATCAAATTGACTTTGCACTTGGTTTTCTTATAGTATTTACAGGTCCAGTAGCTTCTAACAGGCGCGTTCATCTTCATACCGCGATTTTTTTGAAATATGTATTCGAATCTGTCGATTATCAGGATGGGATGTTTGTTTCCAACCGTTGTTTTGAAGTAAATAATACCTAAAACAAATAAAAATTAGATATGAACATGTTGTACAAATTCGACTCGATGGAACGACGCTTGAACTTTTGGTCTTCACTGTCGCGGCCTCCAGTCAAGCCGATAAGATCAGTTGGCCAGAGTTCCGGAAGTAAATAGTATGAAGGCGCGGTGAGGCGATGGGAGTTACAGTCGAGTTTTATCCCAACGCCATCACCTTATTAATTACATACCCCAGAACTTTATCGAAAATGCTCAGAAGGTTTTTAAATAAAACACAATATATTCATTCGTTCATACAAATGTATTTTGTTTCTTTCAAAGTAATTCGCTCTCGCTGAAATACACTTATTTCAACGTTTTATCCCGTTTTCGAAACAGTTTTTGTTCTCGACTACTGGAATTTCTTTCAGAGCTGCCAATAATCCTCTTGCATGGCTTCTAAGCACTCAAAACAGTGTCCACAAAGTGGTTTCTTCAATCGAGAAATAGTAAAAAGTCACATGGAGACAAATCTGGGGAGTATGGTGTTAGTAAAGTATAAGATCATTGATTTTGGTACTGCTTTTTCACTTCTTATCGTAGAAGGTATTCCTGCACGAGGCTCGTCTTCAACTGCTTCTCTACCAACACCAAAGTCGTTGTACCACCTTGTAAACATTATTTTTTGACATAGCTTCATTTTTAATATTTTTAATTGACCAGCACAAAAATTTTAAGACAAATCCACTTCAAAAAAATCAGCGAAGTAAGTTTAACGTTTATTAAAGACACAAAAATTTCTAAATTAACAAGTGAAATGATATGAAATTTATGTTAGCTATCAAGGTCAGTCATACCAACTTAATAAGCAAACGGCTGCATCAATACGAGCAAAAGCCACCTTACTTTTTGATTTGCACACTTTATATAACAATTAAAAACACACATGACTTCAAAAATGACGTATCTGAGGGTATTTTAGTTATTTAATTAGAGTTGCATGGACCCATATCAGACGATATAGGAGGATACGTGAAAATATTTTTTCCATTGGAATTTCTATTGGAACTTGGAACACTAAACTCTCAGAAATTTGCCACTAAACATCAGTTTTTTTTAACTTTTCGACGCACGTTTCGCTAAAAATGTTAACATCAACAGGCATCTTCAGTCAAAAACTGAATAATCTTCATGTTCATCTGGAGCTTTTCCATAAAGCGATTGACTGGACTTGTAGGCTGTTTTTCCTTAGTAGTCTGCCTATCCCATCAGTGATTCCTTTTGAGTATGGTAGCAGGATCTTTGGTGCATTAGGTTCGTGATCCTCCATTGTTCTTCGTGTTTGGGTTTCCTAACGGTGAATGGCCTTCCTGATACAATTTTCAGAATATCCATTTTGTCAAAGGGTTGTGGAAATTTTTGATAGTTCCTCGCTTCGTGTATCTGGTAGTGTCATTCGGAAGGATCTGGAAATCAAGGTGTGAAGGATGATGATAGGATTCAGCGATGAGGTATCGATCGGTGTGAGTTGATTTTCTCTACACTGTATATCCGAGGGTTCCAGAAAGTTGTTTTGTGATGAGGAGATCCAAAAATGGCAATTTCTTATCCTGTTCGACTTCCAGGGTGAACTGTATTCTGGCGTTGATTTCGTTTAATTCGGTGAGGAAGTTGTTTAGAAGTTCGTTTCGGTGAGGTCATTTTATAAAGATATCATATAAGTAGCGTTTCCAAAGTTTGGGTTTTAAAGAAGCGCTGGCCAATGCCTTTGTGTGGAAAACTGTCATGAACACGTTGGCTATAACGGGTGATAGAGATGATCCCATTGGGGCATCGTCGATCTGTCTGTAGATCTGCTGGTTGAAAAAAATATATTTATTCTTCAAGACGTATTCGGAGAGTTCCCCCACGTATGGTGAAAAGTCTTCGTTCGTCGAAATTATGTCCAAAGCCTCGTCTATGGGGATTCTTGGATATAGTGAGACAATGTCCAGACTTGAAAATACCAAATGAGATTTTGGCAAAACGTCGTGAGTCTTCACAGAATGATCGACACATCCATGAAAATATTATATATATCATCATCAGCCCGTATCGATCCACTACAGGATGAAGGCCTCTTCAGCAAGCAACTTTCACGGTCCTGGGCTTTCCTCTGTCACTCTGCTCCAATATACTTAACGATGTCATCAATCCATCGTGCTTTCGGTTTCTTCGCGGACGTTTGCGATCAAGCGGTATCCACTCCAGGATTGCCTTAGTCCATCTATCATCCCATCGCCTCGCTATATGGCCTGCCCATTTCCATTTCAATCGCTTTACTCTACCAATGATGTCACATATTTTAGTTTGTTTCCTGATTCATGCGCAGGACTTTCTGTCTCGTATTGTAATGCCAAACATACATCTTTCCATTTCCCTCTGTGCTACCGGAAGTTTTTGAATTGATGTGACCAGGTTTCACTTTCGTGTGTTAAAACGGGTAGAACGCACTGATCGAATACTTTTCTTTTCAGGCAAAGTGGGAATCTGCTCTTAAACACAATGCTGAGCCTACCAAATATCTGCCAGCCACATTTAACACGCCGTTCCACCTCCCGGGCGGTATTCCCCTCCATATAAAGCTGTCCACAATCTCCAAATCCCTTCCTAAAACTAAAATTCTTCTGTCCTAAGCGAAGTTATTAAACATAACCTGACTCTTTTTCAGGTTTATTTTCAAGCCAAATGGTTCGTCAGCCCTTTGCAATTCTTGTATGCGTCTTTGCAGCTCCTCTGGATCTTGTGTAAGGAGAACGATATCATCTTCAAATCTAAGATGGTTTAAGTTTGCATCGTTGATCTTTACACCATCCTGTTCCCAATCCAGTTTACGGAATACTTCTTCAAGGCCTTTAATTCCCACTTCAAGATCATCAAGGTGAATTGTGGTTGAAACTCCATCATATATCGATCCTAATAGATTTACGTATGCTTTATCTATCCCCTGGCTAAGCAGTGTATTCATTATTACATGCTTTGAGATGGAGTCAAATGTATTTTCCTAATCGATAAAAGCCAATCATAGTGGCATGGTGTATTCGTTATGTCTTTCTATGGCCTGCTGTACAACATGGATGTGATCCATTGTACTGAATCCACTTATGAATCCTGCTTGTTCTCTTGGTTATGCGTTATTCAGTTTTTTTAATACTCTTTTAGAAATTATCTTAGTGAAAACTTTGTACATTACTGATAGGAGACTTATTGGGCGGTGGTTCTTTAAATCGTCCTGTGCTCCCTTTTTATGTAAAAGGATCACTTCTGCATTTTTCCATAAAGGTACGTTTTGTGCATTGTGACTGAAAAGGTCAGTCTTCAGACAAGCATTGAGAATGCCAAGTGTGACCTTGGCGAAACGTCTGCACGTTTCCAACAAACGGGACACAAACGATCGGATGTACTCCCGGACTAATAGTCTAGCGTATTCTTCTATCCGCGAAACATTACGAACTAACATAGACTAGGCCCCCTCACTGAAAGAAAATTTATATCGTCCAAATCAATGGACTATTTAACTGAACAAAAAGTTAGACGATGTGTATCGAGTTTAAAGAAGAAATTTTAAATATGTTGCTGGAAGCAATAGATAATAAAATAAACAAAGTCAAATTAATTTATTAGAAGATTTTTCTATGTAATACACACAGATCTTACAGAGAAAAGAAACTACATGTATTGCTAAACAAAATAACCACAATGTTTGGTACAAAACAGAAAGTCACTACGAATAAAAGTTTTTACAATATTCCAAGAAGACGTTCTGAGATTTCAGAATGGTATAATTTCCCTTGAACGTCGGTGGATGATTGTGAGACGTCGATTTTATTCTCAGCGTCTTCCCGAACGTCATCAGTTTCACTTTGCACTTGCTGTTCTCCTTGCAGCATCTCCAACTGCTCTTTGTGCCATACGTGTGTTTAAAGTTAAATTCGTATCCGTCGAAGACCAGGGTTGGATGTTTGCGACCAGGTGAAAAATATACTATGCCTAAAATTTTATTGAATTAATGTTAACATAATTCGAAAAGAAATAAAGGGAAATCAAAATATTCTGGTACAATACCAATTTAAATGGTAATATTTACAGTGTTATTTACAATATCTGATATATTTCATGAGAATATATCAAGTATTATGTAATTAGACAATATACAGAAATACTCCCAAAAATACTCGACAAGCATCTTATTAGGAACAGGAGCAGATATCTTTAATAATATCTTGTGTAACCGTCAGAGTGTAAGTATTTGCATTTCGCTCATATATACCAGGTGTCCCATTAAGGATGGATCGCGGCCGTATCTTGAAAACTATTTATCCAACAGCTTTGGGGGAAAAAAAATTGTACTAAAAATGATCATGAGAAATTCACCAAAAATAGTTTTAAGCTTCTAAAACGACCGCAAGAGAGCGTGACGAGCTAAACATTTTTAAAAATCTTTTTTTTGTGTGTATTTTCAAGTGTTAATCGAGTAAGAAAAATTCTCAGTTATAATTAGCAAACTGTCTCCTACAACTTTGTTTTATGACATTTTGTCGTAATTTCACGAATAGAGGGGGGGGGGGCTAGTTTTACTTATTGAGATAAAAAGTCGTCTAATGTCCGTTTGCCTTAACCGATTTTCCTCAATTTGGATTCATTTAAAATGCAATTGCTGGGACAAACAGATAATCTGGGAATGGTACAGCCTTTACCACATGGTAAGAAAGGTGATTTAAAGAGGAATGGTCCAGTGAAAACCCGAAATCGATATCTCTAACATGTCAAGAGATATTTCGATTTTTCTGAAAAAAATCAGTTAATTTTAATTTTTACCGTAATATTAAGTTAAAAATTGGTCTTAATATTTAGGTCGCAATCGCAACCGCAACAATTTTATTTAAAAAATAAAATTATCTATTCAGTATCAATCATCATAAATGTTCTAATCCTGACCTTGATAATATTTTCTAATTTAATTACATAAGCGGAAAAAATGCCTTTCCCCAATTGTTGCATTTTCTCTTTTGTGATGCTTAAAGACTACTTGACAGAATATTGAAATCAGTTATTAATAAATACACCTACTCTTTCTTTTAAAGTAAATGAGTAGATGAATGAAATTATGCGTTTTCGGGTTTCCAAATAAACGCATGCAATCCTTAGGTACATTACACAGAGTGTAAGAAGGGAACCATGGAAACAAACAAAAACAGTCAATTTAACTTGTCAGTTTTGAAAGGCATTACATTTTCAACATTGCATTTATTGATTATTAATAATTATTATATCTAACAATGCATTTACGAATAACGAGGCCTATGACATGTTGGCGGTGTATTTCCAATGTTTTGAAAATGCATGTATTGCAGAGCGGCAATATGCAATATGCAAGAGCAAATATCCCGAAAGAAGGCATTATTCGAAGAAGGTGTTTACACTTCTAGCAAGACGCTTACGAGAAACAGGAATTGTGCATCCAGATCCAGTCCGCACCAGGTTATGTTCGATTCGTAATGGAGATAATGTCGTAAATGTTCTGGCTTCTGTTCAGACAAATATCTGAAGAATTAGATGTTAGCAAGACATCCCTTCATCGAATCTTAAGAGATAACAAGCTGCACCCTTATCATGTTGTCTTACACCAAGCCCTTTTGGATAACGATTTCGACAGACGGTTAGACTATTGTCACTGGTTAAAAAATATGTGTAGTGGAAATAAACAATTCTTAAAACGCATACTATGGACTGATGAAACTACTTTTAGCAGTGATGGAGGCGTTAACTTACATAATATGCACTACTGGGCAGTTGCTAATTCACACTGGATGTTAGAAATCAATCACTAAAATAGATGGAGTGTGAACGTATGGTGTGGTGTTTTGGGAGACAAAATTATTGGTCCCTTTATTTTTAATGGACATTTGAATAGTGAAACATATTAAATTTTTTTACAAAATGGACTGCCAGAACTAATGGAAGATGTTTCGTTGGAAACAAGAAGACAAATGTGGTACCAGCATGATGGATGCCCTGCCCACTTCTCGCAGCTGGTTCGAAACTTCTTGGATGCTTCGTTTCCAAATCGTTGGATAGGACGAGGTAGTTTATTTTCGTGGCCGGCGCGCTCACCGGATTTGACAGTCCTCGATTTTTACTTGTGGGGAAGACTAAAAGACCTTGTTTTTCAAACTCGTCCTACCACACGAGAAAACATGATTGAAATAATTCAAAATTCAATAACCAGCATTTCAACAGCGGAAATTGAAGCTGCCGTTTTTAGTACTCGTCGAAAAATAAATCTTTGCATTTCTAAGGATGGAAGGCATTTTAAACATTTAGAAAGGCGTTAAAGTTCAGATTCTGTTAATTATTAGACTGTTGTGCTGTTAATTTTATTTGACTGTTGTTATTATTATTGTCTTCGTTGTTGGCCCGTTGGCCTTTAAACACGCTCCAAATTAATATGGCACGAAGAATTTGGACCAGTCCTAAGCCTGTGAAGAAAGGCAAACATTAGGTTAATATTTTCTTAACTTAATGCTTAATGATCGAAATATCTCTTGACTTGTCAGAGATATCGATTTCGGGTTTTCACTGGATGATTCCTCTTTAAATTACCTTTCTAGCCATGTAATAAAAGCTGTACCATTCCATTTGTAAAAACTAAACAAAATTTCAAAAAACTATTGTTGAATGTAACGCCACCTCGCGGTTTCATTTATAAACTAAAGAATTTATCTCCCAGATTATCTGATTGTCCCAGCAATTGCCTTTTAAATGAATCCAAATTGAGGAAAATCGGTTTAGGTAAACGGACATTAGACGACTTTTTATCTAACTCTCCCCCCCCCCCCCACTTCTTTATTCGCGAAGTTACGACAATACGACATTACGTATTACGACGTTACGACATTACGTATATATATATATATATATATATATATATATATATATATATATATATATATATATATATATATATATATATATATATATATATATATATATACAGAATATGTGGCAATCTCCTCCGATCAAACATATAATGGACATATATGGACAAGTTCCTATACACTTTTTTTCCTTCAATTTTCAACAATTTCGAAAGCAGTATTATAGTCCGATCAAATTAGACAGAAAAATAAGAGTGAAGGTACGTAAATTTACATCAAGCTGGAAGTGAATAAAACTGTTCAAAACATAATTAAAAATAACATTTCAAAATTCCCCATCGTTCCGGTGCTTGGAAAAAAATTGACTCGAGGTAAAAGTAAAAAACTGGGTTTTTCGCGATTTTCATCAAAACGGTAAGTTTTATCGTAAAATTACCTTAGACAAAAATTGTAAAACATAAAATTATCTATAAAAAAGATATCAATATTTTTTTTCCTAAGAGCCACCGTTCCTGAGATATAACGATTCAAAAAGTTGTAAGCGTCATAATATGCATAAGTATGTCACGTATATACATCTCTGTAGCTGTAATATATGTAAAAATATTTTTCTATCGGTGATTGTAATTTACATTTAAAATATAAAATATATATTAATAAAATTATGAGAATATCAGGTAAAATGAAACCCAGTCCCTTAATTTATACACCAGTATAACCTTGAGACATCTGTCTCTCTGTTCAATTGTGTGCGTGGCTAGGGTACCCAATAAATAAAATACCATTAGTTTTGAGCGCCACTCCGTAGTGACAACTCGTGTTTATTCTAACCTATTTCAGACTGTTTTGAGTTTTATAATAAAAATGTCAAAATATTGTTTTATTTGTGATAAACTTTTAACTGAAAGTGAAAATGTTACTGTTGAACGTGGTATTAGAAGACATTAATCAAATATCGAAAGAGCTGATGAATTTTCAGAATATCTTCAAAATCAGAAATCTATGACAATACACTAAAATTGTCGTAAAAATTATACTCGAAAATATTCTATTGCTGCAGCTAATAAAAGACAACGTGAAGAACAAAAAGCCAGTACATCTACAGTAAGTCCTTCTCGTACTAGGGGGACTTAAAACTGTTAAACACAATTTTTTGAAACTGTAAAAAGGGATGCACAGTTAAATGTGGTTGCAAAAAAGTTGGACTGTTTTGTTCCCTGGCATATATAAATTGTCAAGGCCAGTCGTGTTCTAATGTTGAATCACCAACAGTAGAGGATTCGTTTGCTACCAACGAAGAGACATGCGATACATGGCTACTGACCCAATTCGCTTACACCTAGGATGAAGAAGAAGAAGAAGATCAAGATGAAGTAATTGAAGATTATGAATCGGACGAATAAATTATTCTACTGTTTTTTAATTTCCATCGCTTTTATCGATTCCAACCCTTGCTAATATCTGTTATTATGCAATAGTTTCCAATTAAACAGAATCTCCCACGTACCGAAACGATGGGGAATTTCGAAATGTTATTTTTAATTATGTTTTGAACAATTTTACTCACTCACCTTTGAATGTCTAGATTGACCGGTCTATTAGGAATGTACATCACTGAAACTCATCTCTGGTAATCTGGTAGGTTGTTCCACGATCTTGTTCTCCCCATTTTTTTTCTCTTAACGCTTGATGAACCTTCATTCAAAACCCCAAATATTCTGTATTTATGATGGCCTCTTCATACGGTAAATAAAAGAAAATTGTTACCATCTGCTTACTGGCGGAAAGAACGGCCAAAAATATTCGTGGAGGCGACAAAACGTCCACTTTGTGTAAAATTTTCGAATATATCTTAAATAAACACCAAATTAATCTAATACCTTTTAGATTAATTTGTTTTTTAATCTTTATCGTTTTTTTTTTTATAAATTTTTAATTTAATGTAAATTAATTTGTTTGTTAATCCTAAGTTTTTCATATCCTAATCTCGCAACAAGAAAAAACAAATACACTTACATCGATTTAGTAAACGAATCTCTTTTTTGAGACACCCCAAATAAATATTTTCTGTTAGAATCCTATATTCCATATTAGAAATACGATGAGGGATTCTCAAGCTTCGTGACCTTATTATTAAGAAAAATACGAAATGTTTTTTAAAACAAGAAACATTTTTTATTAAGACACTCTTTTTGACTTTCACATTAAAAATGTACTATTATCTATGGGTAATACACAGTTTATCCGGAGGAACAAGTGACTGATCGTTATTATTATTATTCACGTATGGGCTTTGGTGGACCACGCGAAGTACAATTAGAGGCGTTTGTTGTTAGCCTTCCTTTGCGCCCATACTAATTTCATTCCTTCGCTATGAGATTTTTTCCTTTCATCAGACCAAGTTGTTCCAGCCTTCCTACATTTTTCTCTCTGGCCAGCCTTCCAAACGTCAACCTTGTGTCTGAAACAGCCTCTATCCTGAATTTCACTTTGTGTAATATTTGTTGATCTTAGGTCCTCTTTAATTGCAGCAATCCATTTATTTCTACTTTAGCTCTACTCCTATTTTCATAAAATTCAACTATTTGTCTAGTTAGCCTACTTGGATTCATCCGTTTTATGTGTCCGTAAAACTTAAGCCTTCTTTTTCTCATATCGCTATGTATATCTCTCTATTGTTTGATTTCTTGGTTTGCTCGAAGTCGGTTTGTTGTTGTATTTATTTGTTTGGGGCCTAAGATTTTTCTTATGATTTTTCTTTCCTTCTTTTCAATGTCCTCGATGTCTCTCTTTCTATTCAAAATGAGCGTTCCTGCCCCATATAGACATTTTGGCTTAATAACTGTGTTGTAATGTCTCAGTTTTGTGTTTTTAGATATGCATTTTTTATTTTAAATATTTTGTGTAAGTCTCAATGCCATTTGACATCTACCAGTTCCAGTATTTGACATCTACCCTTATTGGCCGCTTTTTGCAACCCATTTTCCATGATTATTTCACCCACATATTTGAATTGAGAGAGTCGTCTGATGTTACCATATTTTGTTTTTAGAAATGGTGTTCTTGGTCTGTTGCAGCTCATGTATTGTGTTTTTTCAAAGGAAATTTGGAGTCCCCTGTGCCGTTAACACATCTTGAGCCAAAATTGCTAGATCATCAGCAAACGCCAGACAATCAATTTTGATGTTGGTTCTCACCAGTTTAATGGATTGGTCAATATTCAGGGCCGACTTTTTTTCACGCCACTCCTGTATTACTTTTTCTAGAACACAGTTAAATAAGAGTGGCGAGAGTCCATCCTCTTGTCTCACTCCACTTTTACTTTCGAAGGGCTGTTGCTTTAATAATTGTCAGCGTTATTATATTATATTACGGGTTCAATTCAAAAACTATTTTAACTTAAAATTTGTCAGTCTATTGCCATACACCCGATCTCCTTCTCCAAACCTCTCGATAGACAGCGGCTTAGTTATCGGCTGCTTTTTATTGTACATCTTTTATCTGTACATTTTATTACATACCACGTCATACATCGGTCATGACCTTCCTAGTTTTTTCTACCATGTTAGTTAACCTTGATCTGATTGTGACCCACAAATTGCCAGAGAGATGCAAAAAGTGTGCAGTTATCTATGGCGTATACTTTGAATAAACCATTTTTTATCTTTTTCCCAAATTACACGCGTTTTTTTTAAGAATTATTAACCGCCACAATATAAGGTAATATTATTTTTTATAAAAAAAAGTTTCAATGACACTTTTAAAAAGATCGGTGGTTTTTACCATACTCGAAAGATTTAAAGAGTCACCTTTTCTACTGGACAAACTGTGTATTTTAATTTAAAAAAAAAAAAATCAAGTTTCGCACCATTTAGAGTCAATTGAATATTCGATTTTAACAGCTTGAGGTATCAAACTATCGTAATCCCCTGTGAATGTGGGGGGATGATTGTGACTAACTGACGATTTAATCCTGATCGTTTTGCCAAAAGTTAAGGCTCTAGCTTTGCAGCGACATTTTCCTTTTTGCGTGCACCTCCAGAGACTTTTTATTGGGTTCCTCTCTTGAATGACGTATTCGAAATCGTTGAGAACCATCATCGGATACTTTCGACCTGGTGCAAAGTATATCATACCTAAAAAAAGTATCGTATTATCAAGGTAAGAATCAAATTTATTATTCTACAGAAACAGTGATTATAGATAACACCTTACATCAGCGATATCCAAACTGTTAAGCGCGAAAAGTTTAACAGACATGTAATTTTCATAACATAAAATATATAAATAGAAACATATATATATATATATATATATATATATATATATATATATATATATATATATATATATATATATATATATATATATATAAAAGGTGTAATGTATATCATCCAAAACTCCGAAACCATTAATTTGAAAAATTTGGGCAATACATATTCTTGAAGGGAATCGAATTCTCTACAATGAAGGTCTCATTATAAATTTACGTCAAACAAGCCGATTCCATGTAATCGTGCTCTGAACATTGATCTGTTTTATACAATTTTACTTTTTAAATTTGAAATTTTGTAACTAATGAACGAATCAATATTTAAAACAATACAATACACATTCTTAAAGGAAAAATTGAATGCGCTACAAAAAAGATATCTTAATATTTTTCGTTAAATTCACTCCTCAAGTTATTCAAGGTTAAAGTTGAATTTAAAAGTAACGTATCCGATATTTTTGCGTTAGACCTATTTTTTTACTTGATTAAAAAATCTAAGGCTTAATACAGTCACTAAATTTTTAATTTATTTAAATTTCATTTTGCTTAAAGAGTTGCTTATCTACGAAAATTAATTTTACTGTACTGAACTAACGTTAAGAGTAAAAAATATGGGGCTTTTTATTTATGAAGCATTTATCTTTGATATTATATACTTTCATATGTATTTTTTCATTTTCATTTTCTATACAATTTCTGAGTTTTTCGGAAAAAAACATTAATATTTCAAAGTACGCCATTTTTTTTCTTCTTTTTTTCCCTTAAAAGGTGATGATGAGGAACAGTTTTTGTTCTTCTTCTGCTGTAATCAAACCGTGGAAGCCTTGCATTCGCTTAAACTGTTTGTTGTGTTAGATTTTCTTGGAATACGTCCAATGAAAGAACAGTAGCCGAGTGTCATCATACACCCAACTGTTGGGTTCCACAATTTCATATGGAACACACAACAACCTGCGTCTCCGTCCAAATGAACATTTTGTTAAGTGCTTGACTGGGGATGAGCCCCACCCATGCCCTCAACTGGATGGCACTGGAAACTGGAAGGCATATATCCAGTTGAAAGAATGGGTGGGGCTTGTTCCCTGTCCAGCAAGCAACAAAAAATTTCATGGGTACATATGACATCGGTACATTTGGTGTTTAGTGGTAAATCTCTTCAAGTTTAGTATACCCTAGCCTGTCATATGAAAAGATAAAGGCTGATGTGTTTGATGGTCCACAGATTCAGCAACTCGTTAAAGACGAAAATTTCACTGAAACAATGACCGAACTTGATAGAAATGCTTGGTTGGCTTTTAAAAATATGGTTAGACTTTCTTGGAAATACACGAATCCCGAATTACATCGAAATTGTACAACAACTCTTGGAGAGCTTTAAAAAGCTTGGTTACAACATGAGCATCAAACTGCATTTCTTACATAGTCATCTTGCTAACTTCCCAGAAAATTTTGGTGCTGTTAGTGATGAACAGGGCGAGCGATTCCACCAAGATCTAAAGGTTATGGAAGCGCGGTATGAAGGTAGATGCGATGTCCGAAAGATGGCTGACTAGCATGTCTGTTGTTATTTTTTGCATAAACACAATTTAACTTTTAATAATATATTAACCTCTGTATGAATAAAGTATTCTAATCTATATGGTCAGATCTCACCTTATTTCCTTTCGTATGTACACTTAAGGTAAAATGAGGGGTATGCTGTAGCCTAAGAACTTGACGTGATAGAGAAAAACTGAATATTTTTGAATTCAGAGATGAAAAATTAGTCAAAAACCAGTCACAGATCCAAGTCAACAAAATTGCTGTTCCCCAGTGTTATCTGTATCATTTCTGAAATTAATGGTATTATTTGTTTTTTTTATATAAATAATTTCTTTTATATTTCTTTTTTTATATTGTTTTTCAAAATCTAGGATTTTTATATCGTTAAAATTAAAGTTGTGTTCATTATCTATAGCATGCTTTGAAAGGGCAGGTATGTTTGGTTCTAAGTTTCTAATGCTTTTTTATGTTCAAATTATGTTTTAATTCTGTTTTTTAAATATTGTTTAGTTTGGCCAATATATGAGCTTGGGCAGTTTAAGCAATCAATTTTGTAAATTAAATTTGTTTGTTTCATTTTGGGTGTTTCTGGTTTTAATTTTGTACATATTTGTTTAGTGTTATTATTGTGTATTTCTGCTATATTTATATTATATGGTTTATGAACTTTTTTTATTTTATTATTTATTTCCGGTATGTATGGTAAAAATATGTAATTTCTATTTTTAGTTTTATTTGTTATGTTATTATTGTTATATATTCTATGTATTGTATTTATAATTACCGGTTCGTTTTTTTGGATAATATTTGGATACATTTTTTGGATAATTATTATCTTCCAGTGTTTGTTTGATTTTATTTATATATATTGGCCTATTTGGATTAGTTAAAATAACAGCTCTGTCAATTAAAGAATTAATAACACTTTTTTTATAGTTATTTGGTGTATAAGATTTAAAATTGAGATATCTTCCAGACCATACCGGTTTTGCATACCAATTTATTTTGATATTGCCATCCTTATCATATGTGATGTTAATATCCAAAAAATGTATTGTTTTATTTTTTTCTTCTTCATGAGTAAATTTTAATTTGTAATGGAATATATTGAATTTGTTTAAGGTATATTGTCATCTACAAATCTTTTATATATATATATATATATATATATATATATATATATATATATATATATATATATATATATATATGTGCTTGGTTATCATCGACTATGAAAAAGCATATGACTCCATCTCAAAGCATGCAATAATGGATGCACTGCCTAGCATCCATTATTATTCTTTTCTCGGCTAGCCTTGAAGAAGTACTCCGTAATCTGGATTGGGAACAGGATGGTGTAAAGATCAATGATGCAAACTTAAACCATCTTAGATTTGCAGATGATATCGTTCTCCTTTCACAAGACCCAGAGGAGCTGCAAAGACGCATACAAGAATTGCAAAGGGCTGGCGAACCCTTTGACTTAAAAATAAACATGAAACAGAGTCAGGTTATATTCAATAACTTCGCTCAGGACAGAAGAATTTCAGTTTTAAGAAGGGATTTCGAGATTGTGGACAGCTTTATATATCTTGGGCAGAGGATTTTAATGGAGGGGAATACCGCCCGGGAGGTGGAACGGCGTGTTAAATGTGGCTGGCAGAAAATTCTCACGAGTTAATTCCATTTTTTGACTAAGATAATATTTTCAAGTCAACAATATCACACTTTACGATGCATATTCTAGATGGCTCTTAGCAAAACCTTTGTTGTCTATTACGGTTACGTAAATAGCGACCATCATACGATATTCATATTATAACCATTTATTTCGAACGCCTCCTTAGTTAATTTTTATTCTTTGTTATAATTATCTTTGTTGAGGTACAGTTGTCAAATAAATAAAATAAAGTTTACTTATGGAATTAAATTGAATCTTCTGTTGATGCTAACATGGTTAGTGAAACGCGTGTCGAGGAGTTTAAGAAAGTTTAGTGGTAAATCTCATCGAGTTTAGTGTTCCAATAGAAGAAGTGAACCAAAGATTTCACTAGAATAATACCTACTATTACATTTCCAAAGTTTATGATTTCTGATTCGACAATTAAAACCAGGATTGTTTATTATTTTATTTCTACTTAGATATAGTACAAGGGACAACCAATATTCAATAAAACAAGTGAACAATGAACTAATCTAAAGTGCGTATTCTATTTTAACAACTTGTGACGTGAGTCGGTCGTAGTTTCCATCGAATGTTGGCTGGTGGTTGTGTGCGTGTTGGTATGAAGATTTCACTCTAATAGTTTTCTCGGTAGACATAAACTTTGCCTTACAAGTGTAGTTCGTGCATCTCCAATAAGACTTGTTGCCGTTTCTGTGATACAATTTATAATCGTAATTATTCAGAATGATCATTGGATATTTTCGTCCAGGCAAAAAATAAATAGTACCTAAAACTAAAGAAAACAGTTAAAGTTTCTTGATTCACTGTTTAAAAATAAGAAAATTTTTATTGCTACACAAAAAAATGTCGTAGATATTCCGATTTTGTCAACTTGTGTTCAATCGGAGTTTAAAACGCAGTGTCATATATGTAGTGTTAGATTTTCTATGAGACAGCAGTAGCTGAGTGTCATCAGATACCCAATCCACATTGGGTTGATTGGGTTCCACAATCTCATGTGGACCACACAACAACCTGCGTCTCCGCCTGCCGCCTCATAGGACGCAGTATATATATATATATATATATATATATATATATATATATATATATATATATATATATATATATATATATATATATATATATATATATATATATATATTTATATACCTTTGTGGAGCAGACCTTGATGTGGTAAAGGGGTTTGAGTAGGACAATAAAGTTTTGAGTTATGCCGTCTGGAGTCTATGCTCCTGGGAGGGTCACCCCTGGTGGATAGGTCAAAGTAGAGGCCTCAGACTAACATGATCCAAAATCTGCCAACTGTTTCAATATGACAGTACAACCTCAAACACGACCCTCATTCCCCGAAGGCCAAGGGGTAACTACCTACAGCAGCGGGGAGACCTGTCCCAAGGCAGAGGGTACCAAGAATCACGGTTAGATCAGGCTGCCATTGGATTTTTGACATTGCAACGCTAAATATACGGGCTATGAAAACGGAGGCCCGATTGCAAGAACTGTTGATCGAACTTGACAACATACATTGGGATATCATTGGGCTCTGTGAAACACGAAGAAACGGTGAAGAGTTAATCAAACTGGAACCATCTGGACATATATTAACCATCTGGATATGGCGAAATTGGATTCTTCATCAATCGAAATCTGAAGGACAGTGTTGTAAAATTTGAAAGTACATCTGACCGATTAGCCCAATGCGTCATTCAGCTGAATAAAAAGTTTAGGTTTGAAATCGTCCAAACTTATGCACCAATTATAAGCCATAGGGATTAGGAAATTGAGGAATTTTATGATAATGTGGCCCAGCTTTTATACAAGGAGAAATATAGATACAAAATCCTGATGGGTGATTTTGATGCCAGAATTGGAACAACAAGAACTGACGAAAATGCAACTGGCCCATATGGAACTGATGAACGAGACAATAGAGGTGACAGATTGGTTGATTTTGCCGAAGGACAAGAACTATATATTATGAATTCGTTCTATAAGAAAACACAAGTGATATTGACTACATCATGACCAACGATAAATTTACCAATTTACCAATACCAATTTACCAATATTTACCAATTCTACTGTCCTTAACAATTTTAATGTTGGAAGTGACCACCGAATGGTATGAGTAAAAGTTAGGATTAACTGTCGAAGAGAATGCCAAAGAAGGGTAAAGTGGATTCTTGGAAACTGCTGGAGAGAGGAAGCGATTTTAAGATTGCTTGAGATTGCGATGATGCTCGGAAATATAAGAAGAAAAATGGGTGGGATTCATCAGAAAACTAAAGGGGCCGATATGGTAAAAAGACTGACACAAATGGAACAGGATTATGTAGGCAATGTGGCAAGAAGAAAAAAACAAATGATAAGGGCGCCAACCGATTTAATAACCCATATTGGCAAATGATTTACCAAAAAAATGTATACATATATATACACCACTTATATATATATATATATATATATATATATATATATATATATATATATATATATATATATATATATATATATATATATATATATATATATATATATATATATATATATATCTTTATAAAAATATTGACTTAAACTAAGCAATGTATTCTATCTTGACAACTTGTGAAGAGAGAAGATGGTAGTTCCCATCAAATGTTGACCGATGATTGTGTGCGTGTTGGTATGAAGATTTCACTCTGATAGTTTTCTCGGTGGACATAAATCTTGCCTTGCAAGTGTAGTTTGTGCATCTCCAATAAGACTTGTTGCCATTTCTATGAGACAGCTTATAATCATAATTATTCAATATAATCATTGGATACTTTCGGCCAGGCAAAAAATAAATAGTACCTAAAACTAAAGGAAATCGATTAAAGTTATCTGATTCACCGTTAAAAAAGCTATTTATATTGTTACACAAGAACTGAAAATTGGACACATCCGGACATGTATTGAATGAGGGTTGACAAATTAAAAATTCCAGGGGAAATAATAGCTAGATATTAAGTAAACATTCTTGAACTAAACAAACACTTCAGTAACTATTAAGACTAAGACTTTTCTAAATAACATTAAAAGGAAAACTACAGTAAAATGGGTTTTATCTCAAGATGAACTGAAGACGTACCTTAAAATAATTCTCAAAGAAAAAAAAATGTAATAAATGTTGCGGTTAGTAATATCGATTTTTTCGGAAAATTTGAGCCTTTATTTCCAAAAATAAAACAAAATAAATTACCTTAATAATCAAAGTATTGACAATCGTTAACTATCGGTTAAAGAATGAATTCCGCGCCAAAAGAATTTTAAGTTTTTTGAGGACAACCATTCATCAAGCCAAATTTTTACTTATTCGTAAGAATATAAGTGTTGTTATGAAAGTCCCTGCTGCATCTTTCGAAATAAGTGGTAGTCCTGAGGGCCTAAGTCCGGTGAATACGTCCCGGTGAGGTAGGACGTCCCATCTAATGTGTGATGTAACATTGTGATGTTGAAAAATGACTATTTTGTCTGTAGTGAGTCCCACCTATCCCTTCCATTGGATCACACATGTTTCGTCTCGTGTTGTTCAAACAACTTTAATTTCTCCGGTCAAGAATAGGGAGACTCTATACATATACATGCAGCATTAGATTTCTTAGTACTGCGTCCAATGAGACGACATTGGCCCAATGTTATACGCTCTCTAATTGAAGGAATGGGTGAGGGTTGGCCCCCAGGTAAGCAACTAACAAAAATGCTCATTTAGATAGAGAAACAGGTTGCTGTGTGTTCCACATGAGATTGTGGTTGTGCGGTTACTGTTACCCCATTGAACGCAGTCCAAAGAAATCTAAAACTTCATATATATATATATATATATATATATATATATATATATATATATATATATATATATATATATATATATATATATATATATATTTCTTTTTTGTTGTGTTCGTAATTGTCAGGACGAGGTTTGTATGAAATAAAACTTTTGAGAATCCACGGGAAAAGCCGGAAATTTGGATAATTTTTATGTCAAAAAAGGCAAAGAATAATGTTACCAAACAAGAAAATAATTTCGCCAGGAAATTAAGGTTCTTACACGAAGCATAAAAAAATATAATATTAGCCAACAAAAAAATAATTACCTAGAAAAATTAATGTTTATTAAAGACTAATATTCATAAAACATTCTTAGACACACTAAAAAATACCACACCTTTTATTAGATTGGTATGAAAATAAAGTCTATACTTTTAATAATGGACTATTAAAAAATTCTTGCAGTTTTGAAGACCTATATACAAACGGTTTTTGAGAGAAAAAGGTGGAAATAGAAAGTAATAGGGAGGATATAATAGAGAGAAAAATGAGACGGGAAGATACAGTGGCTAGAAAAGAGAGATTAGTTGGGAAGATAGAGAGGACGAAGGAAGAGAGAGTGGAAAAAGGGATATGGTGGGAAAAGGAATAGAGTGGGAGAGTAGGGAGAAGAGACAGGGGAGAGGCGAGTGCGGAGCAGCGAGAATAAGAAGAGATATAGTGGGGAAGCGATAGAGTAATGGAGATAGAGTGGTGAGGGAAAGGAACTAGAAGAGGAAGTAGAGAGAAAATCGGAGGTGGAGGGAGGGAAACGAAACTAACAAAACAAACATATAGCTAAGCAAAAGTAGGACAGAATTCTATGCGAACTATTTGAGGTTTTAAGTCTTTGTAATCTCCTTGATAAGTAGATCCGTGATTGTGGGTGACCGAAGACTTTATCCTTAACGTTTGGCCGTATGACATGCACCTGGCCTTGCATTTCATCTTGTTCTCATTGGTGCAGCTCCAAAAACTTCTGTGTCCGGATCTGCTTTTCAATTTATAGATGAAATTGTCGATGATCAGCACTGGGTGTTTCCGACCCAAGCCGAAATATATCGTTGATAATCCTACAAGATAGATGCAACTTAGAAAGGGTATTTTTTTTCCAAAACCATGAGCACTTAAAGGCAATTTATAAGAAAATATAAAAATTTATTGTTGAAACATGCGGCCCGGGACTAAAAGATGATACACCCCATATTTTTGCGTATTATTCTGATCTCTTCATAACCTTAATGCCTGTGAAATTTTCAGAGCTACAAGCAGAAGTCGACACGTAATTGATAATTTGACTAAAGATCCTGAAGGGCACTGAAAAAACCTGAACGGTACAGAAAGAAAAAGATTATTGGAAGACTCTATGTATTGACAGACAGAGAAAAACGTGCAATCTTACGCACTGGTTCAAATAGCACATAGACATCTCGTCAGATTGCGCCTACAGTAGGGTAAAATGGGGTTAAATCGGGACGCTAAGGGATATATTAAATAAAAAAAAATTCAAACATTATTGATTAACTTTATTACGCTTCGTTTAGTTTAAGTTCATTATTATAAGTAATAAAATAATAATTTTTAAAAGTTAACTTTTTACGGTTTCGCCTCTGGTCCAAAATCTGACAGACTCTCAACTTATGGTATGACTTTGCTCCTTAACAACGTAAGCAAAGGAACACCATTTGCATCCAATCATCAGTTGATCGCGTATTTTCGTATAGTTCAGTGTAATAAATACATGCATCGCCTGAAACCTTTTTCTTTTTGGAATTTTTAGGATTTGCTATGTTACCACTAAGTTTCGGAACATTTTTTTCGTTCGTTTTTTTTTGGCGTCATTTTCTTCGAGTTCTAATTTATAAGGTACTGAAATAATAACTGCACTTTTACCTTGACGAGCATTTGTAGGTTTTTTTCTGTAACATAAGGCTTACGTAAAATATCAGCTGGTCAAAAACCTAAAGGCTACGATACCAATTGCCGCGAAGTGTTTGGTTATGGACTACTTGCTGGTCGCATCGATTCTTTTGGTTATGGATGATTTATTGGTAAAGCTTCTAAAAGCTGATACTGCTGTGCCAGCACTTTTGCAACGTTTGTTTTAACAATATTTTTATCTTGTGTTTCAACTGTAATTTGTTCAGAAGAATTCGTCGTAGAGTCAGTACATGTGACATCATTATCCGTTGTAGTAACAGAAATAAAATCATGATCTAAAAAGATTCGAATTCAGTGGACAAATACCTGTTTAAAAAAAAAACCACTCATAGAATTTTGTAGAGTCGCTGCTTTGGCGTACGCTATCCCAAAAAGCTTTCCAAGTTGAAACTGGGTTACAATACGACCAGGATTATTACGCAGTCATGTCATAATTTCTTGGCTGTAATCACTGTTTAATGGGTCGATGATGCTAACATCGAGAGGTTGTAAATGATGTGTGCAGTGTGGAGGAAAACTGACTATGATGACTCCATTCTCTCGTGCTTTTTCTAGCAAGGTAAGATTTTTGGTATGCGTCGCGTATTCATCAAGCAAAAGCAGTACAGGCTCATTTTTAGTAGGTTTGACGTTCGCGATGAAGTGACTAAGCCAGTGAACAAATATATCACGCTGTATCCATCCACTGGGATGACATATTGCGATAGTTCCAGAGGGGTGCACCATTTAACAATTCAGCCTTCATACGGACTCCGGAAAATTAAGAATGGTGGAACAGAGGCACCTGCAGCTGACGCACACAAAACTGCGGTCGTTAATTGGCCCCTTTCACCTGAAGAGATAAGACTTATTTGCTTCATACCTTTTAGAGCAAGAACTTTAGATTTCTTCTTGGGGACAGTCGTGATCCCAGTTTCATCGACATTAAATATCTTGGCTGGTCCAAAATTGTATTTTTCTAGTTATTCAGTCAATAGGGAGAGAATTTTGAGACATTTACTGTGTTGAATCCCATTGCACGGGCATCAGAAGAAGGCGTAACGATAACCCTGGATGAAGTCGTAAACATCCGTAAAGCCAATTCATTCCAGCTAATGCGGTAGCTTTGATAAAATTGTGATCTATACCATTTTTTTCTGCCATTTGAAGTCCGAATCATTGAGCTTCAAGATCGTTTATGTGCTGACACATTAAATATTCTTGCTCAGCCGTAAAAACTCAGTTTTAAAACGTCTTAGGCCTTTTTGAAGCGTCTTCGACATTGTTATTTATTTCGTACTTCTTTAGTCTGTCTTCCAGGGTCGATTGTGATACCGACAATTTTCGAAAAGTGACTGGATATCCACATTTTCCGTGTATTACTTCTAAAACGGCATTTTTCATACATTCTTTACTCCAGGATTGTCGGTTCGTCGTTCTTTAATAAATTCGTGGCAATTTTGTTGTGAACTGTAACAATATATCATACAAAATAACGTCAAATAAACATAAAAGAATGATCTGATAATTGTACAAGACCGGATACCACCTGGAATGACCCCGTGCGGTTTTACCCCAAGTGCAACAACGAGACACAATGTAATCAAATAACCTAAAAACATGACGGAATAAAGATTCAACTAATGTTTGTTTAACCTTAATACATACTTAAGCTTTGCAATAAAAGCAAATACAACTTACCTTGACGCACAAAATTATAGTACACCTTTGAAATCCGTCGAATATTACATCAAACCTTCGTAAAAACTTTTTTCTTAAATATTTTTTAAGAGCGCGCATGCACGTCATCTAATTTTTGTTGACAAACTATTCAAGATGACTGATTGCAGTGAACAAAGCGCGCGAAAATTTGAAACGCATTAGAAAGCGTTAGAGCCGTGTCTCGGTTTTACCACCATACCCGGTTTTGGACTAATCTCCTCTACATGTGGTTACCAATATTAAAAACGTTAGAAAAGTCCTTCAATTAGCTTCTCGTGTTCAGAGGGAGAAAATAAAGACTATCCCACCCCTCAAAGATGCTGATAAAGAACATCGGAAGCAGTTCGCTCGCGAACATGTTCTTCGAACATGAAGCAATTAAAGTTTTCTGATGAAAGAAATTAAATATGGACTCGAAGCACAAATGGGTTGGGAAGGCATCGGATATGAAAAAAAGATTAACACCGATATCGTTTCTCCAGTGCATAAGGCTCACGTTGTTAAAGAGTATTTTAGACTGTCTAAAGGTCCCCAGATCGAAACATAATCGAAAATATTATGGCACAGTTAGCCAGAGTGTATACAAATGTTCAAAGCAATTTCAAACTCAATAGGAACCAAAAAAGGCAACTGAAGAAGAACGGGCCAGTCTTAAAACATCAGGCGTCTTTCCGGAACTCTTCCCAATCAAATGATTATTGTTTTAGAGAAAAAAGGAGGGTTGACAGGTTGTTTGTCGATTATAAATGTTTTAAATAAAGTTATTTAAATCAAAACTGTTCGATAAGAATACGTCACGTACTTTTTTTATTTATTAATTGTAACAAGACATGACTAATATAAATCCTTAAAAACAAGGATATTTTATCTTCTTGTTCCGGATCTTAAGTGATGCTACCTACATAAAAGGAGACGTATACAGTGAGCCAGATATTTTCCTTTCCACTTTATCCATGTTGGGTTGATGGTTGTGCTCATTCTTCAGTAACACCTCACTTTTTCCGGGGAAATGTTTCAATGATACTTTGCACTTGTAGCTGGTGAAATATTCCTGACAACGCCAAAATAACGATGTGGCATTGCGCCCTTTCAGCAGGAATAAATGATTTTCATAGAGCAGCTGTTTGAAACCTTTTCTGGTCACAATATACTTAAGCTCTGAAAAAAAAGAACGGTTACTATTTCTGTTACGACATAAATAGTTTCACATTTTCCTTGTTGGACCCCCCCCCCCCCCCCCCCGAATTATTAACCGTTTAATAAAGTTTAATAATTATTAATAACCGGATAAAGTTAAAACATTCTTTATTATGAAAGGCAAGAGAGAAGTTCACAAATTGTCGTCTGCTGAAAGGGAAGCATTAGTAACTATTGTGACTGGTATGTCAGCTTCTGGTCAGTTTATTCCTCCATTAGTTGTGTTTCCAAGAAAAAACATGAAATGTCACCCGTTTGGTTGAATCCAGCCTGAGCTGTCACAAAATGGCTAAGACATTTCGTGTCTATAGTAAAACTATCTAAAGAAGATCCTGGTTTGCTGGTGTTAAATGGTCATTACAGCCATACAAGAAATTTAGACGTGATTGACATTGCGCGTGACAATTCTGTGTCTGTGATCTGCCTCGCCCCACATTCAACTCATCATATGCAGCCTTTCGATGTCTCATTTATGTTTCCTTTAAAAAGTTAGTTAGTTAGTTAAATTAGGATGAAGGTCGCATCGGTGACAGTGACCATTTAGCGACCACAGTGTGTCCATTAATTGAGACCTTTTGAATGACTACGGCAGATGTTCACTTACATTAGAGATTCAGGATTCTGGATTTGATAAAGAAGGGCGAGTGTTGAAGAAACGGCATGTTTTAGGATGGTGGTGGGGTGAACGCGTAATGGCGATTAAGGAATGGAGAGGATGGATGATGAGAGATGTGAGAGAGAGAGAGCGAGAGCAGCGACTAAATATGATCAGTGATGGATATTTCTCTTAGATAGAGGAGGAGAACATCCAGGGAGCCGGGTCGAAAGAGAGTAGGAAGGTCACTGGGGAGGGAGAGTCTGGTCCTGATGTTTGATGTGGCGCGAGATCCTATAAGAAAATGACGGACGGTCTGAGGTTCACCGCAAGAAGAGCAGATAGGAGGAGGGTCGTTTTTCAAGAGGTGCAGGTGAGTGAGAGCGCAATGTCCCGATCTTATCCTGAACCAGATGGTGGAGATTCTTTTAGAGGGGATGTTCGGAAAATTGTTGAGGAAGTTTTGACTTCTCTGAGCTTTTTGTGTCCTTCCAATAGGCTCCAGTGATTCTGTAACTGTCCTCTAACTAGGGATTTGACGAAGGACGGTAGGTCAGATGAAATTAGAGTAAAAATGTGGAACGCTTCACGATTTTGAGTGTCACCCTTGCGCAGGGCCCATGCTAATCTTCTCTGTATCGTTCCACTTTTAGTATATGTACCGCCGCAGCGAGTACTCCTTTAAAAACATTTTATGTCCAAGAAATAGAGAGTTGGTTAATAAAAATCGATACGGCTGTAAATGGCTTTCGGAAAACAGGAATATTTCCAATTAACGAAAACATTTTCGTCGACTCACCACATGTTCCTTCTTCCACCGATGGAAGCAGTAAAACACCTTCAGTAAATGATGTTTCATTACCTTCGGACTCCACAAGGTCAATTTCAAAAACTTCAACTACCTTCCTACGATTAGGAAACACTCCATCTTTACTGATAGTTGCAACTGATGTGCAGCCAATTTCTATAGTTGAGCCACTTACGACGTGAATTAGATGGGGCCAAGCCATGATAGTCACGGCTAGAAAGAAAAGAATAGCTAGAAACGTCAAAACAGGCACAACAGTGGGAAACAACAAAAATAGAATCAAGAAGCGACGAAAGAGAGAACAGTCTCTGGTGAGGACGCGTATGATGATGACTCAATTTTGACCTAACAAACTCCTACTGACGAAGAAGACAGTGACAATGATGACGCTGAATGCCTTTTTTGTCATAAAAGCGTTTCCATGGATAAAAAGGAAGATAAATGGATACGATAAGCGAATAAAGTCGCAATTAATATATATATATATATATATATATATATATATATATATATATATATATATATATATATATATATATATATATATATATATATATATCTATATCATATACATGTAAGGCAATTGCGACTTTATTCGTCAATATATTCTTCTTGAAGATCAATTGGGAGAGTTTTTTTTCAGCGAGCATTTTTTGTGATCTGAGAACAGGAAATAGTCACTGGCAATGCAATTTAGCCATCGTTCATACGCACCAATAACGCTGTTTTACTTTTCTCGAAATAATCCCAAAATACAGAGGCCATAACCTTGTCTGCCGATGGTTGTGTTTTTGGTCGCTTTGAACAGCTTTCACCAGCTGCTGTCCATTCAGATGACTGCCGATTTGACTCCGGAGTGTAGTGATGGGCCTCTGTTTCATCCATTGTCACATACCACATGAAAAAATCTTTATTTCGCTTAAACAGTTCCACACATTGCCCAGAATCATTAATACGTTGTTGTTGTTGGTGCGCTGTGAGCAAACGCAGTACCCATTTCGATAACGATTTACGCATTTTCAAATGTTCATGCATAATGGTGTAAAGACTTCCTTTCGATACCTTCATGATATCAGCTATCTCCTGCAACTTTAATTTACCGTTTTGCAGGATAATTTCGTGAATTTTTCTGATGTTATCTGGTGTAACCATCACACTTGGGCGTCCAGTCAACCTTATTTGATCGATATGTTGATAGTTGGGTTTTTCGCCACTATCTAAAACTGAAAAAATATCAAAAATACCTGTTCTTATGTAAAGAAAGAATCACTGGGTAAAAACAAAAAACCAAACGGAGACAAATTTCTCAGGGACTCTTTTTTGTAATAAATCTGCCTAACGAACAAAATTTTAAAGATATAAAAATGTTATAAAAAAGTTTACAAACTTTTAACGTTAACGTTTCGGAGAGTACTCTCCCCCCGTTTTCAAAACTAAACTAAAAAATAAATTATATTAATTTGTAATATATAAAGTAACGAGTGAAAGTAAATATATTTTTTGTGTGTATGTCAACAATAGATTTTCATGACAGTGACATACTACCAATATATATATATAGGTAATGTGTGACTGTTTATTGAACTGATTGTGTATTCAAATATTTAAATGTGTTTAATTGTATTCTTAAGAATAGGGAACCATATTGAATTTAAATCTACCGAAGGCATAGCAATACAGTTATTTTTATTTAAATTAATTATAGGGGTTTCTTTTAATCTTCTGTATTTTGTTACCGATTCTTTTAATACCGTTTTGGAATTATTCCAATTGATTTTACGACCCGATTCCCATGCGTGTTGACAAATTCTAGATTTATTAAAATCGCCCTTTCTAAGAATAAGAAAAACCCAAATAAAGGAAAAAAGAAAAAAAAAAAGTATTTGATCTTACGATAGAAAACGGTTCATTTAAAAATCACGTTAATTGCTAATACTTGGATATGTTAGTTTAAGCATACAGAAAATGAAATAACGAAATGGTATGACAGAGAGCATACACTTGATTGAAAAGAAGTGATTATATTAACGAAAATATAAGTGCATGCAGATATGTCATTGTTATTTTTTTCTGTTTTATACTTGTTTATATTAATAAATGTCATCGGTCAATTATATAATCTTTTTATTTTAGTACCCATTCAAATATTAAAAAATGTCGATGGTTTTTGAAAGGAGTATTTTACACTTAATATAACCCCACAAACTTTATCATTTCGCGATATGAAAGAAAAAAAAAAGATCCAAGCACTATATTTCCATGTTAAACTGACACACTGTACTGAACACGGCAGTCTGTGAGTGTCATTTACACTCTTAATAGAAAACCTTTTAAGAGCGAAAAGAACAGAAACGTTCTTGCAAAATGAAAAAACTTAAAATAAGTAACTTTTATTAAAGACAAAAAATTCATGGTATAATAACTAATTAGATAAAAATGTAATTTAGAACAGTATAGCTAGTTTCCAAAATGCAGGTTTTTGCTTCAAATGTACCTTCATATCGTTCACAAGGCTTAGATTTACACAAGGTGATGATTATTATAAAAATTTTGACTTTTGCTTGAAAGCAATTGAAAGGAATTGAATTCTGGAGTTTCCTGGTGATAAAAATTACTAGAGAAATGATTGAAATAGAGAATTTGGGTATAAAATTGATTATAATATTAGGTCGACTCATAAATAACTTCCGATGCAGCTAGGGAGAATTTATTGTTCGTATGTACCCACTATGTCACACCGGGGTAAACGAGTTTTTGCTGTCTCTAAATAGATAAGGGTTCAGTTAGTCTTTTGTCAACTGTTTTGTACGTTCCTAACCCTTAATCGAGAGTGAAAAAAAAGTACATATTCGTCACGTGATGTTTTGGGAATTTAAACAAGGCAATACAGCAACAGCTTAAAAAATATACAGTGTATTCGATGAACTATTACCCGTTCGGGTAATGTGAAATTCTATTCTGGAGATGCGACCTTAAAAGACGAACCAAATGCGGGACGTTCTTCCGACCTGAACCCTTTCGCTGCGGATGTCACATATACGCGCCAGATTTTTTTACTTCGGGAGTGGGGTTATGTTTTATACGAAAGGTATATTCGCTTGACTGCTATGGCCACATATTTGTAAATAAGCCTCGTATTTACAATTATGTAGCCACAACACCAAGCGAAATTACGTTATATATAAGAACGATACCCGCGTGCCGAGTAAAAATATCAATGCTGGAGCAAAATCCACGTCAATCAACAAGAGATATAGCAGAAAGGCTGAATAGACAAGATCGCTAGTCAATCGCCTGCTCTCACGGGTAAAAATCGAGCCTTTTGACTTCTACCTTGGACCCGTACCAGATCCGAAAGCAAACATCCATGGAAAAAAGAGTTTATCATGTGTATGGTGAGACTGTCGAGATATAATTCATCACGACTTGTTGGAGTCAAATTTAACGATTACTGAGCACACATACATTCAGCAGCGAGAAAGAGTAAAAAAGAAACTTCATTAAAAGCGTCCTTCACAAAACCCGTCATTGTTTTACCTGACAATGCGCGACTACATGCAGCAAGGCTGACTCAAGAAAAAAAAATCTGTTTTACTACACCCACCGTACGCCACAGACCTTGCCCCGACATACTACCAGCATTTCTATACCTTACAAATATTGTTGAATGAAAAAGCTTTCAATTCTGAACAGCAAGTCAGTCAGGTTATCGGAAATTTTTTCCGGTTCAAACCAACCACATTTTACAAGGAAATAATTGATAAGCAGCCAGGAAGATGGGAGGTCATACATAATAGTTATTTACGACTCGACCTATAAATTACTGTAAATAAACTCAGCGTTGAATGACCACAAAGGCTTCGGTAATTATGAGTCCAATCTCATAATCTTTAGTATACTAAAAGTAGCCATTACATAATCAATAAACACACCAACTAAGATAAAACTAAACTAATATAGAGTTGTTAAACATAATGACAATAAGGAAAAAGAAATAGAAAAAAATTACACCTAAACAAAATTATAATTCATCATTTGACAACTTTCTAACACGATCACTATTTGGAGGATGATTGTGGTCTTTGGCCTTCCTCAAAATGTTCATTTTCTCATTAACCGTCACCTTACAGGGACATTTGGTGTCTGATTTCAATCCCACGCAAGCCCAATACGTGATTCCGTGTGAAGTTTTCCTGTTCGCGGTGAAGACGTAATTCTCGTAAATCATTTGTCGAAATCCTCTTTTATTGATGAAATATTGAATCTCCTCTAAAAAAAATCGTTTAAATTAAAAAAGGCACATAGAACATTAAAAATTTAAACTAGAGCAAGGGAATAAAATAAAACAAATATTTGCTAGTAAAGATATATTACCATCTAGTAGAATGACCTTCACTAATCCGTTTAATGGATGAAAAGAATTTTGTATCAAATTTAATATGCTAAAAAAGATATCGGGAGTGGATTGACTAAAAAATTCCTGGCCTGCCTATGGTTAATCAAAGATTCAAAAATGACTTTTTTATCATTGCATTGATTTGTTTAAGAAACAAATGTTATACCAACCGAAAGTATGAAGCCTATAGAAATCACAAACGTTAGGTTGTCAATTTTTTTCCTGGCGTAACTATTGGGTTGGCAGGTGTAAAGGCTGTGTTGGCAGGTAAGACTAAACTAGTAATTTACGCTCATCTGTTTAATAAATAAATCTTATATAATCTTATATCAAAATAAAGGTAATTTTATTGCAAACACGATGATATAGTCTTCGTGTTTGCAATAGTCTGCAAAAGCCCGTAGAATACGCAAACGTTAGGTTGTGAATTTTTTTCCTGGCGTAACTATTGAAGTACCAAAACAGATAAGTCGATACTAGTAATTTACGCTCATCTGTTTAACAAATAAATCTTATATTAAAATAAAGGTATTTTTATTGCGGCTTTATAACACGATGATATAGGGTTGCCTGCGAAAAATCTGGTTTGAATTCCGGTTGGCGAGCTTTAAAAAGCGAAATATTGGTGTGATTAAAAATTTGCGAGAAAGAGATCTGAATAAAATATTCGGTGCGGTAGAAGAGGACGCAGCATTGCATATATATATATATATATATATATATATATATATATATATATATATATATATATATATATATATATATATATATATATATATATATATATATATTTTCTTTTTTTCTTCTGTCATTTCTATAATATCTTGTATTAAATCTTGTGTAAAGGCGTTCGGTCCCCAATAAATCCTGTCGGTTTTAAATAATCATCTAAGGACCGGTTCTACAATGCAAGTATATACCATGGTCCTGCCAGAACGGGCGTTTCAAATTTTATTCTAAGTATTACTTATATAATATTATACCTGGTATATTCTTGCATTGTAAAACAGGCCCTAGTTTTCAGGTTTTTACGCGTTCAGGGTCCGTTGCATTAAGCTGCATGGAATTGACAAAAATAGTTCTTAAATTTTTTTTGTTTTAGTGACATCCAGTGGTATAGTGTTCGAATCAAAACTTTTTATTTTCGTTAAAAACTGTTCGCTCGCAAGAGTAAACTCTTGAACAGGGACCATTTTTTTGTTAATGAAAATATCTGCTTCATCAGTTAATGAGACAAAAACTGTTTGATAGGTTTCATTCTTGGAAAATAATTTAAAAGGTTTAACTTTTCCTTTATTGTAAAATGCCGAAAAAAAACGAATTTAAAAAATGTTCAAATCATTGTGTGCCATTATTTATTTTTAAATATAATATAGAACATATATTTATTATTATATGATAATTTAGAAGATTCATTTATTATGTACTTACTATATTCTCCGTAATATAATTAACTTCTTTATAATAATTATTTCCTAAAGCAGTTACTATTTTTATCACACGATATGATAACCAAATCGAGTGACGCATTGGTTAGTTCAACTTCATTGTATTTATAGTTCTTTTTTTACGAAAAACCAATTTCAATGAACAATTTTCATCAATGAGATCAATTACAGAGTCATCAGAGTCACAACATTTTTTAGCCATTTTTTTCAATTCCAAACATTGAAGTTAACTGCTCCAAAATAATGCTCAGTATTTACTACTTATCCTTCTCAATTGCACGAAAAAGTAGCATGCGCGCTCTTTCATCCGATGGATGAGCCGCGCGCAGCTGCAATACTGCGTCCTCTTCTACCACACAGAATAGTTTAGTCAGACCTCTTTATCGCACATTTTTAATCACACCAATATTTCGCTTTTTAAAGTTCGCCAATCGGAATTCAAACCAGATTTTTCGCAGGCAACCCTATATCATCGTGTTATAAAGCCGCAATAAAATTACCTTTATTTTAATATAAGATTTATTTATTAAACAGATGAGCGTAAATTACTAGTATCGACTTATCTGTTTTGGTACCTGCCAACTCAATAGTTATGCCAGGAAAAAAATTCACAACCTAATTTTTAATCAACCATAGTCTGGTTAGGAATTTTTAAGCCAGCCCACTCGCGATATATTTTTCAATGAAAGTCGTTTTTTAATTCGGATCTTACGACTAATATATTATATGCAAAAAAATTCTAGGGTCAGTTAATTCTCATAAAAAAAAATATCGAAACTGAGTTTCTTTAAATATCAAATACGACTTATCGATCACCACAAGTCTTTTGATGTTTTAAGTTGATAAGTATGACATTTGTGTTGTTTTTCGTTGAAGAGACGAGAATCGTACGAAAAATGCTCGGCCTGACTTCCAGATTATATACTGTTTAAATAAGTTTTCACTAAATTTAAAAAACATCCGGTATTTTTCCTCCATACTGTGTATGGCAAGGGGAATTGGGAAAAGTAAACAAGTTTTAACATTTTCTAAAAAAAAATGACGATATTAAAGTTCAAGTTGTTAAAATTGGTTAATTTGTGCTAAAAATCCACTCTATTCTCCGGAGTTTATCCCCTCTGGTTACTGGCAATAAAGAGAACACCGAAAACAGAAAACTATTTTGCAGAGTCCGCCCAGTCGCACTGTTAGGAAAGCATAACGTACTTGGAAAATAAAGGAATTTCAATTAAAAAGTATCCAACTCTTCACTATAATCTTGTCTGTCGAAAAACTGAACAACTAGAATTCAGTTTCAATCGCATAAATAATTGTTTCCAACAGAATAATACTCGACCGAACACAAATGTTACTGGTTAGGCAGAAATTAACCAATTTATAAGATGTCTTTTGTTACAAATTATGAAAATATCCTAAAAGGACTTAAAAGGTATATTATTTATTATTTTCAACACTGTAGGTATATAAATATATATATAGAAAAAATGTATCTCAAAAGCTAAACAGACTACTAAAACACACGGTCTAAAATAAATATTATGTGTATGTACAACATATTATATTAAATAAACAAAGTAATGTTAACGATTTAAACGATAATATTCTTGAAATAACAGCTGATAAGAATCTACGATGGCAATTTTGTGTGAATGCCGTTCAGAAAACTTTATAGATTGATCGCAGTAAATAACACATCTTGCAGGACAATTTCCTCGATCGTAATATTCGCATTTCCAGTACGTTGCTGTGTTCGAGCTTCGATGCTTTATATATCTGAATCCGTTGGTAAACAAAGATGGGGTTTTGGTTTTTCCTTTCAGATATATTCCTAAAACTTAAAAAAAAACTGTTAAAAACACTTTTAGATATACACTAATAGTGTGAATGTCGTGTTTTATCATAATGATAATAGAAGAAGGGCCAAGGAACCACCGACCAAGTTTTTGTCATGAAAGAAACACCAACAACGTGGTACCAGTATATAATCCAAGCAATGGTGCTATTTATAGATTTTAGAAAGGCTTATGATTTAATAAAGAGATCCAGAATGACAAAAACCTTGGAAGAACTTAAAGTGCATTCCAAAATAGTGGTCAGCACTCCTGGCTCTATTTTGCATTGCCTTATATTCCTGAGTCGTCCATAGGTATTTTTTCCAGAAAAAAACTTCAGAACGGTCAAGATGCTTTCCAGAACGGTCGTGATGCTTTGGAAGACGACCAAGCCAGGCGAGCCAAAAAAAAAAAAAAACAACAAATATCGTCATGAATTGGTGGAAAAAAGGGCCTGAAATGATGGCCTAGAATGCAAATTCTACTGTGAGATGGATAGCCAAGGAATTAAACACGACCAAAGACAAGATTCACGAAATTTTGACAAAGGATTTAAACAAACGGAAAGTTTGTGCTCCAGAGCCGTCGCTGTTCGTGAACTTTTGGCGAAACATCCTTCGTATTCACCTGATTTATCTCCGTGTGACTATTTCCTGTTCCCGAAATATAAACTGGTCAAGAAAGGAACGTTTTATGACAGTGTTACCCAAGTACAAGAACCCGTGACGAGAGTCATTGAGGTCATTAGGAGAAACGACATAAAAAAAATTCCTTGTATTGGTTGAACGTGGCCCAGAGTGAATTTTTGAATACAAGCAAAATACTTTTGGAAAAATAACTGATTATTTTTTTTTATTTAAAAAGTACACTAATAGGCATATGTCATAGTAGAGGGTAATATATTTATTTTCAAAAATCATAAAGAATTCTGTGCATATCTTACACCGTTTATTAGCATTTTAAAATTTCCAGTGACACATCTATACACTACTTATCAAAACAAATTATAAATTAAACTAAACCACAATTTATTTAACTCTTTTGAACGCTACCTGTTGCGGTACAGCCTGTTTAAGAGAGACGTTATCGTGTGGGTGATTGTGATCATAATAAATGTAAACCACCTTTCCCGAGGTGAACAGTGCTGCTCTACAGCCGCTCTTCAGTTTCGGGAAGTGATTGCAACGCCATCTGGTTTTGTTGTCGTATTTCTTGTGGATGACGAAGACGTAAGAATTCAAGACAATTTTAGGGTTCTTCAGTGCTGGTATGATAAAAATTATACCTAAAAAAAAACTACTATTCACTAAGCTTTCGAAATGTTTAAAAAAATACAGTGAAACTAAACTCAAAGAGATTTATAAGACTGTTTTATAAGACTGTTAGCGAAACGCGCGCCGAGAAATCTCTTTGACGTTACCTGAGGTTACTTGTTCACGGTTTCTCAACCAGCATTGTGCTAATCATGTGACCATCATTAGATGCGCGTCTGATCTCAGCATTCTTCTCTTAGATTTTTTTTCTCCTTAGTTTTTATCTTCCTGTCCAATGGACCTTTCATCTCGAAAATGTTCAGGGGAATTAAGTATTCTAATTCCCCTGAACATATTTTTCCAAATGGGATTATAAAGAATATTTTACCTATATTCATCCTAGTAAGATTGTAAAGAATATTTTACCTATATTCATCCTAATACGACAATAATAAACATCTTACCTATATTCATACCCTATATTCATCCTAATAATATTGTAAAGAATATGTACCTATATTCACACCCTATATTCATTCTAATAAGATTGTAAAGAATATTTACCTATATTCATACCCTATTTTCATCCTAATAAGATTCTAAAGAACATTTTACCTATATTCATACCCTATATTCATTCTAATAATATTCTAAATATTTTACCTATATTGATACCCTATATTCATTTTAATAAGATTCTACAGAATATTTTACTCATAGTCATCCAAATAAGATTTTAAAGAATATTTACCTATATTCAAACCCTATATTCACCCTTATAAAATTCCAAAGAATATTTTACCTATAGCTGTACACTATATTCATCCTAATAAGATTATAAAGTATATTTTACCTATATTCATACCATATATTCATCCTAATAAGATTCTAATGAATATTTACCTATTATGCATACCCTATTTTTATCAAAATAAGATTATAAAGAATATTTTACCTATAGCCATACACTATATTCATCCTAATAAAATTGTAAAGAATATTTACCTATATTCATATCCTATGTTCATCCTAATAAAATTGTAAAGAATATTTACCTATATTCATATCCTATGTTCATCCTAATAAGATTGTAAAGAATTTTTACCTATATTCATATCCTATTTTCATTCTAATAAGATTCTAAAGAATATTTTACCTATATCCATACCCTATATTCATCCTTATAAGATTCTAAAAAATATTTTACATAGCCATATTCATAGCCTATTTTAATCCTAATAGGATTCTAAAGGATATTAAAAAAAACTAAATTCTATTCGACCGAAATAAATACGACGATGCGACGTTGCCAAATGTTGCGATTTTTTAAAAATATTCTGACCTGCTTTCCGCGGAAATGACATTTCAGATACTTGTTTTAAGGAATTTTTTTTTTCAAACGGATATAGGGAGGCGTTTGTTAAGTTTACGAAAGTACCCTGTACGAATTTACAGAAATAAAATTTACTTTTGTTAGTAATATCTTTTAATTCACATGTTTCGAGATATATTCTCCAAAATTGCACTAATTATTTATTGTAATTTACATGTTTAATCTATTTCAACATGTTCTCGCACTATCTTCAATCTTTGGGGTAAAAGAGTTTCGTACTTTTTTTTATCGATGACTCCATGGCTGTGATTGTGCTCACCCACAACAGTAACTATATTTCCTGATGTAGACAGTCCACCTTTGCATTTCGTTTTGTAGTAAAACATGCAACGCCATTTCGTTCTTTCTTTGCCTTGGAATAGTAAACAATATTCATGATTATCCAGCACAATTTTTGGGTATTTTCGTCCTCGACTAACATAAATTATCCCTAAAAATTTAAATCTATATCAATATCTTGACTAAACAAAAACAATAACTAAACTAATCTCAATCTATATTGAACAAAAATTATTCTACATTTATTTTGCATCAATAATTTTCTTCGGGGATATAGAATGTCCAGAAATTAACATTAAGAAATGAAACAGGTAGATTTTTAAAAACGTTAATGTTATAGATTAAATCAGCACAATTTCTGTTGTGCAGCAGGGCAAGCCTTTCCGTACAACCCAATATAACATTTATTTTCTATTAATAAAGCTATCCGTTCCTTTTTTCTTTTTGATGCGCAGCAAAATGCCTGTGCAATGTTGTAGTTGAGCCTCCGATAGTTGATAACGTCCTATTTGGACAAATCTTGCACTTGGCGGATCTCCGATCAGTAGATATAAAGTAATGACGCCATATTGATCTTGGATCATTGTTTTTTGTTGGATGTAAGATATAGAAGGAATCTGATCTGCCATAGGAGTCGTTATTGTTGTATTGAAAACAATCTAAAATTAAAAACAGCAAGTCAATTATAACTGCTTTGCTAATTAAATGAATGATAAATTAAACGAACAGAGTTTATAATAGGTATATTAGCAACAGTTCTAAAAAGAAAGTTGGTTCTATATCGAGAAAATAAGAAAAAAAACATTTATATCTTCGTACTCGCTTCTTTGGCACGTTTCTCGCTCATGTGAGTGGCTGAGCTCTCATATAGTCTGCAATATCTAGATCTTTGTATAGTTGCTTGAGTTGGAATTTATACCTTCTTCAGTTTCTCCAGTTTCCATTATCATTCACAGCACCAAAAATTCTTCTCAATAGCCTTTATATAGTTAATGTCTTTCCATCTTTGTCCAAGATTTTCAAGCATATGTTCTATGGAATCTTCGCTGTTTTATACAAATTATTCTGCTTGAAATTTCTTACCAATCCTGAAACAGTTTATGCTTTTTCTTCTCTAATTTCCAATTTTTAATGATTTTAATTTTTCTTACCTCCGTATATCTCCTCTAGCCCTAAGAATACATCAGGTCGAGCATCAGTTCTCGATAACTGAAATTAAGCGACGTCAATCACTATATATATATATATATATATATATATATATATATATATATATATATATATATATATATATATATATATATATATATATATATATATAATTTATTTATTTTTATACATCAATTAGATGTAGAAATCCTGGTAAAAAGTAAAATACAGACCCCGATATAATTGCAGTTGCAGTAGTAATAGAGAAAGGGAATCAAGAAATAATAGAGAAAGGTAGAAAAAGGTAGGGTACCAGGATTTCTACATCTAATTGATGTATAAAAATAAATAAATTATATTATATATATATATATATATATATATATATATATATATATATATATATATATATATATATATATATAATTTATTTATTTTTATACATCAATTAGATGTAGAAATCCTGGTAAAAAGTAAAATACAGACCCCGATACAATTGCAGTTGCAGTAGTAATAGAGAAAGGGAATCAAGAAATAATAGAGAAAGGTAGAAAAAATGATGGAAAGAGAGCACGAAAAAAAAAACGTTAAGGAAAAAAAATAAGGATAAGGAGACAAAAGGATAATTAAGAAATCAAGAAGACAAGAAAATCAGAAAGCGATACAGAAAGGGAAAGGAGAAGGTAACACAGTAACATAACAATAAATTCACAAAATATGAAAGGAAGAAATATTAAAGTGAGAAAGGGAGAAAGAAAGAGAAAGTAAGTAAATAAGAAAAATTAAACAATACTTTCTCTTTTTGCATTTAAGAGGGAGATAAATAGAGAAAGAGAATGAGAATGAGAAGTAGAGGTAGGGCGATATATAGGAGGGAAAGTATAGCGGTGAGAGAGGAAAAGTGGGGAGAGAGAGTGCGAGAGAGAGAGGGGTTAGGGGGAGAGGCGGTAAAGGGGCTAATATAACAAGTCTGGTTTCTAATTTTTAAATTACGAAAAATGTCTGAAACTCATATCCATTGAAATCAGGGACAGTTAAGTGATCTAACTAATATTTATTAAATTATTACAGTTAATAAAAATGTCTTCTTTTCCATTATGGCGTCGTGCGCAATGCCTGAGCAGGGAACTGGTCGACCAATCTATAATTGTGAGTATTGTTGGACAAAATTTGCATTTTGCTTATTTTTTGTCCAGACTAATATAAATATGCTAAAATAACGGGACCATATAGTTCTGCATTTCCAATTTAGTGTTATTTGCATTAGGAACTTTATTTTTTGGTGGTTATGATAGCTACCATTGTCCATTGCAATTACGTTTTCCTGAGGCACATTGGGCAAAAGGTTATTTATAAATCAATCTTCAAAAAGCTCTCCTGTGGTGTCGTCATGGTAGTCCAAAGATGAATGTTTAAAATTGTTGGAGGACAACCGTAAACAATTTGGAACCCATCCATCCTCGGAACCAGCATGTAAAATTGTAATTATTTTTCCCTTGTTTGCTGGTTTTTCCCTTGGTTTGGCATTTTCTTGATGCATCTACCCATCATTTTGCTGGCGTTTCATGTGTATCGAACCATGTTTCATCAAGGTAAATAATGGGACTATTTTCTAATCTGTATTTCTTTATAGAGTTTAAGTAGTCAAACCGCCATGATCGCAATCGTTGTGATTCCATTAATATTTGTCAATGGTCCGATGCAAAACCTATTTGAGATAATATTCTCTGGAGGCTAGTTCTGCTGCAAAGAATGTTGGTTTCATCTTTCTGTGGTCGCTGTTGCAACGAATGTAATGTAGACACAGTTTGCTCTTCATACATAGCATAAATTTTGCTTCGAATTAAGTCTATGTCGCTCTCGTCAACATATTTGCTTTCACCAGAATCAGAAGACGTTTTTGCTGCGCTGCATTTATATTCAATCCTATTCAATAAAGAAACATACACATTTTTAACAATTTACTTAGCATCCGGCGATAAATGTTTTATTTTATAATTAGCACTATCGCAGGCACAATGATCATTATCTTGCCGAATCAAAACGATCGAAATTATAGAACTTCACCGTTTAAGAAAAGAATGCGAATTAAACTAAAATATTTCGAAACTACTAAACCGGGTAAAAAAAATAATTTTATCTTTTTACCTGTTATTTTATTATTTGGCCCTGTTTAAATTTCTTGTAACTGGCCGGGTTTCGTTACAGTAGGGGTTGTTAAGAGTTTATTGCAGCCAATTGGTCGATATATCTTGAAACGTTCTATACCACAATATAGCTTTTTTATTTAAGAAAATTCCGTTATTTTGCCGACATACTGCGCATATAATATTGTATCGCCCTCTATGTCTCCATATTTAATTACATAACAAACTTCAAATCTTTCTAGGCACGGGTTAATATTAACAGATTTCGCTCACATTTGAACGATGTCCTTGTTTTTGTCGTGGGAGGGGGATAGGGGAGCACACTGGGCTTCTTTTTATGGATCTAAGATACATATCCCCTATTTAACTTAAGAATCTTTATTTAAATGCTGTTATGTACTCGTTAGTATATAAACTAAACAATAAAAACAAATACTAAAAATATCTGCCTCTAAGGTCTTTAAAACTGTTTCGTCTCATGTCTCAGCTCTAAGAATTGAGAACAGATAATCCTAGGCATTGACGTGACCTTCCTTGTGACAAATAACTCTAAATTGTCTTGGTAGCCAGCTTCCGTTAACGTCAATGTCGGTAGGTGGGAAATGGTTATGTCCTCGAACCATATTTATCACTGTTCCTGATGTATAAAGTACCGCCTTGCACTTGGAGGTGTTCACATAAGTACAACGCCAGCGGGTCTTTGAAGAATTATTCTGACGCACCATGTTATAAGCGAAATTGTCGATTACAATTTTAGGATATTTTCCACGATTTCCCTTACCCAAAAAGACCGTTCTCCACACACCTAAAACAGACACAGATTAGAAATTGTAAAATGCGTTGCAAAGAAACATCCTTCTAGAATCAAGAAATGTTTCTTCATTAATTTGTCAGCAGAGTTGTCAGAGTCATCCCTTTCAAAGACAAGAATAAATAAATAAATACACAACAAATAAATAAATAAATAAATATATATATATATATATATATATATATATATATATATATATATATATATATATATATATATATATATATATATATATATATAAGAGAGACGTCCGTCCGTTGGAGCAGTTCTATTTCTCATTTTTTTCTTCTATCGATACCAATGTTTTTACTGTCAAGTCATTTATTCATTACGAGCAAATATTTCATAGGGGTAAGATTTTTCTAGCTCGTGTTTCTTGTGTATAAGCCGAAACGAGCCAACAAATTTTGAACATTTCCCATAAATGAGAAAAGTTAACTTTTTCATCGATAGAAAAAGGTGTATATAACATTTGTACCATGATTTTTTGTCTCTTTTATAGCCCTGAATGAATTTCGAACTTGAAACAGCCACCATGTACAAGTTCGGACAGTTGAGGCACGTAGGTTTTTTAAGAGCATCGGAGGATTGTTTTAATGGATGTTGCTCTACATGCCAGTGAAGAGTCATCAACATCAAGTGCAGTACAACAATCATTGTCACGTTCGTCAAGTCTTTCCTCAGTTTTGTCTAGATTTGAGGTAGTTAGATCAGCAACAGCTTAGAAAAGTCCGACCGCGGGCGTAAGCCAATCAAAAGCACCATTCTCACTTTACCAAAAAATGTTCCATGCCCAAAGAAAAGCGAAAGAATAAGGAAGATACGACCATCAACACAAGAAACGCCAGTCAAAAAGCGAAGCCAAACCAATGCGAAGACTGCCAAACCAGCCGGATATTGATTTTTGTATGATTTGCATGAGACATTTGCCATGCCAGCTAAATTAACTCGGACAATTCCATTGTATGTAAAGTGCCAATAAGTCGACCATTTCATATGAAGTGTTGGAAATATAATTCGAAGTTACTATACCTTTACTTTTAATTACGACTCTGACGAAGACTCTCTGAAGAAGATTATTATTAAGTGCGTATAGACCCGGTTGGATCACGCAAAGCATTGTGACTCACTTTCGAGTGTTCTTTCTGATCCTCCACACCTCTCTCATCCTTTCTCCGTGGATTCTCTTTCTCTCCTCCGTCTACTTTGTTCCCGATCTCCTCGAAACTTCGCTCTCTGATGCAACGTTCCACATATGTATTTTATTTATATACGTTCTTTTATCCTCAATCTCTGTCGGGCCCATTTGTGCCTTTCCCAGATCAGCTCTGACTTGTGTGATCCATGGTACTGTTGACTTGACTCCTTGTATGTATGCAAGAATTCTGTTGGTGAGTCTTGTCGGTGGAAGTCTACTGATATGTCCATAGAATTTCAACCTTCTTTTTCTTATGTCCGCCGCTACGTTGGACATTCTGTCTGTGGTCTTTCGCGAATGTATCCTTTATCCTTCCTCTGTCAGTTTCCGAGAGAATTTCCCTCATAATTTTACACTCTTCTTTTAGTATGTTTTCTATGCCGGTTTTTGTATGAAGTGTAAGTGTCTCGCTTGCGTATACCGCTTCTGGTTTGATTACTGTGTTGTAGTGTCTTATTTTTGCGTGTGTGGATAGGCATTTCTTATTGTAGATATTGTGTGTCTTGCCGTATGCCCTCTTCATGTTCTATAATCGAGTCTTCTGTGCTATCCTCTCTCCTCCTGTGGGTTCGAGGATCTCGCCCGGGTATTTCAAGTGAGTGACTCTATTTATGTTGCCGTATTTGGTGTTCAAATTTTGGATATCTGATTTTGAGCAGAAGAATTCGGTTTTTTGAAAGGAGATTTGTAGGCCAACTTTCTCTGCACATTCCTTGAGGACTTCGATCTGTTTGGTTGCCCTTTTTCATTGTCTGCGAGTATGGCTAGGTCGTCTGCGAAGGCCAGGCATGATATTTCTATGTTATTTTTGGATCGTCCCTGATGTCTCCCTTCTTGTGCAGCGGGTGAATAAGAGCACATTTCCATTCATCTGGTAATTTCACTGTGTGCCAAATGTTCGTGATAATTTGCGTAATTCCTGCAGTGAATTTGGTCCGAGGTTTTTCAATAGTTCCGCGGTGACACCATCTTCACCGGATGACCTATTATTCTTTAGTTTGCGTTTGTGCCTGTGGATTTCTTCCTGTGTTGGCGGTGGTGATTCTGAGTGCGTATGGACACAATTTTCCTTGGGGAATCTTGTATCGTGTTCAGGGCAATTGAGGAGATCAGAGAAATAGTAGTGCCAGCTCCTGACAATTCTCCTGATTAGTTAGTTCTAATCTCCCATTCCGCTTTCTGAAGCAAAGGTTTTGTGGTGTGTATCCACGGATTTATCTTGCAAAAGTCCAATAAAAGTCTCTCGTGTTATAATTGCGGAAATTCTCCTCTAAAGAGTCTAGTTGTTCCTTTATGTACTTCCTCTTAGTTGGCCTGATAACCTTTGTGGTCTGTTTTCTAGTCACGTCAAAAAGCTGTTGACTTTCTGGAGATTTTTTAGTGTTGTACTCCTAAAATGCTCGTTTGCGTCGCTGGATCTTTCGCATTCCGAGTCCCACCAAGGGTGTTTTGTGTTCTTTTTCAATAGGATCAGTTCCTGTGCTTTTTGTTTAATTTTTTTGTGGATTTTTTTCCATGTATCTGCCTGTTCCTTTTCCCATTACTTTGTTATGTTAAATTCCTTGATCTTTTTTGTGTCGAATTTCTGTTGATGTACTTTCTTGTGATGAATTCTCCTTGTGGTGAACTTGACTTTGATTCGTGTTAGGTAGTGGTTCGAGTCAATGTTCACGCCCCTCCGGACTTGAACATCTTGGATCTCTGTTGTGGGTATGAGATCGCAACCTGGTCTATCTGGAATTCTCCAATCTGTTGAATAGATGATCGCCATGTCTTCTGTTTTCGTGGAGATTTTCTTAGGGATGTTGACATGATCTTAAGGTTATTCTGTTGGCATAGTTCGATAAGTCTTGTGCCGTTCTTTTCCGCCGAACAGCCGGTTGTCGTCTGTCCACGGGTGGATTGGTTACCACCTGGGGTATCATTGTTATTACTTGCACGAGTCACGGTTGCTTATCAGCTTATGGGTCCCGTGTTGCCACTGGGAGTTTAGAACCAGGGATTGTTAGTTTCTGGAGTGTGGTGTACGGCCGCACCCTCTAGGTGAACAGACGCCGACCAGGTTGCCGGTGGTTGCCACTGCAGACGCGACCTGGGTTTTTTTCTGCCAGAGTCTGCTTTCTGTCCAGCCATTGTCCTTTACTCCAATTATACCCTGTTCGCTCAGATTCACCATCACAGTCTTCTTCCATCGCTTTGTTGCTCTCTCCTTTGTAATCTTTTCCGTGCAATCATCCTCAGGACCCTAGCTTCTCCCATCCGCTCCACGTAGCCCAACCACTGTAGTCTACTCCATTTCACTATGGTACTTATCCTTAGCATGTTGAAAATATTATAAATTTCCTCTTTCATTTTTCTCGCATACACGTTCTCGATTTTCATTGTTCCTGTTATCGTTCTGAATATTCTACCTTCGCATCATAAGACGTTTGCTTCGCCATTTTTGTTTAGGACTTATTGTTCACATCCACGCAAAACAATTCTCTTATATAATCATAATCTTAATTTTGTATTACTGGATGTGACTTTCAATCCTACTAGGTGATTTAGATACCACTACGTCTGTGAGTGTACTGGGACTGTACGGACTACGTCTGGACTGTACGGTGGATACACTTACACAACTCAAGTACACCCAATAAATTTCTATGAAATAAAAAGAAAATGTTTAAAAGTTTATACCGTATTTGCCACTCGCACCAAATCGCGACGAATTTACCCGACGCGCGTTTCGTTAACTAATTTGAAATCATCAGGAGATGATTGAAACTATTTCAAGTGGAAAATTCGTCAAAAAAATTTTTAATAACACCAGAGGTATTGAAATCAAAATTAATAAAGAAAAAAGATTTATACTTTTTAGAATGACATATCTTTATTCAGTAATACGTCGATAATATGGTATAATAATTGTTTAACTACGTAAAATCAACTTCAGAACTGCAGATCAATCGACAATCATCGCAAATTTATTTAGTATTGATAGACTTCGGGCTGAGCACTTTTTAATATACATAGGAAGGCAGCCCAATATCAAGAATATTCCCATATACAGGGTATATTCCTTACAATACGAAGTTATTTCCATAACTTTCGTAAATTTATATATATATATATATATATATATATATATATATATATATATATATATATATATATATATATATATATATATATATATATATATATATATAAGTCGTTTATATATAGTCGTTTATATATAATCGTTTAAAATATATATATATATATATATATATATATATATATATATATATATATATATATATATATATATATATATATATATACATACGACGTTTCGCCAAAATCGCATTTGGCATTTTCAAGTATTGTTCGCTTCAACTGAAGAGTCCAACTGACGTGCACGGATCATTGTGCTAGCTTTTATAGCCGGCCGGCGACGGCGCAAATTATATCGGGATAGTTCGGGACTATTTACGGCGCTCGGCAACGCTGTCAGGCGTCCGTTTATTGATTTTTCTACCTCTCCGCCACGTTGCCGCGTTTCTTCTTTTTTCAGAAGGGATTTCCATACTTTTGGAATGTTGCGAGCGTTGATTCGCGTATTTAGCTCACCTCTTTCTTCTATTTGAAGGGCTTCTCTGATTGTTCGGACCTTGTAGTTTTCAATATTCGCTATTTCTTTGGCTCCTTCAAAATTGATTTTATGTCCTGTTTGTAGATGGTGCTGGAACAGAGCGGAAGTGGTTTGTTTGTTTTTTAAATTGGTTTTATGTTTTTGTATTCTGGCCGATATTCGTCTGTTTGTTTGTCCTATGTATGCTCTGTTGCAGTCGGAACAAGATATACTATATACCCCATGATTTTTCAGTCTAACTTTGTCCTTGGAGTTTTTTAGGATGTTTGCAACAGTTTTGTGCGGCTTGTAGGCTGTTCTGATCTTATGTTTCCTTAGTAGTCTGCCTATCCTATCTGTGATTCCTTTTACGTATGATAGCAGGACCTTTAGTGTATTTGGTTCATGATCTCCTATTGTTCTTCGAATTTGTGTTTCCTGACGGCGAATGGCCTTCCTGATACAATTTTCTAAATATCCATTGTGTCTAAAGGTTGTGGAAATGTTTGGTAGTTCCTCGCTTCCTGTATCTGGTAGTGTTAGTCGGAAGGATCTGGAAATCAAGATGTTCGCTACTCCTTGGATTTGAGAAGGATGATGATGGGAATTAGCGTTGAGGTATCGATTGGTGTGAGTTGGTTTCCTATACACTGTGTATTCGAGTGTTCCAGAAAGTTTCCTTGTGATAAGGAGATCTAAAAATGGCAGTTTTCTCTACTGTTCGACTTCCAGAGTGAACTGTATTCTGGGGTGGATTTCGTTTAACTGGGTTAGGAAGTTGTTCAGAAGTTCGTTTCCGAGAGGCCATATTACAAAGATATCACTCACGTAGTGTTTCCAAAGTTTAGGCTTTAAATGAGCTTTGGACAATGTCTTTGTTTCGAAGTCGGTCATGAACAGGTTGGCTATAACCGGTGATAAAGATGATCCCATGGGGGCACCGTCGGTCTGTCTGTACATCTGCTGGTTGAAAGAAAGGTATGTATTCTTCAAGCAGTGTTCGGAGAGTTCCTCCACAAATAGTGGACATGGGACAAACAAACAGACGAATATCGGCCAGAATACAAGAACACAAAAACGACTTAAAGAACAAACAAACCACTTCCGCTCTGTTCCAGCACCATCTACAAACAGGGCATAAAATCAATTTTGAAGGAGCCAAAGAAATTGCGAATATTGAAAACTACAAGGTCCGAACAATCAGAGGAACCCTTGAAATAGAAGAAGAAAGAGTTAAATACGCGAAACGACGCTCGCAACATTCCAAAAGTATGGAAATCCCTTCGAAAAAAGAAGAAACGCGGCAACGTAGCAGCGAAGTAGAAAAATCAATAAATGGACGCCAGACAGCGTTGCCGAGCGCCGCAAATAGTCCCGAACTACCCCGATATAATATGCGCAGTCGCCAACCGGCTACAAAAGCTAGCACAGCGATCCGTGCACGTCAGTTGAACTCTTCAGTCGAAGTGGATAACTCTTGAAAATGCCAAATGAGATTTTGGCGAAACGTTGTGTATATATATATATATATATATATATATATATATATATATATATATATATATATATATATATATATATATATATATATATATATATATATATATATATATATATATACACAGGGTGTCCGCTAATTAATGGTACACAGCAAAACTGCAGATTTTTTTGGGTAAAAATATTGCGATTTAATTCAACTTATCTTAGTCCAAAACTTAATAGTAACCAAGATAAAGGGTGTTAAAATTATAATTTCATCTTCAATTTTCGTCAATAAATTTCTTAAAAAGTATCTTTCGTGGACGAAATTTGATAATGGGGGGTTCTTTAAGATAAGAAATTTAAAAGTCTCCAAAAATTTTTATGTAGATTGTAGAGGGCGCTGTCTGCGACACTTTTCTACGTTTGAAAGGTCACAACTTTTTTGCATCTTAGTGTATTTGCATTTTTAATGAAAATATTATTTTATCCAACTTTTTTACGAAAATAAGGTATGCTTTGTAAATGTCGCTTCGAGGTACCGTTTTCTAGATATCTGCGTTTAAATCGTTCATTGCACTTTTTTCAATTGCGCTTTTGAAAGGTAACACTTTTCTTAAAGTATGTAGGTTATGATTATAATAAATACATCAAGACGAATTTGATTTTGCACTGATTGTTAATATTTAATAATGTGAGTATTTAAATAATTAAAATAGTTTTAAATAATAATAATAATGATTTTAATACACTATATTAAAATAGTTTTTGAAAGATTTTGACTTAAGTCAAGAACAAAATGCCCGACATAAATTGTTTTCTAATGAAGAGATCCGAGATTTGATAGGCATATACACGCAGGAAAATTTTAAACGACGCCGGTCTCATCGAAGATATTTGGAAATGTATCCATGACGAAGACAACCGGATTTTCAGATTTTCAAAAATCTCTACGGCAGACTGGGTGAAACAGATTCTTTCAGTTCGAAGCGAGTTTCCGCAAGTCGTCCGAAGACTCTAACCACCGACCAGGAAGAAGAAATTGTGGTTTGAGTAACCGAAAACCCTGAAGTAAGCACAAGACGCATTGCTCTAGGAGTTGGGGTAGGCAAGTCCACCGTATGCAAAATTATTAACGAGACTGTATCCGTTTCACTTAATGCCTGTATAGATTCTAGTGGAAGTTGATTTGCCAGCCAGACTGGAATTTGCTCGATTCTGTCATACCCAGCAAAATGTCAACGCCATGTTAAAAAAAAATTGTTTACAGACAACGGTTACAAGTAGAGGTGTATTCTATTTTTGAAATAAACATTCGAGAGAGTTAGAAAATCAACACTTATTAGTATCAGAACGTCATTTCCAATACGAATTTTAAATTAATGTTTGATGTGGTCTTATTGGTGATTATATAATGATTATGGTGATTATGTAATAACCCAATGGTCCATTCGAATTACCACCTAATTTATACGGCAAACTATATCTTAATTTTCTTCAAACTCATTTATCCAAATATTTAGATAAAATTTCTCCAGAACTAAGACAAAAAAGGGAAAGCAAACACAAATGTTATGTTTCAAAGGCGCAATTTAAAATGGTGCAATGAACAATTTAACTCTTCTAGTTAAATCTTTCACAACAAAGATTCATTATTTAACTTCTGTTTGCGCGTTTCGCTGGCCATGTTGGTATCATCAGGGGCATAATTTATTCTAATTCTGGAACTGGACTAATTAATATTTGTGACAACACTACCTAAAAAAGTTTACTGTATGAAAGTGTTTCCTTATCACGGTTTGTGGTATAGACAAGCCATCTCCTGATGATGCCAACATGGTTAGCGAAAGGCGCGTCGAGAAGTTCGAAAACAGTGATTTGGTGTTTAGTGGTAAATCTCTTCAAGTTTAGTGTTTCACACCAAAGGTTCCAATAGAAGAATTGACCCTGTATCTTGGTTACTATTAACTTTTGGACTAAGGTAAATTGGGTTAAATCGCATTATTTTTACTAAAAAAAATCTGCAGTTTTGCTGTCTACCATTAATTAGCGGACATCCTGTATATATATATATATATATATATATATATATATATATATATATATATATATATATATATATATATATATATATATATGTATATATATATATATATATATATATATATATATATATATATATATATATATATATATATATACAGGGTGTCCCAATAGTACAAATATTTCCGTTGTCCAATAGCGATATATAATGTAATTTTTTTAAAACTTGGCAAAAGCCAACTTTTTTATTTGATGTGATAGAGTACTACTTCTAAAGGCAAAATTATAGGAAATAAACTGACAAATTTCTTTTTGAAATAATGCTTTCCGGTGTTCCCATATTTCCGCAGTAGGTACTAAAACAATATTTTTTTTAAATGGCAAATTTTTTTTAATATAATTTGAAAAATATTAAAATTCGAAATAAAAAATGTCAGATTTCTTTATTGGAGTAGCTGTTTAGATCAACTAAAATAATCTGTAGTCGGCAGGAACTAAGAGAAGCTGACATAGCAATATTAGGCCTTCGAAATTAACTAAAAATTTTGTTGACAACCATCCCCTTCATTGGAGAGCATATGTTTCATCACTTGATGTTCAGATTCAGCAGGGTACTGACATATGCTCTCCCGTCAAGAATAGGGAGACTCTATCCACAACCAACAGCCAATAGTTGCAGAAATGGAGTGCTAATCAAACCGTTAAGTTCCACAATCTCATGTGGAACACACAATAACCTGCGTCACCACCAGAATGAGCATTTTTGTTAATTGTTTGACAGGGATTGAGCTCCACATATCCCTTCTATTAATGGGCACAGAGTCAGTCTGAACACCAAGAGACGGAGGTCGGATCCTCGACTTTTGCTGCCTGTGACACGACTTTTGTTGCCCCGGATTGGTCGATGCGTTCTCTTTGTTGCGATTTCGATTATTTGCTTAGTTTTCATAATCACCAATTCTTCTGTCACATCCTTTCTGATTTTCTACCGATGACATTCAGGTTCCGATATAGTTTAAGATGATCAATCATAATACTTCATTATCTTTGTGTTTTGTGATTAAATTTCAAAATAAAATCACAATTATGTTATAAAATATGATACAAAAAGTTCTAATGCAGAACGGGATTGATACGAGGTGGACAAATAAAGCAATGAGACCGGTGGTGTAGCGTTCGATATGACAACATTGTTGAGTTCCCCTTTGTAAGGGAGGCGGGACTAGAATAAGATGAAGTCTCGCAGCCTTCAATTGCAAGAAATGGTTAATGATCGGCCAGTGAATCATCTATAAGGAGTTTGTGCCACTAGGGTAATCCAGCATTTTTACTTACATTTACTTTTTAACATTACATTTTACTTACATTTTTAAGTTCTTGAGATACTTTGAAACAAGAGTCACTTGTGTAAGGCCGTACATTAAGAATACCTGGGTGCTACATCGCAACGATGTTTCTTTTTTGACGATTAAAAACCATCATTGTAGCCTCCTTATTCACCAGACTTGAGTCCTGCTGATTTGTCTCTTACCTAAGATTGAAAATGTATCTCAACCGGCCGAAATCGATCATCTGAAGATGCTTCTAGTGTCTGGAGTTCCAGTACTCCTATCAAGCGTGGACTACCCATCAACAGGGCTTCCCAAGGTAACAAATTTGAAGGAAACAATGTAGAAAAAAATTATAAAAAATCTCATTACATTATTTATGCACCACGCATACATTACAATCAACAAAAAAAAACGGGGGATATCACTAATTGTCCATAAAATATCTGACAGTGAACCGTTTAGGGACCATATTCCGGAAAAACCTGGGTTCTGCAGTTGGTTCGTGATTATGTCGACGTATTACATCGACAACTGATCCGTAAGTGTACAGAATGGCATTGCATTTGGTTTTATTACAGTAGATGCATCTCCAACGGGTTCTTATTCCATGATTTCTGTGCATACAGTACACGTGATGATCAATGACCACTTTTGGGTTCCTCCCTTTAGGACCTGATCCTAAGTAAACAGTACCGGCACCTAAAAACATTACCAGGATAGAAAATACACATAATTATACAAATGCTAAGTCCTATTTAATGTTATAAAAAAAACAGGATAATACAGAAACATACAGTGAAATCTTACATAGAAAATGTGACCTCCGGAGCTCGATGAGCGACAGGCACATCGGCACAGGTCATTTGATTCATATCTGGCCTTCGGATAACGTGGATATGTTTCGATCCAAATAATTCTGACCTCCTGAAAGTCCAGATCTGAATCTGCTAGACAATTGTATATGGTTTTATATATAGAACAACACTAAACAAATATTTAACTTAAAAACTATACTGAAATACAATGCTATCAGGAACGTCCCATTCATCTGCACGTTCGTGGACTTCAAGAAAGCATACGACTGCATCGCCCGAAAATCTCTGTTCAACATCCAAGAAGAACAAGAAGTCGACACCAAAACACTACGATTGATCAAGCAGACACTGACCGACACAACGTCTAAAGTGAAATTTATGGGAGAAATTTCTGAACTCTTCCTGATTAAAACTGGAGTACGCCAAGGAGATGGGTTATCCTCACTGCTCTTCAACCAGGTCCTGGACAAAGTCGTAAGGGAATGGGAAAAAGAACTGAAAAATCAAGGACACTGGAAACCAATACGATTCGGACGATCCAAAAACAACTTAGAAATATCATGCCTAGCCTTCGCAGATGACCTAGCCATACTCGCAGACAATGAAAAAAGGGCAACCAAACAGATAGAAGTCCTCAAGAAATGTGCAGAGAAAGTCGGTCTACAAATCTCCTTTCAAAAAACCGAATTCTTCTGTTCAAAATTAGATGTCCAAAATTTGAACACCAAATACGGCAAAATAAATAGGGCCATTCACTTCAAATACCTGGACCTAATCCTCTAACCCACAGGACGAGAAAAGATAGCACAAAATATTCGATTACAGAAGATGAAGAGGGCATACAGCAAGACACACAATATTTACTATAAGGAATGCCTATCCACACATGCAAAAATATGCATGTTTTGCAACATGCAACGTTTCGACGAGATTGCACTCGTCATTTTCAAATGTTTAAATTCCCTGAACGAGAAAAACGCCAGAAGGGTGGAAGCGAGATAGAGAAGGAGGAAGAGAGAGCAGGTGATAGAGAGACGGATATATATATATATATATATATATATATATATATATATATATATATATATATATATATATATATATATATATATATGTATATATATATATATATATATATATATATATATATATATATATATATATATATATATATATTGTTCCCCTACGATGTTATAAAATATTGTTATAAAAAAATGATGTTATAAAAAAATACGATGTTATAAAAAAAATTTGTTTTAAAATAACAAAAACAAAGATTCCTGTTGCACCATTTATATTAAATGTGAAAAGACAAAATAACATAGAACAAATCACAAATAATTTTCATCAAAGA